>VYXF01006933.1:152556-246702 GCA_013397295.1 Polioptila caerulea
AAAGGAGGCTCGGGGGGGCCCTTGTGGCTCTGCACAGCTCCTGACAGGAGGGGACAGCCGGGGGAAAGGGCTCTGGGAACAGGGAACAGGGACAGGGGGAGAGGGAACGGCCTCAGACTGGGCCAGGGGAGGGCCAGGTTGGACATCAGGAGGAATTTCCCCATGGAAAGGTCACGGGGTTGCCCAGGGAGGTGTTGGAGTGCCCATCCCTGGAGGTGTCCAAGGAATGACGCGACACAAAGTGCTCTGGGCTGGGTGACAAGGTGGGCCTCGGGCACAGCTTGGACTCCGTGAGCTTGGAGGTCTTTTCCAACCTGAATTATTCTGTGAGTCAGTGGTAAAACCACAGTAAGCACTTTAAAATCTGTGATGGAGGAGTAGTCACTCCGAAGCCCAGCTGGATCAGCTGCCTGGGGCAATCTCTGGCCACAGCCTTAGCAAAGGCAGAGGTGCCCCTTTGAGGCAGTGGATGTCACAGGGCTAAGCTGCAGTTTGGGGTGGCCAGAAGGGCAGCCTCAGTAAAGGAAGGTGGAGCAACCCTTCACAACTACATTAAACAAGGTGGGTGAAATAAATACCATGTTCCTCTCATACCCAGTGGTGGTATGCGTTGGTGAGACTTGTAATAATCAACTTTATGCAGGTTTTCTTTTTAAATATGGCCCTCTTCTAGCAGAAGTGATCAGCATACCTCTTTCAGAGCTACTGTGAAAGGAGGTGAAAAGCGTTACTGCTGCAATAACATCACTGTTAAAATATTTCTTCTTACCTGAGTGATGATAGGGTAGTTATGAGAGCTTTTCCTGCAGTTTCTTATTCTTATGTCTTTTAACATAACTACTACTTCCCTCACCCAGCAGCAGTTATGAGCAGATTACTGTAATGTTGAATGCGCTCTCAGTAAAAAATGGCATTTTAAGACTGACTGTAATTAGGGGTAAAAGCAACTCTTATTGTGTTGAATGTTTGCTCCTGGTCAGTTCTTTACAAAGCACTGGTTTTTAATTTCATAAGCAGAAGGATGATTTTTGTAAGGTCACACTTCCAGGACACTTTTTTGTGTGCCTGCCATAACTGTGAGGCACCAGGTTTCTGCAGAGCAGGCAATTTTGTCAGTGACGCATGAGACAAAGAAGTATCCAAGCCATGCCTTCAAATATTCATTTGGTCATAATGCCAACAGGTCAATGGATCTGTTTTTGTCATTAGTGGGAACAGATAGGAAGATTTTTTTCATCCTTGGGCTGAGCATGTTTCATAATCAAATGTTCCGTTAAAACTGGGAAATAACATTAACATTGGGAAAACAAAATAAGAAAAAGGGACATTTTCTCTCCTAGGCACTGCCATATGTCTTCCCAGGTGGAAATACAACAGGGTGCAGTAAGGCAAGGATTGTGCAGGGCCCCTGTTGTGCTTGGCTGTTGGAAAGCATATGGTGCAATAATGTTCCAGTTCTGACTGTGAATTTTCCTTCTCTTGTCTTCTCTGGCAAATATGATTTTTCTGATGTGTATCCAGCTTTTTTGTTTGTGGCTAGGAATAGTGTGTTCCTCCATCTTCAAATCTACCTGTAAGATCAGGTCCCACTTCAGAGAAAACTCCGTAAGAAAAAGAAAAGACATATGAAAACTTTTCTCACTGGCTGTTTGAACCACTTTTACAGTGTAGAAGAGTTTTCAGAGGCTTGGATTTCACCAGCCTTAATGGAGACTTTAGGATGCTGAAATTCCAGGAGAAGGAAATATTTCCCCATCTTGAAAGAAAACAACGCTGGTCCTCAGGCAGTTTTTATGCTCTTGCAATAACACTGACTTGCACTTTTCTTGGTCTCAGTGCTTCCTTCCTACTCTTGGAGTTGGTTGCTTGGGAAGTATTGCATTTCATAATTTATTGTTTTTCAAGTTTCACAGTACACTCTTCAGGCTGTGATGCTGCTGAAGTTTTAGCACCACCTGAATGCCTGTCATCCTGCTCCTCTCTGTTTGGCCAGGCATGCCAAGAGGTGCACAGTGAGCTTCTTTATCCCCAGAGCCTTAGTTTCCGTGGGATGTGCAGAAATCCTTTGGACACGTGTGTAATCAGAGATTATGGCAAAAAGCAGAAGTAGTTGTATTTGTTTCAGTCTCATACCTCAGTATCAGGTCAGTGCACAGTCCAGTTTCTGAGGAAGGATGCTGCTTGTGGCTTCTGAGGCAAAAGGCATAAATCTTTGGCATGTGTCAGTTTTGAAACAGGAAACTCATGCAAGAAAGTTCATCTGTAACGATGAGCAGTTATCATTGGCTTCAGTTCTGAAGATGGAGGGGGTTGTATCTCTACAAAAACATCCCATTGTTATCTCTAGAGCTGCTATCTCTGTCATAACTGTGGATATTTCCATTGTCCAGTCCTTTTTAAAAACCCTGTCAGGCTATTGTCCCCTGTGATTTCTGTCTGCAGAAAATAATTTGGAGCAAAATGAACTTTTCACGAAGTTCCTGCATTTAGGGTATTTCTACACTAGGTGTCTGCAGTGTGGTACCCAAATATTTAAAAGCCTCAAGGTATGTTTGGCAGCAGGGCTGAAAGGAAATTGTTGGTGGCTGTTTGGGCAAGGCTGTAACCTGCCAGCTTGGCAGTGTTGTTGTACAATGGCTGTGACAGACCTAAAATACGTGTTGTAGGTTGTTCACTATACTCTTATAAACTAACTATGCCTCCATCTCTCTTCTTCCTTTTCTTCTCTTACCTTGTCTCCTTCACGCCTGTTGTCCCCAGGGGATGAAAATGCAGAGTAATGCAAACTAACTCAAAGTCATGGACAAGTAGAGATGCAAAACAAATACTGCAGGTTCTCTTATCAATTGCAATCTGAGTTACACTTCCAGGCAGTGACTTGTGAGTGCCACCCCTTGTCAGGGGAGCACATGGAGCATCCATCAGATTGTTTATCTGCCCTGCTGCAGTTGTGCCTCTGTATGCTGGTTGAAGGATTTGGGTTTTGCCATCATCATCATCATCATCGTCATCATCATCGTCATCATCGCTGTGTTCTTGACAGAAAACTTTCTTTTATTTCTCAAATGTTGAGCAGAGCAGACCTGGCAGCATCTGTGAGAATGTCATTTGTGGCATTAGTAGCAAAGTGGCAGCGTCATCTCGCTTTCCCAGCAAGCGTGTGCTCTATTAGCACTCTTCATGTGCTGTGTTTATCATATTTTGTGTTTTAATGTTTTTGCACTGGGGTCAGGGTGCTCCTCCCCACCAGGGCAAAAGAAGGCAGCAAAGATTTTCTGAAGGTGACTGTGGACACTGCTGTGTTGATAACAATGTCCCTTGGAAGCAGTAGGACCCCATCTTTTCCCTGCTCAGATCTCTTCTGTAGCCTGTGCATGCACATTTACAGCATTTCTGAAACCAGTGCCTTTTGATCTGCTTTGTTTCCTTGAGATAAAACTCTTTGTGAGTCCTCACTCCTGAGATACTCAGTCTGAACTTGCCACTTCTCCTTGATCCCCAGGACTGCATGAAAACGTTGTTCTCCCTTTTTACTGCCTTTTCTGTGTGAGGAGACAATTTTTTATCCCTCCTATTCCTATACATCCCATTTTATCCTGCAAATGTACCTGGTTTGGGAGTTCTGAAAGCTGGAATATGGTACAGCCTTTAATTTCACTGAGGTAGAGTCCAGATTTAGTGGTGGCTTGATTTAAACAGAGCAAGTTGTTCAGAGCTTGGAGACAGCATTCTCCAACTGCTTTTTAAGTCAGGTGAACTGCAAAATTATTATAGAATTGCAAAAGTCTGGTAGAGAATTTCAGAGATCTGGCATAGAATTGTACAAGAAAGTGTGTAGTCCTGCAACATAACTTCTCTTCCACAATCTTATCTGCATGAGTGTCCGCAATCAAGCTCGCACATTTATCCAGCTTTAGAACTTCAGATGCGATTTGCAGTGCAAAATGTGATGTGGAGTTGATAAGGCAGGGACACTTCTCCAGAAGTCATCAGCAATCTGCTGTGAGTGCTCAGTCTCAATGGAGATCTACACCCGGGGCCTTTTCGCAGGAGCAGAAAGCTGCTTTGTGCACTGTGTTAAAAAAACAGCAGCAGTCAGTCCTGGCCTCAGTCAGATACTAAGCTAATACCCCAGATTCTGAAAATTTTAAGCTGCCACTGTACACACCTGAGTGGCCCCAAACAGGTCAGTGTTTGAATCAAGTTGCTCATGAGGTGGTTTGCAGGATTACTCTGTAGACTCAGCATTTATCTAAAAATTATGCAGGTAATTTCTTTCACCAGCCCCTCCCCCCCACCTAATTCGGGTTTTTTTTTTTTATGTTGGTTTTTCTTTTTTTTTCTTTTTAGCACTCATATGCATAGAAAGGTGCATGGATTTAAAACTTTAAATTTAGAATCACGTTATTTTGAGAGAAATAATCCCCTTCAAAAATGGTCTAAATGTTTCTTATGGATATAAATATAAAGTCTGATAAGAGGAATGCTCCTTTGAGAAGTTTTATTGACTCTAGGGGATTTTAGTCCTACTAGAGTAACTGGGAGATCTGTTTTGAGGAAAGGCAAGGGATTTAGCTCAAGAAAGAGGCTTCCCTCAACACAAACAGCTGCTTCTTGTCACATAAGGGAGAAAAGCTGCAAAAGAAAGAGGGCATCAAATAAAGAGTGAATAAAGCCGCTGCTTCTCTGCAAACATCCCTTGCAAAGTCTGGAGCATAGGAGGCTTTTCCAGCTCCTGATGCAAGAGCTGTGGGCTGGGCTGAAACTTGACATCAGGAGGAAATTGAAATCCAGCATTGGTGGAAGCTGCCTGCGATGCAGAGGTGAAGGCTGGACCTGGCTTGACGATCTGGGGGAAAAGAGGGGGACAGCCCGTGCTTCAAAGAGCGAGGGATGCAGGAGTCCGTGAGTGGCAGTGGAGGAGGAGCACAGAGAGAGGGGCAGCCTGGCAAAATAGGAGGGCAGCCGCAGCATGTGTGGAAGGTAAATAAGCAATCACAGCAAAATAAGGGGCAATTTGATTGCAAAACGCCAGGTTGCTGCTGCTCTGCCAGTCTGGCTGGATTTCTCGCAGAGGGTATGTGCTGCTCTCTGCTCAGCACGTTTCCGATCCATTTCCGAGAGCTTTACAGGAAACCTGGCTCCACAGTGATCTGCGTTAGTCTGAAAGCTTGGTTAAAAACCGTGAGTCAACTCCAAACACAAAGCAATTAGGTTTTTTTTTTTTTTCAAATGGTAATTTTTCTCTTTAAAGTAAAACACCTTTGTTATGTCAGGGAGTGGGAGCTCAGAGGTAGGCACGGCACATCTGTAAGATGCATGTAAAATGATGAGAGGGGGAACTGAAAGCTAAAGATCACTTGCAATTATGTGCAGAACTTCACGTGGACTTTCGATTGCTTCCTTCAGATGCGCTGCTAGCACCTGCAGGTAACAGAGTTGCCAAAAAACCTTGGAGTACTTGAACAATTCTAATAATAATTTCATATGTTAAGAGAATGGTGTGAAATCGTAGAAGTAGGAAATAAAGAGGGATCGTAATGGAGACTGGCTGTGTGATGAAGTGTAAACAAATCAGAAGTCAAATTAAGTCCTATTTAATCTGACTCAGAGCTGAATTACCTCAACGTGACTTCTGTGGGGGTTGCAGGGTGTTTTCTCCTGTGCTACCTAAATAGAATTTGAGCACTGTGCAGATGCTGCCAAGTTAATCAAAGGAATGTTCATTTGAGCACGAGCATGAGTTTTCAGGGATGAGCGCTCTGGGTGTTTGCTGAGGCTGCAGGTCGTGCAGGACCCCATCAAACCAAACAGCAGGGCAGGTGATCCTGGAGTAGGAATGGGAGGAAAAGGAACCCGTGTCTTGACACCTGAGCCCACGAATGTGATGCCGGCTCTGTCCTTGGAGAAAGAGATTTAAGGTATTGTTCTCTGGTTGCAAGTGAATCTCTTATCTAGGATCTGTTATCCACTTTCCACCAGTTTGCTGGGAGATTGCAGTAATGAATCTTCCCATCACGTGCAGGGGAGGCTGAGAGCAGCACTGCACCTCTCTGCCATTACACGCTCTAATTGCACGCCAGGTTTTCAAGGGTGAAGAGGCATCAGGCAAGAGAGAGAAAGATAAAAGCCAAAATTAAAAAAAAATACCACAAAACCCAAACCAACCCAAACCCAAGATGGATCAGGGGCAGATCAGATCAAACACAACAGAGAAAATGCAGCTTGTTTCATGGGTAAAAAGAGAATACTCAGCTATTCCTGCAGGAGTCAGAAGCCACAAACACAGGCTACAGTAATTGCAATTAATTGCACTCCAGAGGGATGATGCAGCACCCACGGCCTATTACAGCTTTGTTTTGAAGAACAAAATTACTCCCCAGCCACCCACTGGCCCTGTGCTCAGCACTGTTTGGCCAGCAGGGTTATGCACATAGCTCCCTTCTCAAAAGACTTTTCCACAGGTACATCAGATTGAAGGATTTGATGGACTAATTACCTCTATTATTTTAAATCAACAGTAACCAAACAAGTAGATTTTTTGCTCAAAAATGATCCAAATTCCAAACAGAGCCCAAATAAGCTTGGTTTAAATTCAATGTACAGAAGCACCTGAACCTGTTTCTAGAAAAATTCTGGTATTTCTAGAGCATACCAATATGTGTATCAATCATGGTTTAGAAAGACTGCAACTATTTTGGATTAAGCTGTTTAAGGAACACAGGGATTTTTGACCACCAGTCTTGGTTTCCTCTAAATCTCTGCTTTTGCAGAGTGATTTTATTCTTGGCTGTTATGATTTTTGCTTTAATATTAACTTATTTTTAGGACTCCGTTTAGTATTTGAGGCATAAGTGTTTTTTAAAGTATTGAAACCCAGCAGTGATTTCTTGCCAGGAAAAGTGACCAGATAGGAATAGTCAGTATTGGCATTTGTATAGCATCTTGCCTCAAAAGATATGGAAGTGCTTTGAAAAAAACCAAGTTGCCCAAAAGTTTGTGTGATAAGTGACAGATCTATCACTGACCACAGCGAATGCGATGAAGTGGTGCACCCAGGAGCCTCAGAATTCCAGGATTTACATGGGAAAAAAAAACTTGGAGAAATGGAAAACAGCCTGTCGCATTCCCTGACCTTTGGTAGGACACTCTGGATGGCACCTGGGGAGTCATGCATGAAGAGGGGGATAAGCTCAAGTTGTTGCAAAGTTCCTAGATAGCTCAAGTCTGACTGTGCAGAGCTTCTAAAGACCATATTGTTATAGGATTGAATTAGAATAACCCCTTTTTTTGGAGTTTGATGTATGTACGTCTATCTCATTTTCAGAACAGCTTTTACTTGGAAACTGTTTTTTAAATTGGTGTGTGGGAGGCTTGCTAGGTCACTGGAAATGACAGACTAGAGGTGTAATCAATAGTTCATTTCTGGGAAAGAGTGAGACAAAGGAGGTGATGCAGGGCAGGTGAATTGCTCTAATGGGATTCAGAGTCACAGAACAAGAAAATTACTTTTTATTGCATTTGCCCATCATCATCAGTTCTAACTCTTAGTGTTCATTTATTAACTTTCCAATTATTTCCCAAAGAAACAGGATGCAATTGCCTTACAAAACTCTCAAGAATGTGATTCTTGCTATTTGGGTATTAGGACATGCTGTAAAATATTTAAATTTATTGATTATAACTGTCAATGCAGTCTCTGTTATGAAAATTAGCTTCAATTAGCACAAAACCCCACCTCACTAATGTTCTCACCAAGTCTCTTTGGGTCTTAATAGCAAGGATGTGGAGCCATCGAGGAGCCCCCTGCTCCCTTCTCTAGGAACAGGAAGAGAAGTACAACTTCTGAAGTGAAAACTCACACACTAATATCTTTGACCTTTAAAGTCTGAAATTCTGCTGTGACAAGTTTAATCGCTGATAGCATTTTTTATGTTCTTGGCTACTTGTGTGGTTTCAGCAAAATCCCACTTTTTGAGCCTCTGAGACTGGGCAGATGAGCATTTCTGGTTTGTGGACTCAGTAATACATATCCCAGCTTGAGATCTGAGAAGGAAATAGCTGTTGGCCTGTTTTTCCTGGCAATGTGAGAACTGTGTGCTCAGTTATCAGTTCGCTTTTGCTGCTGCTCCTGTCAATATCTTGTAAGTGATTTTGCAAGTAGAAATTATGTGTGACCATCTTTGTTGGAGGGACTGTATGTTCCATGTGATCCTGGCAAGCTGTCAATATTTTGCAGCTCCCAAACCATCAAATGCTATCTTTAAAGAGCTTTCTTATTTTTCAGTAGTACTCATTTTACATTTAATTCTAAAATTCCATTACTTTTAATATTTCAATTCCGATATATTTTTCAGTGTCCTAATGAGGGGCAATAGTCCACCCTCACTTAAGTAATGTAATTTATGACATTTCAAACATGCAACATTCTGTTCTGAAAAGTATCATACAGTTTTAGTGGATGTATAAGCTTGCACTTATTGAGGTAAAGGTAGCCATATATGGACTGAGAACCTCAAGTTCAATGGTTAACTAAATTTTGGAAATAAGGCAACAGCTGGTGAAATTTTCTTAGCATGGGCAGCTTCCTAGACCTGAAGCTGGAACTGATACCCTCCCCAGTTGGGCAGCTAATTAGAAAAATATCAGTTTCAAGGAGCAGATTCAAAGCAGGGCAGATGCCTGTCCATTTCACATCTCAGTAGATCTGTTTGGCAAGAAGGCTTTATTCCTAACAATGAAATAAAAAAATACTGCTGTGTTATATATTGGAATAATTCACAGCTTCTGGTGGCCTATAATCCTGAATTAAAAAGTGTCCTGAATTAAAACCACCAAAAACCCCAGGATTGTTGTAATCTGCAAAAAAAGACTTAGCTTAGCACAAGTGATATGACTCCTACTGCTTGTCACCTAAGCTTTTGATATCTCTCAAGGCCTGGAATAGAATGAGAGATAAGTTAGGTAAACAAATCTCATCTGCAACACTTTTCATTATCTGACAAAAAGAAAAAGGGTTAATTAGGGCTGAAAGCAAATTGCTCATGGTCCTAGACTACAACACTCACCAGACTTTCTGGGCCACAAATCAAACTACTTTTTATATGTTTTTTTCACTGTTGATTAATTTTTGGCAGCACTACATAGATAGAAAGGAAAAAAAAAATCCACCCTGAAACAAATTACTGAGGTTTTGTGAAGTTTCAAGGCAAATTTATTAAGTGGGAGCATTCATTCAACATTACAAGCAGCTGCTGAGGGGAACTGAGGAATTTCCTTGGAGATACTTGGACCTTCACTGGAGAAGGCTCTGAGCAAACTGCCACAGTTTCAGGGTGTGCCTTCTCCAGAAGGCACCGAGTAGGAATAGAGGATCACCAGAAGCTCCTGCCTTCAGCAATTGTCCCTGCCTGTGACAGGGGTGGATCCAGATTGGGTGTCAGGAAGAAGTTGCTGTGTGTGAGGGTGGGCAGGGCTGGCACAGGGTGCCCAGAGCAGCTGTGGCTGCCCCTGCATCCCTGGCAGTGCCCAGGGCCAGGCCGGATGGGGCTTTGAGCAGCCTGGGACAGTGGGAGGTGTCCCTGCCCATGGCAGGGGTTGGGACTGGCTGAGCTTCAAGGTCTCTTCCCACCCAAACCATTCTGGGATTCAGTGCTGAGCCAAGAGCTCCAGCTTCTTTACACCAATTAAGTGAGATTAAAACTAAGATAGAATATCCTCCTAACATCTTCTCTAAATCATTCATCTTTTAGGTTAAAACCATTCCTCTTGTCCTGTCATTATCTATGCTTGTAAAAAGTTGCTCTCCATCTTTTTTATCAGCCCCACCTTGAGGCCCTGGCAGGGGCTCTGAGCTGTGCCTGGAGCCTTCTCTTGTGCAGGGGAGCAGCCCCAGCTGTGCCAGGCTGGCTCCAGAGCAGAGGGGCTCCAGCCCTGGCAGCATCTCCGTGGCTCCTCTGCTCTGGCTGCAGCAGCTCCACGTCCTTGTGCTGCTGGAGCCAGGGCTGGGGCAGCTCTGCAGGTGGGGTCTCACCTGAGCACAGGGGCACAGGGGCACAATGCCCTCCCTCAACCTGTTGTCCATATCTAAATTGATCATTTAAGCACTTTCTGTAGTGAGTGGGGAGAGAGGAGCACACCCAAGGACTGATTTGCCTGACTGGCTGCCTTTAAAAGTTGTGAAACTTTTCCAGAGATGCCTATTCTCTGCTGTTTATAGGATGTGTCTTCTGAACAGCTTTTCTATAGATCTATCACCAGGAGAGCTATTCTATCAGAAGAATGCTGGCTTTTATGCACCACAGTCATGTTCTGAAGAGGCCCAGAGCACATTTCAAGCTGGATTTAATTTTTTGTAAGTTTTGGTTCAGAAAAAGCACAAAATATCCTTAATTAGATGTATATGTAATAATGATATGAAGATAAAGCATTAATCAGATTTTTTTTTGCCACTTTTAATATAATATGGCTTTTTTTTCCCAAGACTTTCTTTATAATGTGCCATCCAAATTTTTCTTTTTTTTTCCTATTATTTGCAGTAAACAGAGAAGTGATGGCTAAAGCAATCTGATGCCTGAACTCTGGGAGGTTAACATGTGAAGAAAGGATGTTGGGATTGTGAACTTTAGGATCTGAGTAATTTTTTTTTTCTCAAATGCAATTTTTATTTTGTTGTCTGAAGGTAGTCTGATAGCCTAATGTATTATTTGAAACTTAGATATTTGGGTGAATGGACATTGCATTATTATTTTCTGTTAAGAGCTATCAGAATAAAACAAAAATAGTAGTTCTCCTTAATCTATATATGGGACATTCCATTGGTTCACAGAGAAACCATTAAGGTAGGATTTGAAGAATGCAAATGAAAAAATATGATGAAGCAGAGTTGGAGGCAAAATCTCTTACAGAAGCCTCTGAGAGTGAGTAACCCTAAATACTAACTGGATTTCAGGTGGAGGCTCTCATTAGTGAATGAGGACATAAGAATTGAACCTAAAATAATGCAGAGTATTAAATGATACAAAGAGAAGTAATTTTAGAGATGTGACGTAGTGTTTTCAGCCTACATAATACTTTAATCCTCAGACCTACTATTCTAAAAGTATCAGCTGGCGTTAATCAGGAATGCTCACAGCAGGGATTGAAATGGCCAGTTCACTCCTTTTTTTTCCAATCAAATTCTGCTCTCAGCTACACTGCTGTCCTGTGTACTTGTGAAGGTAGGATTTGGTACATCATTTGATCTTCTTTTGACTGTAAGCCAAATGAAAAACTGCATTTGACTCACATGCTGTACAAGCTGGTTAGATTTCCCTCTAGATATTCACTAGCCTATATAAACCCAGCCATTTTATAGGTGTTTTAGAATGTGTTTTCAGTGTGTTTTTAGGGGATCTGGGCAAAGCTGAGTCATTATTCCTAGCCTTGTCCTGTGTTGGAATGGTTCTATAGGATGGGGGGTTTTTCAGTCTGGCTGGTTTGTGGTTGTGCCTCTGACTCCAGTAGCACCTTCTACCCTGTTCCAGCTTTTCTCCTTGAGTTTTCCTTATGCAGGGCAGGAGGCACCAGCCTCTGGCTAAGTCCCTCCTGTGGACAGGCAGAAGGCAGGCAGTGGGACACTTGATGAATGACACAATTTTGACAACACTGTCTTTAGGTACAGAGAAGCTACATCTCTTTGACAACTAAAATGATGCTCACCATCCTTCCTGAGTCAGGTGAACTCTTTCCTTGAGGCTGGAAGGGGCTGCCTAAGTGTGAAGATAAGCAGAGTCCTTGCCTCTGCCAATTGCCTAGCTCTGCTTTTGCTCATAGTAGATGAGTCTCCAGACTCTGAGAAAGATCTATTGCCTCTTAATGTGAGGCCTGCACTTGGGCAATCCTCACAGTCAGTGGCTGTGGGTTGTTGTCTGAGCCTCTTCCCACTCAGACAATGAATTATCTGTCTTATTTTTGCTGGAAGGGAACAAATAATAATAACTTGCCATAGCTAGGATTGGCCACTGCATAACCACATGTAAGGTCGTTCACCCCAAAGATAAAGCCTCATAAGCTTGATACCAATTCTGGGTGTTGAAAATTTGCCCAGCTGTACCTGTTGTGTCTGGTTCTCTCTTTCACAGGATCCCAGAATCCCAGACTGGATTAAGTTTGGAAGGCACCAGAGGGAGTCACATCTGGTCCCACCTCCCTGCTCCAGCAGGATCATCCCATAGTGTAGGGCACAAGATTGTGTCCAGAAGGGTCTCTGTTCAGGGCTTGGGCACTTCCCAGGGCAGAAGTTGTGTCTCCTGTGCAGGGGAATTGTTGGGTTCAGTCCCTGCCTGCTGCTCTGGTGCTTTTACTGGGCCTGGAGCAGAGCCTGGGCCCTGCTCTGCCCTCCCTGAGCACAGGGACACCCAGGGACACCAGGGACACCAGGGATACGCAGGGCTGAGGACTGTCCTCCTCTCCAGTCTGAGCAGCCCCAGCTCCTTCAGCCTTTCCTCACAAGAGATGCTCCAGTCCCTCCATCACCTGTGTCACCCACCCCTGGACCTACTCCAGGATCTCTCTTTGCATGGACAAAGAGAAAGACACCTCTGGCTGCCCATTTTTCTGTGCTGGCAGATCTCTTTCTGACCTATGTTAAAAACCTCTGCTGCACACTGGCATGCCCTGAATTTCCCAGGGGATTCTGTGCAGTTTTTCATGTGCAGGGATGTTGGGTGGACATGCAGGAGCTGCAGAGCAATAGACCTTTGCAGTGGGAAAGGTTCATAACCACTCTGTTGTTCTACAGGTTTTTAGTCATGGAGTGTCATGGGTGAATTTTTCATCCCCTCCATCTAGATGATATTTCATTTATGATCAGAGGTCCTTGCTTTTCAAGAGTTGATTCGTTTCCAGTTCATGGCTGAAGACTTAAAAAATAAAGTTCACATCTTGTTAGCTTATTGTCATTTTGAGAACTCATCCTTCTGAAACCCAGGGTTATAATTTTGCCTGAATCTCACATTGTGTAACAGGGAATAGTTTGTGCCCTTCAGAGTGGCCTTAAATAGCAGTAGCATAAAGAAAGCGATCAGATGCCATTAGCAGCCTTCTGTTGGATTAATGGCCAGCAAAATCTGGTGAAGATGCCTGGAGCTTTCTAGCGTCGCTGTTGTGACTTTGTACATAATTGCCCACGAGCAGCTACACAACATCCAGCTCTGTTACACAACATCCAGCCCAGCACGGCCCCCCGCACATCCCTCCCCACCGCCTCTCCCGCGGGAATGCAGGCCACGAGGGGACACAGCGAGGCAGCAGCTCCCCTGTGCTTAAAATCCTCCATCTCTTGGGCTTTCTGTCCTGCACATTCATGTGACACTCCTTTATCCTCCTGCCTGCTTGAACTGGACTGGCTTTGCTGGAGAACCAGCCTGTGGTGTGCAAAAACAAAGAGATGCGGCGCGGTGCTGTCCGAAGATTTTGGCGGGGCTCACTTGAGAATGCCACAAGTCACTTTTTCAGGCCATCACTTTCCAAGCACTTTCAGCTGACAGAAAGCAGCACCACTGCCAAAAGTGTCCAGCCTTCTCACTCCTTCATCTCCAAATTCCAGCGTAACACCCCTTCTCCTGTTTTTGGGTCTGTTTGTTTTATGGGAAGCTGATCCATTTGAAAACTAACCTTTAAAATTATTTTCCTCCAGAGTTTATTCTAAACTGGATTACCTCACAGTTAATCATGGAAGACCCATGCAAACACTAATGCTGCACAAGATGACAAGCAGTGCAACAACAAACACAAGTGGCTTGGAGCTGGACAGGTTTGATTTTTCCGTTGATATTCCAGTTTAAGTCGGGTTGTAGTGCTTGTAGTGATGCAGCTTCATGTTTCCTTCAGTAAAAAGCCATTCTGCACTAGTACACAGTGAGCTTTTCCATAAAAGAATGTAGTCTGGAACAGCTAGTTTGAACTGTTTGAGAAAGCGGTAATTTTTAAAATATTATTTTTAATTAGGGACCTTTAGACCAGATGCTGCACTTTCATTAAGCAACTGTGCAGATGTAGGAGAATCAAAGAAAACCCTATCTGCACCTAAAATATAATATAATGATATAATTTAGTCTCTTCCAGAGTCAGGAGATGCTGTTTCACCCCGGGGTAACTTGCAAGCAAATGCACAGACCAGGCTGCAGACACAGAAATTGTGAGAGGAGGAGGAGAGGCCTTTGACAACCTCCCCAGGCTGGGAGGCAAAGGTCAGAGAGGGGAAGGGAGCTGCTGTACTTTGACTTGTCAAAATTTGTTTAGTGAAAAAAATAGGAATATTTCCCAAAGCTCCTCTTCTGGTCTCTGGGCACATCTGTTGTTCTTTCAGAAAATGAACTGAAATAATAAAGCAGGAGGAAAGTTAACTCCCTAACATCACATGTGGAGAAGGAGTGATGTCCATTCCTGGTTATCACATTCTGATTGTGTTGGGGGCAACATCACCCCCTAGCCCACCCTGAACAAAGAGGTTCCCAGTAGCAAGTTTGGAAGGGGATGCTACCATGGGACCTTTGCAATACAGGATCTGACCAGCTCCTGGGAATATCTTACACCCACCTCACTGTCTCTGATACTGATGTAACTCATCTTTAGCCCCAGCAGGATTTTCAGGAGGAAATCCAGATTTTTAGCAGTGGTAGCCTGGCTGGAAATAACAATGACCTTCCTCTCTTATCTCTTACCAAGTGCCTGAAAAGAGTGGAACAGGAGCAAAGTGAGTGTGGGGTTTGAGGCACCAATGGTTCCACCAGGCCTGAAAGAGAAATGGGAGTAGGGAAAACAAGGCAGCATCACTTGGAGGGGAGCAGAAACTCATCTGCACAAAAAAATGTCTCCTAAAGAGCACAATCTCTCTTCTGTGCTCACTGCCAATTGTACTTGATTAATCAGGTTTCTGTGGGGGTGTTTTCCTTCTCTCCATTCCTAACAGCAAAATTTTCCATAAGGTATCTGAATCTTGTTGCAGATAACTCATTGCCTGTGAGATCATGACTCTGCCAAACAGTTGCAACATTTTGCCCTCAGAAACTAAAAAAATTCTGCTTGACAAAGGGCTCATCAATACGATTTTCAAGGCATTTGTCTCACTGTGAGATTTCCTCCCCACCAAAAAGATGGAGAGAGAGTTCATCTGGGTTTGCTTCTGTGGAGCTGGATGAAGTTTTCCTGCTGGAGGCTACTAGATAGTTTCAAACCAGGGAGCATTCCTGTGCCACACACACCTGTTCCAATAAGTCCCCCACAGGACACAAGCAGCTGCAGCAGGAAACCCCATTCACTCTGGGAAAAACACATTTTATAACAGCATCCCATCCCCCAGCCAAATGGGATCAAGCTGAGGCAGCTGCAGTCCAGGTCCCATGAGAAATACTACAAAAAGTGCAATTAAAATAATTAGTTAATGCTTTTTTATCCAGGATGGTAACAAATAGGGAAAAGAGCTTGAAATAGCTATTCTACATATCAGTCTAGTATGGTATTGGATGCTTCCCAGGGTTCCTCTAAGCTTTCCCCAGGGCTTTAAAAGCTTGTGGGTGGTGCTTGCCCACTTGCTGGATTAAGGATCTCTATTACTGATGGTAACAGGGGTAGGTTAAAGCCACTTGAGCAGTGGACTTTGTTATGAGAACAAAAAAAGTGAGTCTGACTTGATAATAAAGTGATTTAGATTCCCATTTCTCCCTTGGAAATCAAGATTGCCTCCCATTGATTTAAAAGGGTATTGGCTTAGGCTCTTGATTATGCAAAATTTGCCCAATGATTCAACTTTATGGGGGATGCACAAACAAAAAAAATACATGGCCAAATACATCCCTGGCACAACTCAGTGAAGTCTGGCATTTACCCAGTCATTAGCTACTTGTTGTTTGAGGGTTTCTCTGCTAGCCTTCAAATGATGCAAGAGTTGAGGATTTCTTTTGCAGGCATTCTAACTCCTTTTCCTGAAGTTTTCAAGGCAAATAAAGCACTGTACCAGGAACTTCAGCCTCAGAAAACCGTATTTGTTATTGCCACAGTAGGTGATATTTATTCTGCAGCCAAGTGAGATGGCCAAAGGGTGAGATATAACCTAAAAAACAGGGCAGACTCTCTTAATAATCTTTAGATCCTCTGATTTCACTCTGAGATTTTGTCCAGGGGCCAGATTATGCAAACATTAGTACTTTTTCATTTTATATTTGTGTTGTCATTCCCTGCCATCCCTGTGGGGTAGCCTGCAGGTCAGGCATCTTATTGAAGAACACGAAAATACAGAATAATATTGAATAATAAATGCTTCAGGTCATGCAAGCTGTCCCTGTGTCCCACCTTCTTGGCAGATGAATGCAGAATAGCTGAGCTGAGGGAACTATGAGTGGCTCACGCAGTGATTTTGAGGTATTATGCAGTCTGTGAAGCTGTCAATGATCTTACCCTTTGCAAGGATCATCAGAGCTGTTTTTGAAGCTCACCAAGCACTTTGGCTTGTGGCAGAGAGGTCCAAAAGCTGCATTCTATATAACTAGGCATTTCCTTTTTATAATTTCAAATTATTTCCTTTTTATACCTTCAAGTTATTTATTTTTTTTCTTGCTTTTAAAAATATTTCAGTTCCAGGAGACCTGTTATTTTAAGGTATCTGATTCTCTTATGTTACATGGAAATATAAGTCCACCCATCTCTTCATCCCAGACCATTTTCTGATTTCACTGAGGAGGAAGCAGTATCCAAGGTTTCCTTTGTTTTCCTTTTGTCTGTGAATGGAGGGTTAACAGCAGGTGGGAAGAAAGGCTAGCAAAGGGGAGTGCTAGTCATGTGGACAGAATGCCAGCAGCAAAGCTGGCACATGTTGTTCCATTCACATGGAAGTATGTTTTATTCATTTGCTGATGATCACCTACAGTAGCTGTGGGAGAGAAACAAGAGGACCAGGGTAAAAGTGGAAATCTGGGTAAAATTCTGTAGCTTTGTCCCCCCTTCAGTGGTAGGTGGCTGCAGGAAATGTGATTTTCTGTGACACTGTCACCGTGTTTAAGACTGGCACTTTGACTGGATTAAATATTAAGGGGAAAACAATCACAGCTCACTTCCTAGTGTTATTTACCTGACATCAGCTTGTTTCTTTGCTGTTTTCACACTTGGCCCTCTTTGCCATCCCACCTGCACCTATTGAAATGATCATACAAAGCTCCTGTTATACTCAGGAAAGAGAAAGGTGTGTTTGGGATGTGACTCATTTGACGTATCTTTGGGATACTTTGGGATTAAAGGAGCTTTTATTCTCCATGGAGTGTGTTGACTAAATCCCAGCTGAGTGCCTGGAGGGTTTTGGTGAGTGCAGGCACATTCATTGGTGGTGGGAGTCAGACTCTGTTCAGTGCTGTTAACACCAAGATTTCTTGGTTTCCAAGAGCTGTGCATGCTACTTGCCCATCTTCAACAGACATGTCAAGGAGTTTGGGATGGGATTGCATAGGGAAGTGGATCCTGTGCTCAGTCAGGTGGATCCTGCTCTTGCAAGAGTGAGATCTTATGATCTTAAATTGGCAAAATCATATGTTAAAAGGCAGCAGGGTTTTTTTGTTGTTTGTTCTTTTTCGCCTTACACAGTTAGGGGAAAGTTGTCCTTGGTCCTTCTGCAGTACACCTGCAAGGCCAAGAAATGCTATGATTGCTGGTTCAGGAGTGAGGGAAGAGGAGCTGAGGAGGGCAAAGACGCCCACCTGCACCTGCGTGTGGAGCGTGGGGTGAGCTGACTAAGTGGCAGATGACTCCCCCTCAGCGTACAGGAGTCACAGTTCAGGAGCTGGAAGCAGCCATGCTATCACAGAAGCCCCATCTTGCCTTGCCAAGCCAGCCTGGAGATCTCAGCACTGTGATGCAGCTCTGCCTGAAGTCAGGGAGGAAGCCTGGTAAAACATGGAGCTGAGCCCAAACCTACAGCTAATTAGCAAATGATAAGGCTGTTTTCCCCAGTCCAATGAAGATAAGGATGGACTTGGCTTTTTGGTCTGCTGGGAGGAAGTTTCGGGTTTCACATTAAAATAAGACAGGATAGTTCTGCAAAAGTAGCAAAATCATGAATGATTCTTTAATTGAAGCTTTTACATTTAATATTAATAACCTATTAAAGCCAATAGAGTATGAAACATCTGGAGCTGTAGTTTGAAATCACCTTGGATGGATATTGAACTGTAACTTTTTGTATCTGTAACTCTTCACTAGCTGCTGGGGAGATAAAACTGTTAGCAGGAACACGTTAAGTTCTGGAGCACAGACGTGCTGTGATGGGAGAGTGGAGATTGCAAGGACAGGCAGGAAATCCAGAGTGGGTAGGAAATGCAGTTAATGGCTTTTCTGCGTATTTTAGGGAAGGTGATGTGCTGGTTCCAGGCAGCAGCTGGTGAACTCAAGTCTGGAGCTCTGTGTAGGGCTGGTCAGAGCTTGCAGGGATTTTCCAGGTGTGTGGCCCAGAGCAAGGCATGTATTCCTGTGGAGCTGGTGACTGCCTTAGCTAAGGTGATGTGTCACAGCACATTGTTGTGAAAACACTGGTTTTTGCAGTGCCGTCTGGTTCTGCTTCATCAACTGGAAGGACAAGTGCTGAGGACGAAGGTTTGTCCTTCCTTTGTCCAGAGCAGAAGGATGCTGAATGTACAGATCTGAACAGCAGCTTCCTTGGATTTCCAAGCCAAACCTGTAGTGGTATCCAAGGTGAGGGGCCAGCACCTGAGCATGAGCAGCCAGAGGGAAGCTGATGACCCTGCCATAGCTCCCTCCTGTGCTGGAAGGATTTAATTTTCCTATTATTTTTTGTTTGATATGGTCCATTTTTCCAGTTGGGAAAGGAAAATAGAAAACCTCTACCTGGAGCAGTGTATTGTGAGGGATGGCTTCAAATTAGGAAAAACAGGGGCAACTAGGAGGCTAGAAAGCTGTAAATTAAAAGGGGATGATAAGGGACATTCTTCATACAGCCTTCCCACCTTGCTCTTAATTCCCTTGCCTGGTAAAGCTTAGAGCAAAAAATGAATCAGTTTATAATGGCAGTGTGAAACAGTTTAGGATATATCCTCTGTAATATCTTTGTCTTTGCCACAGTGGAAAAAAGAAAAATACGAACAACTTATTGTGATTATTTCCCTCTTATTAAACAAATATTTTGTCTGTGATTCCAGCAGAGGTGAACTTGGAGCATGGCTCTTGTTTGCCAGCTGCTTCCCTGCACTGCAAGGACCCACAAACCGTACTAGTTAATGTTTTTGTTGTCACATCAGGAAAGAGCTCTCCTCATCAATCAAGCAACTTTTGAAGCTCTGAAACTTTCAGAGAAGAATATGACACTGTGGTTCAAATTCCCAAGTGCAGCATAGAGAAATTCTGATTTAGGCAGATGTGGGTTGATTTGGGCAATCCATATCTGTGAAAGGGGAATCATGATACCAACACAAAATGCAGACCTCAAATGCAGACACAGTATTTAATTTTAACCATTCATGAAAAGAAGCAGAAATCTGGTGGAGGAATATTTTCACTAGTGATTTTCCACTGTTTAATGTCGCAATACATTGAATTACATTTGGAAGTTGAATGCATTGAAAAATACTTTGTAGACTCTGAGCCCAAACAACCATGATTTTACTAGGCTTGAGCCCTCAGTTATCTTCCTCCTTTACCCAGGCCCAAAGCCTCTCTCTCTTACTGCCAGTAGCCCTTTTCTTGCTGCTGTTTGCTCTTGTGGATATTATTTATTATAATTTTATATTTATTATCATTGAAACAGAAATTGTAGTTCAGAGAATGCTTTACCAAGAGTAATTTGTTCTCAGCAAGACCTTTTAGCTACACAGTAGCATGAAAGCATCAAAATGCCAGGAGAACATTATAAAAATAAACTGCCCTGCCACTAAAATAAGCTTTAATTGATTGAGAATTGCACTGAGCCTGACAATCTGAACCATTTATTATTATTTTTCTTTCAAGCTTCAGCTACATGTGATTTAGAGTGACTGAATTATAGTTCCCACATTCCTTCCTACCCACAGTGCATGAAAGAAAACCCACGCACAAATTTCTTAGCTCTGGAGGAGCTGCTGGATACACCTGGAAGAAAATAAGAAAGCTGATTGAAAGTGATGTTTAAATAAAGGTGACGCTGATGGGAAAGTTCTGAAAAAAGCCCCCAACCCTCTTCTGGCTGAATGCCATGCTGTGCTTCCCTCTCCTCATCCCCACTCTTCTGGGGGTGTCTCTCCCTGTCAAAGGCATTCCCTTAATATCTGCTTGCAGAGCACTGGATCCTGTAGGCCGGATGGTGTTGGATGTTAATATTGGCTGTGGATAAACTGCCGTTCTGTCTTCCCCATTTTGGGTACTTAGAGGAAAAAAACACCTCCAATTGGCTCTACTCAGCTAGTTAAATGAATACCTGTTGCAGGGTCTCCTGCAAGAAGTCAGCACCACCACCAAAGATTATGGGGAAAAGTGGAAAATTTTCTGACTGATGGATGCTCTGGAGGTCTTGTCATAGAAGGAAGTTTGTGGAATACAGCACTGGAAGTAGTTGGAATATAGCTAACATCCATGGGATCATCATAGAGTCACAATTTGGGTTGGAAAGGATTTTAAGACCATCTTGTTCCAAGCACTGTTATCGGCAGGGACACCTTCCACTCTCCCAGGCTGAATTTAAGAGCTCATTGTAAGCCTTCACTTGAATCCTAGCCCTGGACAATTCACTTGCAGCCAAGAGCCAAACAAGGATTTTGATTTAACGCCCAACATCCTGAGAAGAGGAAGATGCTTAAATACGTTTTTGGCTGTGGCCCTCCATCTCCCTGCCCGGGCCTGCACTGCCTGTAACAGTGCTGTAAGAGCCCAAGCTGCTGGCAGAGGTCAGGGGTGATCCAGGCCCTGCCTGTGGTTGGAGCTTATCCATCTGGGGGCTGGTGCTGCCCTTGAGACTCTCAAGCTTGTTTGGCAGCAAAATGGACCGTTGTTGTCTTGGTTTTGCACTTGTTTGCAAGCCGAGCCGTTTCCATGCTACCAAACACGACTTCCAAATTGCAATCCCTGCTGTCTGCCAAAGAGGCTAATAAATCCCACTCTCACCTTTTCTTCTTGCCTGGGTAAATTACAAATGCCCATGGCAGGAGCTGACTCAGCTGATGCCTGGCTGCAGTGTCTGACTGTTCCAGGAATGGTCTTTATTTGTTGCCCTAACACAGGAAGGCACGACTCAGGGATTCATGACAGATCGCAGATCCAAAGGAAGGAATTTGAAAAGGCCACCAGTTTTATTAATAGCCACCTCTGTGGACGCCTCCAGGTCAGACCACAGACTGTGCAGGGCTTAAAAGCTGAATCCAACCTGCCCAGGAGGGGCAGAAAGATGTGTCTGGTCAGTGTTGTAAGGGTAGAGATGTCTGTCTTATAAGTTCCTTGTCCAGGTTCCAGGGGGCATTTCCACAGTGCCAGAAGAGAAAAATAAAATACGCCTCATGAAGAGCAGGGGTTTTTGAAGACCACAGAAGCCAAATGGATTTTTTAAAATTTATAATTTTTGTCATGGACTGAACTAAACATGGACTAGCATGGATTATTTAAAAAATCATGATGTGTCTGAATACATACTGGCTTTGGCTAGAAGAGTAACTCAGGTGAACAGTTGGACTAGTGGTTAGGAACGTGTGTAGCCAGCATTGTAATTAGTGCTGTTGAAGGGCATAATGAGGAATGGCTCAAAACCTGAACGTCTGGGCTGCTTGAAAGGTCATGGGAACTGAAGCTGATGGTTAATTCAAGAGGAATATACTTTATTCCTTTGAATACAAAATCACTGCAGAACTGAGATAAAAAGTTACCCCTGTAACTTTTCATGAATAATTTTCTATAATAGGTCTCCTTTACATCCTGATTATAAGAGCAGTATAAAAATCTGAAGGTTTTAATTAGCTGATCGTTAAGAGGAAAAGTTTGATTTTCACATTTACATTCATTCTGATTAATGCCACTCACTGACAGAGCAAAACATATTCCAAAATCTGGTATCCTCTCTCTGTGAATTAATCTGACTTTATATGCCATATTATGTATTTTTAAAAACAACTGAGATCAACATTTTCACTTTTGATGTAAAAAAGTGTTGTTGAAATGATGAAATAATTATTAATTGTGGTTTTCCGCATTAGATAATGTGTGATCCTTATTCTAGTCATGAGAAATATTTATTCATTGTGATGTTACCATTGGAATATTTTTATCCAAAAGAAATATCAGTCTTTCAACACCCATTAAACTGAGTGCCACTAGTTCCAGCACTTTCCAGGCTTTCACTTGGAGGTTTTAAAGGTGGTTTTGGTGAACTAGGTGGGAATTATTACTTGTTTGGAATAGAGGCAGGATCACATTTCTGCTTTGAAAGCAACTGCTGGCCATGGAAACCCTTTGACCCTTCTGAGGTTCTGCTAACATCTCAGTGCCCTTGATTTGTTGCTAAACCCAGTGCCCCCATGCTGTGCTTCAAAATCAAACTAATGTTTATTACTGATGAATCCTGTAAATGTATTTGGGTCCTGTTTCTTTTTCTCTGGAGAGAGTCTGGGCTTTTACTGTTCTCAGTTGCTTCCAAGGCTGTGAGCCTGAACAGGACCATAACAATCACACTTAACTTCCTGTGTTTTCTAGGAATATGGAAATGTCACTGGGAAAGCAGAGATGTCCCCAGAACTGAGTTTTGCATTTTTCTTTGCATTTTGCTATGCATTTTAGCCGGCTCTGCTATAAGGAACTCTCAACAGTAAATGTGCAGCACTGCAGCCAAGGCAGCCTCTGCAGAGCTGCCGGCCAGAAGACCTTATTCCTTTGAGGAAGACATCATCCTTTTTCTAACAGAGATGATGTCAGCAGGGTAAAAAAGGGGTATTTTATGCAGTGGGTCATTTTTTCCCCCATATGGGGCCCTATGTGACCCATCATTGGAAGAAAATTGTCATGATTAAAGGGATGGCATAATGTATATTCTGTGTAGGGATCATATGTTATGTTCAGGACATGTCCTCTGATTCAGCTGTCTCCCCAGGTAGGAGCCTGGTGCCAAATTAGCCACTGTCATCCCCACGTGGCTGAACCCAACTCAGAAGAAAATAAATGTTTACATCTTAGCTGAACCCTTTCAGCTTCCTTCACTTTCTCAGTTTAAGACATATGGATTTGTGGCAGTGATGGGAGACTAGACATTGTGTTAAGCACTCGATTATGCTAATAAATTCGTGTTTTATATCTGCAAAAGAATTAATATTGATAAGCATATGTTTATGAGTTTCATATTCAGCAGAACCTTCCAGCCATATACCTATGTGCCAGCTCTTTGCAAAATCAGGGATCTAGCAGTTTACACAAGCATTGTAGAAACTGTAAACAGACATGACTTAATTTTAATATAGGGGGGAAAAGGAGGTGTAGAAAATGTTCTACTCACACTGTTTACAGCCCATAGTATTCAGCAATGCTGGCTGTGAAGTTCTTTGGTCTGAGTAACAGCCATGAAGATGAGAGTGGCTGAGCAGGCAGGAAGAGAAAAATTCCTGAAGGGGAATGTGAAGCACGTCTTGTTTTACCCTGAACCTGTAAGATTCTGTGAGTTTAACCTGTTCAGTAATGTGTTCTGTGATTTAGACAACCAAGAGACAAATCTGCTGTCCTGGACACCAAATACCCTTGCTTTCAGCTAAAATTAGAATGCATGATCAGGCAAAAACTGATTCAAATGACAGGTTCAGTGAAAGATACTTAAAAATTTTCCCAATCAGACCTGCCTATCAAAAATTATTTTTTCTAGTTCATTTGCATTAAATAATAAACTGCAGTTCAGTAGGAAGGGCTGTGTATTGTCCTTTCAACAGAGAGAAAGAGATATGAATTTATTCCCTCCACAAGAGAAGCAGAGTCCGACCCCCACCAGATTTTGTCCTCTTGCCAATTCATCTTTCCTCATGTAGAGCTTCTGTACCAAGGTCTTGACTTCTTTGTCTTTGAGATTTAATGCTAACTTATTTTTTAAAAAATAAATAAATTCAAATCTGGTTTGTTGGGCCTTAAGAGCAAATGATGTGCTCCCATTGGAGGGTGTCACTGTAATGAGCATGTTTGTGTTTGTGTTAGAGCACTCAGAGTCTCGCTGCTCAGGCTGGAGGAGTTTCTTGTGACAGATTATCTCTGGTGATATTTAGCAAGCAGCTCACATGCAACAAATAAAGGCCAGACACGTGTAAGACTGACTGCTTCTGGCAGCTTCATATTAAGATCCATTTTGCCAGATTTGCTTTAGACTTTGAAGTCTGTTCTCTAAGAACTGGTGCAGGAATACCCATTCTGAGCTTGTGTCTGTCATGCTGGAAATATTTTAAAAGCAGGTGGATGCAGCACTTGGGGACAGGTGTTAATGTGGACGTCTCAGTGTTGGAGAATGGTTGGGCTCAATGGTCTTAGAGGGTTTTTCCAATCCTCCTCAAACTCTGGAGGGAATATTGTTGTCTGCTGCTTGTTAAGTGCAGGGTGTAAAATTATTTTAATTTTTTTTTTCCCTCTACATAGGCCTGATGCTTTCAAGGGGGCCTGTATTTACAAGTCAGACTCTTAAAGGGCCCTGGGAATGACTGCTGACTCTGCTCATTCAGCCCTTCTGCTGCACTCTAAGAGGGTTTCACTCACAATAAATGTTGCAGGCAACCTTAAACATCCTGTGAAAATTTGTCAATAGACATCCTATTTCTCTATGCTTGCATGGAGCTGGTCTGCTTCCAGTTCTGCAGTGTTGTTGTACTGGGCTGAGGGCAGCAAACAGATTTCTTTTGCATGTGACGTCAGAAACGATGCCTGTGCAAGCTCTGGCACAGAGAACCTTTCCTATTTTTTGTAGATACCTTTGTAATTTGCTCTTTGGCTCAGCAGCTCTCCTGCTCATATAGGTCTCTCAGATCCATGTCTTCTGGCCAGCCCTGATATAGCAGAGAATGATGAGAGGACATAAAAAAATCAAGACTGAAGGAATACATGGGCTGTTTGCTGCAGCTCAGGCTCACCATCACTCCAGGAGGAAGAGCTTCTGCTAAGTTCAGGAATTTGGTCCATTACTGCACAGATCTTAAGAAAAAAAATCCCTTTGAATGGAGAGCAGTAAAACTAGAAAAGCTGAATTGTTTTCATCAAAACCTAGGTGATATAAGAATCTGCAAAATCAGTGTCACACCTACACAAAATCGTAGGAAGCCAAATTCTACTCTCTGATATTTTGCTGTTATTGTAAAATGAGTCCCAGAGCAACTGAGGCAAATTTCTTTGAGTTTTCAAAGCTATCAGTAGAAATCAAACAGTTCAAATCATTAAGTAAACTCTCCTTCACATCTGAACTTCTTTGCCTTGACTAATCTCCTCCATACAGATCAACTTGTGCAGTATCTTTGGGGTCTCAGCCTGGGAATTTTGATGCCCATACAGCTTTCCATTTTCCTGAGAGGATTTAGAGTTAGATCCATCTAAATGGTACATTATATGTGGAAACAGTCTTGTATGATGTGAGCTCACAGGAATTGATCTCTTAAAGAAACCTATTTGGCCCCAGAGATGATGGCTTTGACAATAGGGAATCAAACTACTTTTAGTGTTTAAGTTGCAGTGCCCTGGTATGTGTATTTTTCCCAGTAAGTGCATCCCACTGAGATATTTTTCTAACCTAAATATTGGTTTTCTTTCCTTGGTTCTGGGAGACCCTGAATGGCAAAATGTTAGAAGAGGGTTTCCAAGGATCACCAGTATGTCCTTGCCCTCTGCCTCTACTTTTCTTTGGATAATCTTTGATCTGGCCTGGGGTCCCCACTCTATTTATGTGCAAGGTGATAATGGAAGCACTTAGCAAGGTTCAGAAATAGAGGTGTGGGAGCTGTGAGAGGCACTGAGGCAGGACATATCAGGGGCTGGATCCCTACACCTTCTCTGCAAAGTCACTTGTGTCCAAAGTGCTGCTCTCCAGCCTGCAGGAGTTCAGGGTGACCAACTTCAGACCTTAAACACTTGTGTGACTTCTGTTGCTTAAGATTAGGTAAGGCAAAGCCTGCTTTAGCCATTGTCTGTCTTGCCTAAATTGCTGTAGGTCATACTGAGGACTAGCCCTGTTTTCAAGGACTGTGTTGAAAGGGTTGCACAAAGTTACCTTTAGCCCTTTTTCACATGGAGCACCAGTTATAGTTGAAACAAAGTCGATGAACGCTCCCTGTTTGCTGCTCCACGCAGCTGGGCTGCTGGCACACTAGAGCAATTTGCATACACTGATTTAACTGTTGGAAAATCTATTCACACAAAAATCTTCCTATTCTCTCAGACAAAGGATTTTTTCCCCCCTCATTTTGTCGTCAAAATCCTTTTCCCATCTGTTACTGGGGCAAAACAACCTCCTAGTCTGGATGCTTCATTCATGGATAAAGCTTTCATTGGAACTTGTTTTAGGGTTGGGGCAGATTTTGCTTGCCGTGAAATGAGCAACAAAACTCCCCATGACCTGAATTGAGCCTCTCCTAAAAATGGGGGATTTTTAGAGGAGTTACGAAGGCTGTGGACAAGGTCTTGTTGCTCTGCCCTTTCAAAAGAGAACTGTGTCTAGTGGAGGAACAATCAGAATATTTGTCTCTTTAAATGAATGGTTCTTAGAGCCTGCACTGAGAGGCAGGCTCCCTCTCTGCGGCTGTGAGGCTACTCAGAGCCTCCAATAAATCAGCATGCAGGCACTGAGAGCTCTGTCCTTGAAGGGATGCACAGTGACCTTGCTTATGCTTACTCTGGAGGAATAGGGGAAGCTGAGGAGCCCAAATAGTGAGCGGTGTGTGACTGAAGGCTCTGCATTCTGCGTGCAAATGCCACAGCACGGGAGCCACGGCACGGACGGCACGCTGCTACACAGAATGCAGCTTTCCTCCTAGCCTGACCAGACTGCTGCTGCTGCTGCTGCTGTGTGTTTATTTTCTTTTCTTTCCTTTNTTTTCCTCTTTCGGCAGGGTTCTGAATGAAATCCTCATGATTGTTGCATGCTTGTTCAATAATAGCACGCCCCAGTCACGTCTCCTTGCGAGCACATTTGGTCGGAATCACTGAGCAGAAGCAGAGAAGAGCTGACGACTATGTGCTTCCAACGCAGGTTGCCGGAGCCCCGTGTTTGCCATTGGCTGCAGTTTTCTGGTTTGTGTGCAGCTTCCCCCATCTGGAATATGAAAATGGGATTGAAGTAGATAATTGCTAGCAGCGGGTTTTCAAGAGAGGCTTAGAGGGAACAGAATGCCTCTCACACAGCGCAGGCTGCCTGCGCTGAGAGAGCTCTGAGAGATGATTTTAGATGTTACCCACGTCTGAATCTCCTGGAAACTTTACCATGGAAGCAAGCCATTGCGCACAGTCCTGGAGCTAACACCCAGAAGGGGCAAGGAAGGGGCAGCAGCAGGGCCAAACAATGGGATACCTTGTCCTTGGATTGCTCACAGAAAAGCCAGCAGGCACTCCCCTCCGCCCCCCAGCACAAAGGGCATGAAGGTGGTGATGAACTGAATTTTACCCAGTAAAGCTTCAGTGGCTTTTAAGAAGGATGGGATACACAGACCCTTCGTCAAGCCGGGATTTGCTGGGAAACAGAACTTTGTTCTTCATCTTCATCTGCGCCTTTGCCGTGGTCACCTTGCTGCAGCAGATCCTCTACGGGAGAAACTATCTCAAGAGGTAAGGGGGGATCAGAGGGAATAGAAAAAGTTATCTGATCAGACTGAGGGGAGATGGAGCTCCAGGCAAACCATTTCAGCAGTTCAAACCACTTCTAAGTGTTTTGCTGATGTTAATAATATCTTGTCAGTCTGGGAAAGAGCATCCAGCATCTGTAATGTCTGTTAGATTATGAATGCAGGAGGAGAAGGTTAGGCAGAATATAATGTTTTGGGAGTTTCCTGGATTATGTTTTAGTCCTCAGCTGCGGCAAAAATATAGGTTTGTATTCAACTTAAAGATACTCATGCCACCTGAGTGTCTGCCCCTCATCAGACCCTGCCTACAAGGCTTCCCACTCTGTGTAAGTTCAGGCTGAAATGACTCGAGAGATTGAATTGAGTTACTGTGTTCATTGCTGAAACTTCAATGTCTTTAGAAACAAACATGCAGATGCAGTTCCTAAAATCAATATTAGTGTTCCAGATAACAGAGAGAGCACTTTATTTTTACACTACTGTGTTCTTATGAATTCCTGCTGAGACTGCTTCGCTGTAGAGCGCATCAGTCTTTGATCTGAAAATGCTCTTTTCACAGCAAACACCGATGGGGCTCTATAAATGTTTAACCTTGACCCATGCAGAGTTTATTTTACTCAAACCTAGTTTGAGAAGTTACAGCTTGCATGATTTTATGAAGATGAATGTTTCCCTTGCATGCTTTGAGGTAAGTGTTTCGGTTGTGTAGGCAGCTGCTGTGGAATTTTTTACTGGAATTAAGCTGCATTCTGCCAGGAGAGATCAATGGTTTGGTTCTTGCCTTGCTTGCAACTCATATAGTTGTTTGCCTTGTGCCAAGAGAAAGCAAAATGCTGGCAAATCAGCAAAAAGTTTCTCTCTGGGAGAGAAAAGCAAACATGATATTAATATGTTTAGACAGGGGTGTTGTTTATCCACTGGGCAATTTGTGTGCCTTGTGTAGCACAAGGCCTTGTCTGGGGGACTTTGATTTTTGGGTACCTCAGCTCCAAAAATATGTGATTTCCTCAGCTGGAAGAAGAAAGAATGAGCAGAAGTGTAGAAAACATGGCTTTTTTTGCCTTGGAGAAAATTGAGAGGAAAAAGAATAACAGACTTGAAAAACACAAATTAAAACTTAGAAGAAGAAAGCAATAGATACATGTCTCTAAACACTCACAAAGTGATAAAATGTTGTAGCAGGAAGGATTTGGATTTAACCATGATGGGGAACTTTTAAAGAAAATAGTTACCTGAGGAGGTATAAAACATCCATATTTGGGGGGGGTTTCAGGAACTTGGTAGGCAGACCAGGATAGTAC
Organism: Polioptila caerulea; assembly: GCA_013397295.1. NCBI lineage: Eukaryota > Metazoa > Chordata > Aves > Passeriformes > Certhiidae > Polioptila > Polioptila caerulea. Next base: position 181,637 of record VYXF01006933.1, read on the forward strand.
TAAGCTTCCTCAGTGTTAAAAATATGGCCAGGTCGAGGTCTCATCTTGCCTTATTTTCTCAGTTTTTCCCATTTGTCCTGGAGGCCTGGCAGCCTTACCAATCCTTGATTTTCCAAGTCAAAATGCCTGCAACAGGATTAGAGAGAGGAAAAACAAATCCCAAGTACAAACTGAAATGAAAATTAGCAGAGTAAAGATAAAATGATGAGAAGATGTAGCCAAAAACTCTTCCACTGAGTGATCTCTGTGGCCTGCCTCTGTCCTGCCTCATGCCCTGGGAACCTCTCCTGCCATCATCAGGGAATGAAAAAAGGTCAGTGATGTCCAATTCCCAGGACTGCAAGGAAAAAGTCTGGATCTGAACCCTCTTCCATTAAAGTCATCAAAAGTAGGGAGATGAGCACATATTTTGTCACTTGCACTGGAAAACATCGTTGGTTTTTTGGGTTTTTATAACTCCATCTTGCAATGATTTTTAAATTTTTCTTTCTTTTTTTTCTTTTTTTTTTTTTTTTTTAATTCATCACGTGAAAATAGTCTTGTAGAGGGCTCCCCTAACTCAGTATAAGAAAAAAAGAAAGCACTTGAGCTCCTTTTTGTTGGGAACTGGCAGTTCCCATCTTCCATGGAAATAAAATCGCAGTATGTGCCAGTAAGTTTTTGGTGACTGAAAGGTGATTTAAGCAGCGGCCTGCATTGTTACCACAATATTATTATAAAGGTACTCTTTTTTTTTTCAGCTTCCCTTTCCCTCCCTCACCCTTAAAACCCTGCAGCACCTTCTGGTGAGCATTCCAGGGCAGTCTGGTTGCCAGTGAGCTCCGTGAAAGGGCAGCTGTAACCTTTAATTACTCTTGCATTTCACAAACCTCCGGTGTTAAGCCCCCTGCTAGAAGCTGATTCCGGCTGCGAGGCTCCTTGGACATGTTCTAACTTGTACCTGGTGGTTTTGGGGAGGGGAAGTGGGATATTTATAGCCCTGGTGCCACTTGCCAAGCTGGAGCTTGGGGAAGCTGAACCCGCAGCCATTCCAATCCCCTCGGATTCCGTGTGCTGCTCGTTTGGGATGCCTTTGCCTGCATCCCAACACCCGCAGCAACAGTGGGCCCCATGGCCTCTTCCCAAGGCAGCAGGAAGAAATTCCCCTGTGTACTTGGAGAAACCTGAAAATTGCCCTAAAGTACTATGTCAGTAAATGTACAGCGCTTTTAAGTCTAAATATAACACCGGGGTAGCTCTTTTCTCTGCAAGAAGGTGGTGGAAATGGGTAAAGGCCAGCAAGGCAGGGAAGTGTGACCTCAAACAAGCAGCTTGGGCACAATGCAGGTGACAGCATGGACTCAAGACTGGTGCCAAAGAGCAGAGTGGAGAAAGGTACCCTTTTCTGGGAGAAAGATGGAAAAGTTTGCTGCGTGGCTGTAAGCTGTGCCATGCCACTTGCCCTTACAAGCAAGGAATAGGCTGGTTGGATGGCTGTGAAATCCCACCTGAGGCTATCCATGGAGGGGGCACTTGCCCATAGCCATGTTCCCAGAGCATCTGTGGGGGTGGCAGGACTGTGGACAGGAAAGGATTCTCCAGGAAATAAACATTGCTCAGTGAAATTTGACAAGGGCCCCAGCCTCTGGTCAAAGTTCTCTCTTTCCCCTTACAGAACATTAGTGGGCATTGCTGGAAGAAGGGGACAGTGCAGAGATTGAATTTCTAGGCATTCACACATTTTTTGCCCACTGTGTAATAGTCCCCACTCCTTCCTTTTCAGTTTTATACAGTGTCATCGGAAAGAAGAATCCTGTCCACCTTTTGTTTTTGCCTTTTTTTCAGTTTTCTCACAGGTGGGGTGGATGTGGGTGCTCTCACCAAGACCAATGCCTCATCCCTGTAGTTGCAGCTGAGGTCCTAACAGGAGAGTCAAACTGCAAGCTGGAGAAATGACATAGGGAAGCTCTGGTCTCTGTAGCTTCTGATCCCCAGTAAAAAGGATGATGAAATGAGATATAATTAAGGGACTTTAATACTGATCTCTGGGGTAATTATTTTTATTTTAGGATTAATGTGATGATTAAAAATCCACTGCATTGATCTGGTAAAGTAGGTTAAATACTGTGGACTTCAGCTTAAATCCAGAGCTGCCACTTGCTTTTGTATTGACTCATCTTTCCAATGCTCGCCTTTCAACTGAATTTTCTTTTGAATCAGATGCTCAGCTGAGGGCTGGCCTTTTTTTAGTCAGCTCCTGTTTGGCCAGCAGGGAATAATCCTGGATTACATCAGGAAACTGCCACTACAGTAAAAAAAGGTTGAAATCTGTCTTCATCTCCCAACCTGTAGCATGGGAGAGATCAATAGGACAGTCCTTCCCTTTGGCAAGGGGAAAATATCAGAGCAATATTTTACTACATATCAATATTCTGTTGGCAGGAAATTCACTAAATTCTGGGTGTTTAAACAGATTGAATTCTGCACAGGGAGAGTGTCAGCTGAAGAAGAGAATCTGCACCTTTAAAACTCGCTTTTTTTTCAGCTGGGTGAGGAGAACCAAAACTATCAAAGATTCTAAACAAATATTACCCCAGGGCCTGCCAGAGGGTAAATAAGTGATGTCAAAGAATCACAGAAGGAGTCAGCAAACCTTCCCAATGCAATCAGCCTGCTTATTATTTGAAAGCTCTGTGTCTTCTAAATGAGAAGAAAACATAACTCTTATGTATGTATGCACTCTTACTAATATCAGAATCTCATTACTTGAGGTAAATGTTAATATCTTAGGCAGCTTCTATTCAACAGTTGCAAATCAATTCCTAGGCATCCTTACTTCTTTCCTTACCATATAAGATCATTTATGATCACTTTCTGCACTGCTTGGACTAAATGAATAAACCCAGAGAAAATAAACCTGAACTACACATTTGAGAAATTATTTAGTCTGTACCCTAAAATAATCCCATTCTTACAGCAGAGACAGCAGGAATTGCAATGGGGTCATGGAGGCTACATGTTGCCCAAGTTGTATTTTGTCCCCAAATGGGTTTTTTGTTGTGTCTGTAGCCAGCTCAGGTCAGTTGAGAGTTCCTGCCCCATCTCATGCTCCTCTGGCCAGCTCATAACATCTTGTGAAAGCATTAACCATAACCTGAGCACATCTATTCCTATGTTAAAACTCTCCTTCCATTTAAATATCTTCCCCAAGAGGCGTAATCTGAAGGTCATCTAGTGAGTCATCTCTCCCTGGTCACACAACTCTGTGCTTCCAGTTCTAACCAGAGGGAATTACCACCCCACAGAAATTACATGTATCCTGTGAGTCATCTGGATGAATCCCTGACAAAACAATGGGCAGGTCTTGGGTTTGGGAGGTTTTCTTCAGAGAGGAGTGCTGGAAACTTCAGAACAAAGCAAAGTCTTCGAACAGTGTAGAACACCAAAAAAATGTGTGTTTATGGGATATGGCCATGGCCTTAAAGCAGCCAGATCTTAAAGCAGTCAAACACAGCAGGAGAAGCTGAGGCTCCACCCGTGCTGTTCCTGCTACAGGGCATTCCCAAGACCATTTCATGGCATGCAGGCATCCCTGTTGGCAATGGGGTGGAGGGGGCAGAACCAACAGGGAGCTGATAGATTAATTCAGCTGCCTCCAAAGTCATGGGATCACAGAATCACTGAATGTTTTGGTTGGAAGGACCTCAAAGCTCATCCAGTGCCACTTCCTGCCATGGGCAGGGACCCCTTCCACTGTCCCAGGCTGCTCCAAGCCCTGTCCAACCTGGCCTTGGACACTTCCAAGGGTGGGGCAGCCACAGCTTCTCTGGGTAACCTGTGCCACCACTCTCACAGGGAACAATATCTCCTGACATATACCCTAAACTTACCCTTTGTCAATTTGAGGACATTGCCCCTTGTCCTGTCAGTCCAGGCCCTTTTAAATAGTCTCACTCCATCTTTCTTGTTGGCTCCCTTCACATGCCAAAAGGCCACAATTAGGTCACCCCAAAGCTTCCCTTTTCCAGGCTGAACAATCCCAATTCTCCCAGCCTTTCCTCACAGCAGAGCTGCTTCATCCCTCTGATGCTGGTGTCTTCCTCTGGACTGGCTTCAACATGTTGATGCTCCTTAATCCTGAGGCTGGATGCAGTCACCCCATCCCACTGCTCATCCCATTTCCCTTTCTCTCTGCTGCTATTGGTTGCTTTAGGCAATTCTCTTGAATCCAAAATTTTTTCCTTCTTCTACTTAAAGCTTTGGGGATTTTTAAGCATATTTTTAGTTTGGTTTTAAAGGAGAACATCAGGTGGCTGAAGTTTTAGTACTAGAGTGTGAAGAAATGTTATTTCTTCTCTTGTGCTCCCTGGCAGTGCTCCCCATGGCCCTGATGGAGAAACCCAGCAGGGTTTCTATCCCTGCTCCCTCTATGTCGTATTTCTAGCACTGTTTTTTTTCACCTCTGCTGTTCAGCAGGCAAAACCACCTGCTGGTATGGTCTGTGAATTGCCAGTCCTTCTCCACTCTTCAGATGACAATAAATTAAGGTAATAAGCATTGAATATTTCAGTGTTTTATATGTGTAAATTGCATTGTCCCAAGCATGTCACTCCCTAAAGTGTTACACCATGGTCCTTCCTGACCTCAGATCATGAGGGATGTGTCACTACAGAGTTGACTTCAGACACTTGTCCCTTTTATTGTGGCTATGGCCCCTCAGCAGCTCCTGGGCCAGTGCCCACAAGCCCACCCTGTGTTTGGTTCGAATCATGTTTGGCTCTAGGAGCTCTCCAGAAACTTTTTTCCCTGGAGCAGTGAATTATAGGTGTCCTGCTTACAAGCCTAAAGGTGGCCATCATCCTTACTGATTAATACAGAGACAATTAAATCTTGATATTCTAATTCACATAGTACCCAGTAGCACCTTCCTTCAGTCTAACTTCCTTGTGTGAAGATCTAAGCCTGCTTCTGTCCATGCAAACAATTCTTCTTGGATATTTGGCTGCATATCTGTGTTAAATCCTCATTTTACACAGATCCATTGCCTCAGTATGACAAAGAAATGGTTGAGTTTTGCCAATGCCCAGCATTCAACACCTTTCCATCCAATGTGATTTAACTGCTGTGACATTTCTTTTAGAGGAGAAATGCCATCAAAAGGTTTTATGATGTTTTAAAAAGAATCACCTGCTTGGCCTCTACGTGTGTGGGCAGGTACAAAGTTCAGTCTTGCCTCCACTTGTAAAAAGCCAAAACCAGAGCCCTGTGTGCCCGTTTTGGGTTGTGCTCCACTCATGTTCCACACAGTTCCAGCTGTGATGGATCATACCCTTGACCACTGACCTCTGTGGCCAGTGTTGATGACCTGGTAACTTGGTCTTTTATTTTTGACCAAGCTGGAATCTCCTGATCGTTCTTACACTTGCTGGGTTGCGTTCAGGCATAATCACTGTGCAAAGCTTTGTATTTTCTTACTTCCACTGTGCTTCATTCTTACCCTTGATTGCTTTTTCATTTCATTTCTCAATTTTTAATTCAAGTGTATTCATTGCTCAGCAGTCCATGCCTCCCTCAGGCAAATTGTGGACTTAACCTCTCATTTCTTTGAGGTATGCTTGCCCTCTGTTGCTTGCATCCATTTTGCTTTTCCATCAGCCCTGCAGATAGTTGCTGTCCTTCCATGTCCTTTTTACTTAGTTGGGTTTATGCTTTATTTCTCAGGGTGAAAGCCTTAAAAGCAGCCTCTGTCACTGGTTTGGCATTTTCTATCAGAACAAATACAGCCAAAGCTGGGCTTTTGACAGTCCTAACCGAACATCTTAGGCTGTAAATATTTTGGAGGGGTTGCATAAGTGGCAGGAGAAGACTGTGCCCTCCACTCCAGTGATGGAGAGAGGGAATATTTTCTACTCCTGTGCCTGGCACTGGGTACACACTCACTGACTGTGAGCGCATTTTGCTCATTGTCTCCAGCATGAGCCCTCAGGGCAGTGTAGGGACACTTGACCTGGTGCTGAATATATTAGTACTGGAAACTCGAGATGTGGTGCAATTATTTTAGTCAGATCTCTTGTGGTGTGGTGAGATTTGGAACCCACGCTGCATCAGGCATCTACCATCTCAAATGTCAGAATTTTCAGGTATCTTAAAACATTTGGGATTTCTTGTGAGTTTCTGTGCTCAGGGCTTGGTTGTTTTTGGTTTTGTTTGTTTGTTTCCTTGAAAAACACCTGCCTCACAATCATTTCACTCTGTTGTTAGTTTTGTGCTGCCCCCCAATATTACAAATAATGATATTTCAATTATAAATAATTATGATTAATTATAATTGTGAATAATGATTACTAATAGGATTGATAAAGATTTTCTATTATTCCTTAGATGTTTATCTTCCAGCCACAGACAAGGAAAAGGAAGATTGTAATGGTTTGGAAGGTATCATCTAAAGTTCTTGATGTCCTGATCAACATTAAATCCAGTTTAAGCCAATTATTGAAATGTGTTTTATCCTTCCTGGGAAGCAATTTTAGATCAAGTTTTTTTCAGATATTGCTTGTGAATATCTGACACAAGATTTAACCCAAATGTGAAATGTGCTACATGAAACAAAACCTTTTTTCTGTGTAATAATGGTTATAATCCAGAAGCTTCCCACCCATGTTTCCAATTCTGCTTTTTGCGCTAGTCAAAATATACTCCTCCACCATTTTAATACTATTATTTCCCTCTAACATAAAGAGCCAAACTTGTCCCTGCTGTAATTCTGTAAGGCCAAGAGTGTGGTGAAACCAGACATGCTCTTTTCCCACATCCTCCATCCATATTTTGTTTTTCATGGGGCCCAAGTTATTTAATTTCTTCCTTTTGCTGTGAGTATACCATTCCTGCTCTTCCATATATTTTTATATAATTTTCAAAACCCTTTAATAATCTTGTCCCTGTGAAATGGCAAGTGATCAGCTCAGTAATTACCCACTGTCAGTCAATTTGCAAAGCTGTAGGTCACTGAGACAAAGATTGATCTCTATTAATGCAGCAAGCAGGAGTATGTATGTGCTTGTACCAGGACTAAAACTTGCATTTTGCTAATTTCTCAGGAGAAATAAGTATTTCACTAAACTTGGCTGGTCAGACTCAATTCTGCTTCCACTGAAAAATATGAATTATTTTATGGACTCACATAATAAGGAGAGCATCTTGCTCAAGTACTTGAGTTGGCCCCGGGAATATTTTATTTATTTGTGCCCTGCTTGGAGGGTTATGGCCCTGGATTCTGGACTGAAAGAGGCCAGCACACACATGGTATTTTCCTGGCATTACATAACACAGGTGAATTGGACATTGTCTGCTACAGGCAGATTTATGTTTCTTTCTTTCTCTCCCCTGTGCTGCATCTCCTAACTTGTTATGCCTTGCATATTTATTTCAAAATGGGTTGGGGTGTTTTAAGTGATATTTAACTATTCCAGTAAGCATTTGCCTTATTCTTGTTGTCTGGCTTCATGGTCTTCAGGGACTAAGTCTGGCTCTTTCATCAGGAAAGAGGTTTTTGGACACAGGCTGGTCTGACTGGGTGCTGCTGGGTTTGATCTCAGTGTCTCACTGTTCTCTGTGGTAACTTTAGTCCTTTACTCCTTTTGGGCCCCTATGACATCTTTTCAAGTGTGATGCAAATAAGCTTGCTGTTTCTGGCCTGTGCAAAATGGAAAGGGATCCTTGCTTTTGCTCCAAAACTCCTCTTACTGCTGTCCCTGCACTGCTGTGCTTCTCTTCACTTGTGCAGCAGTCTGTCACACTGGACACTCCTGATATTCCCCTCACTCCAGCTTCTCTCACTCCCTGATCCATCTTAGTGAGTGTTTCCAATCGCTCTTATCTGCAGGTCACTCATGCATACCACAGTTTTCCTTTTATTTTCCGTGCACCCTGTGGACACAATGAGTCATAGTTTCCTTATTTTGCAGAAAGAAGGAGTCAGATTAACCATCTGACTTTCCAGCACCTCTGTGACATCCCTGTTAATAGGCTAGGGGCATCACTTTCCGTTTTCGAAGAGACCAGAGTGATCATTTAACACTAAAGTCTTCAGTTCCTCTCCTCAAGGGCACAAGAATTACAAAGCAGGGAAACTGAGGTACAGTGAATGTGATTTTCCGTTGATTTTAGGAAGCCTTTACATGGCCTGGACCTTGGTCGTCAGGACAGGGACTGGATATGGCTTCTACATCTGAGAAGTGTGTAACAGGGAATTGTAGCACCATGACCAGGCCTGCAGAAACAGGATTATAAAATTACTAATGATATACATGGAGTGAATGAATATACTATTTGCTTATAACTTCAACAGGAGATTTCCTGTCACCTCCCAATGGCCTCTTTGTTAGTGAGAGTGCATATGGAGAAGGGATATGAGAACTAGAAAGCAAGAGCAGGAGAAGTAAAAACAAATAATAAAGGGAGCTCAGAAAGACAATTAAATAATTTGCTCTGTTCTTGGGGACACTCATGTCATCCTTCCCTTCCTCTGTTTCTCTTTCCTTGCCCATCTGTGTAGACCAGCAAGCTGAGTCAGGCTTTGGCTTAGCTTCATCATTATAAAATAACATTCGTTTCTGCCTGGTTTTGCTTGGGTTTGGATTTAGTCTGCCTGTAATAGATGCCAAAGGAGTGGTAGCTGTCACCCTTAAAGGTGAGTGGAAATCACCTGCTGCCTGGGATTAAATGGGATGAACTGGTGGTATTTGGAGAACAGGTTGGTGGCTGGAGTGGCAGGCGATGCCCACACTGCCCTCAGTCCCTGTCACCCAGAGGTGCTGATCACTGTGTCACAAAGCCACCTTCATCCAACTGCTCTCATGCCTGGAAAGCACATGGATCTCTCCTGAACAACTTCTGCTGCACACACGCTCATGGCCCACTCTCTGGGTAGAGCCCAGACACGACCTCCAGCCACACTTGGAGAATTTTGTGTCTCCTTCATTTAGCAGCTCCCTCTTATAAGCCTTGCCTCCTGGTCTGAAGTGAATTTTCACCTTTCCTTTCCTTTTCAGAAGGACAGTAGGCACCGCTGAGGGGGGATCTCAGTGTGACAGCAGCATGGGTGCAAAGCCTCTCTCTGCAATTCATCCACTTGCTCATTCTTGCCTGGTAGTTCAACAAACCTCGTAATTATCTGACATCCTCTGCTATTAAAACCTCTGCTTGTGTAGGAGTTGTTTTTTGTTTGGATTGCAGCAACAGGCTTTCAGTCTTTGCCTCCTGCTGCTTCCTGACAGCCGGTTTTGACAAGCCCTTCAGAGTCACTGCTGCTTTGTTAATTTTCTGGCTTTTCACCCTCTCCTCCTATTATTACTTTATGCTGATGTTTATTTGACCACACACTGATTCAACACTTACAGTTACCAATTAGGATCAAAATATTGCTTTGACATTTACCTGAAACTCAAGGTCTCTGTTGCTAGGACATCCAACTTCACGGAATTTCTCCAACGCAGGGCAGAGCATTGCTCATACTTTTATTTGTTAGGGGTAAGTCTTGTGATTAAATGTATCCATAACTGACGTACATCTTCCTTGATGAACAATTTGCTTACATTCATAGGCAAAACAAAGCATCTCTGCAGTGAGAGAGTTTCTGGTTATTTCACCTTTTATGAATTCTTTCCTTGCCATCATCAGCATCACACATTGGGGACAACATGCCAGTTTTAGAAGTTGTTATATTAGGGCAAATTGAGCAAATGGCAATCATTGGCAATGACTCCAGGCTTAAAATTAGCTCTTCTTTCTTTCTTTTTTCTTTTTTTTCTTTATTTCTTTTTTTTTTTTTTTAACAGTTTGACATTAACTATGTAAATTACATAGTAGACTTCTATGTCTAAGTAATCTCCTCAGCTTTCCTCATCTTATTTTAATCTTTCCTTACCTTCCTTTTTGCTCTTATGATTTTTCTCTTCCTTTTCTGTGTTTCCTTCCTGTGTGTGCTTTTGTATTGCAATTCTGATTCACAGAACCTTAATTTGTTTACCTGTTTAAATGCAGTTAGTGCTGAGAGTCAACATGGCAGAATTTTACTGAAATAGAATGCCAAAGAAATACAATGATGAAGCCGTTCAAGACTCTTTTCTGTTTTCTCAGGCTGTTTGCACATTTGGCCAGACAGTTTTTATGGATGCTTACAACTCAAAACTGAGAGGATTAGAAAATTTTATATTTCAAAAATTAAATTCTCCCAGCTCAAGTCTGATTGAAATCAATGGTAAAGCTCCCAGTAATCCTGTTAGAAACAGAATTAATTCAGTATTTTTAAATGTCTCATCCTTGGTTTCTACTCAGTCCTAATACTACAAACCATTATTTATGGAAGTTGTTCTTACTGTGAGAGAGATTTATTGTACCACCTCTGCAAAAAATGCAGAGCAGCAGCTTGGTCTCAGCCTTGCAGACTCACAGTGAGACACTCAGCCCTATAACCTGTGCAAAATTTCTTTGGTGGGGTGTTTTGCGTATTTATAAGTCTGTATTCTGTTAATCTCTGGAGTACCAGCTGGAAGAAGAGCCCTGTGTGGTCTGTCTGGTTCAGGGCTGGACACTTAACTTTGATCTGACCCCAAGCTCAGCTCACAAGCTCTGTACTTTCCTTGACCACAGAGAAGTGTCATACCCAGATCACTCACTGGATATTTTTGTACCTCAATTAGATCCCCACCCTGCCACTTCAAAGCTAAGTATATTAAGCCAGTCATCATAAGGCATATCAGCCATTCCTCAGGGTTAGTCTTCCAATCTCCCCTTGGATCTTACCCAAAATGTGAATGTCCTTTACACTTGGTGCCTCTGCTGCAGTGCACACCCTTCCCCAAAAACAGCTTGATGAAAGGTGGGCATTAAAGAGTGATTTTACAATTTGTTTTGCTTCATGGACAGATTCACCCCCCTCCACCTTGGAACATTTACTCAGATTTCCTTTTGGCTGTTACACACGGAGTAAAGACAACAGGGAAAGGAGTTTACTTCATATTTTAATTCTTCAGTTAATCTGCCTGAATATTGGCTATGCTGTAGGAGAGTTCACCTCTGGAGGACACACCAGCACCAGCCATTTATCTGGATTAAAGCTCTCTATTTCAGCTCACAAGCAAATATCTAAGCCCCAAATAGAGAATTTAAATCCAATTAAAAAGCACAATTGGTTAAAAAGCCCAAGTTGGTTTTCCCACACTTCTATCCTCCCTCCCAATGTATCATTCAGTGAGACATTTAGCAGTTAAAAGATTTTTTAAGGCCATATACTTAAATGTCTTTTACAAAGATACATATTTGGAGAAACCATGTTTCTATACCAGTTACAGTGCGGCAAAAAATGCATTTAACTGTGGTGTATGGGAGAGAACCAGCAGTGTTTATTTCAACAAGCCTCAAAGTGAAGGTCCCCGACTAATTTTCTTGTGTTTTCTTCACACCAATATTCCACTCATAAATTGTACCTTGAGCAGGTCAGCTAATTAAAAACTGTCAGAGAAACACACAAGTTATGGGACTGCCTGATAATCCAGAGCACTGCATTACCCTACGACCATCATAGCATAATGTATACCCACTTTGATATGAATTATAGAATCATAGGGTGGTTTGGGTGGGAAGGAAAGTTCAACCTCATCCAGTGCCACCACCTGCCATGTGCAGGGACACCTTCCACTGTCCCAGGCTGCTCCCAGCCCTGTCCAGCCTGGCCCTGGACACTGCCAGGGATGCAGGGGCAGCCACAGCTGCTCTGGGCACCCTGTGCCAGCCCTGCCCACCCTCACACACAGCAATTGCTGCCCAAGATCCCATCTGTGCCTGCCCTCTGGCACTGGCAGCCATTCCCTGTGTGCTGTCCCTGCAGGCCTTGTCCCCAGGGCCTGTGCAGCTCTGCTGGAGCCCCTTGAGGCCCTGGCAGGGGCTCTGAGCTGTGCCTGGAGCCTTCTCTTGTGCAGGGGAGCAGCCCCAGCTGTGCCAGGCTGGCTCCAGAGCAGAGGGGCTCCAGCCCTGGCTGCATCTCCGTGGCCTCCTCTGCAGCGGCTGCAGCAGCTCCACGTCCTTGTGCTGCTGGAGCCAGGGCTGGGGCAGCTCTGCAGGTGGGGTCTCACCTGAGCACAGGGGCACAGGGGCACGATCCCCCCTGCCCTGCTGCCCACGCTGGGATCAGCCCAGGGCAGGGGGTTCAGGCTGGGGCAGGTCCAGCTCTCACCCACAGCACCCCCAGCTCCTTCTCCCAGGGCTGCTCCCTCTGCTCATCCCCAGCCTGGATGGATCCCGGGGGCTGCCCTGGCCCAGATGCAGCTCCAGCACTTGTGGCCTTGTTAAACCTCATGAGGTTCCCCTGGGCATATTTTAACACCGTGTTATTCCTTCTTAATTCCCCGTGCTAATATGCCATTGTTGCCAATTAGACTAGAGGATGGATGTGGCTGGAGAAATTCACCAGCCCCTGACATAAGCCTGGTGACCAGCAAAACTATCGGGGTCCTGGATGCCCTTTCTTTCAGACAAAGCGTGCTGGCAGATTGCTTCCTGGCTGTCCCCACAAAGCCCAACTGGGAAGCTAACTTTCAGTATTGGCAGCGCCAAATGTTCACAACTCAGCTTGCCAGGCTTCTGAATTAATGAAATTGGGTTAAAAAGGAGAAGTTTAAAAATAATCGGCAAGACCCTTTTTTCTTGGCTTCTGAGATAAGGGAAGGGTTTTGACTTGTGTTGTCAAGCAAGCATTTCCCCAGCATTTTGAAATTTATACCCTGCTATTGGTGTAGTTTCCAGAAGACTGCAGGCATCATGGAGCTGGAACAAATCTGTGAAAATTTGGAAAACAGGGACTTGTGATGACTGTGTTCATGCATTGGCTTACAAAAATGCTGCCTTTCCAAACAGGCAAAAGAAGCACTATATTGTGACTTTAGTGATGTCATCAAATGACACATCCTTTGCTAGCAGTGCCAACAAATCAGAGGAAGGACTCAGTGCCCACTACATTTAGCAATTACTGTAGATGCAAAACTGAAGTTTGGAGCTTTTATTTTGGCTGTTTGGTTTCCCGTGTCTCCAGCTTTTAGCTCTTGTGTTTTGGAGATCGATATTTCTACCTCCTCATACATATGTGTTGTTTATGAGCTCAGATAATTACTGGCCTTCAAATTTGTATGGGGAGCCTGGTATTTCATCCAAGGGCTTGCAGAGTATATGGGAAGTAAAAATTAATTGTTTACCCCATTAAGGGGATATATTGTTGTTCTCGGTATCTTTTAATTGTTTTTGATGATTGCACCATAGTCACATTTGTATGTTAAGAAATAGGACATGAGAACTCATGCTGATAGACTTAACCTAATGAATGGTATCAAATATCAACTGCCTCGTTTTCTTGCTAGAGGGCTGCAGTTTAGCTGGCAGAATGGAGAGGAATTGGCAAATTGGACCGGCACCTTTAATTTCACGGATGACGGAGCAGTGAAGAGTGGCAGTGACACAGGCACCAGGTACCAACACCCGAGGGAATGACTGTAGAGATCTCTCCTTGTATGAACCACAAATGTGAGCACAGGCTGTATGAAAAATGAGATCTGCACTGTGCTTTGTCTGTTTGGCACTGCTCGCCACAGTACAGAAGATGTCAGGGATGCCCAAGCACTGTGCTGTTTTCCCCCTTGTAAGCCTTGGGGACATTTTGGAAGATGCCATAAGCATCCATGAAGTCTGCAGGAGGATGGCTTCTATGTCCTGGCCTCTCCTATTTCCCTGCCAATGCTGTGTGTCAAGGTGTAGCAGCATGGGACTTCAGCAGAGAATGTCCCAACATGACAGTATTGGTGCACACAGAGCACACTGGGGAATGTGGTCTTTAGAATAAACTGTGTGTTCAATGAAAACATAGTTTAACTTGAAATCTTTTCAGGGCCTAGCAGGGGAAAAGTGTTCTGTCAAGATAAGAGTGGAGTATTTCCTTTATTTACAGTATTTGGCAACATGAGAAGCACTGATGTGCTGCTGCACTCTTTGTACTTCTTAGTTTGACACGGGCTCAGGTGTCTGCAGGGTCATGTGCTGACTCAGAAAACTGGCAGCAGTTGTGCCTGCAGAACTCCACAGCTATCCCAGGACATCTGCACAAATCCAGTCATGGGTGTAGGGTGGATATTTGGGCTGTCTTCCTGGAACATCAGTTAAAGGGGTTAAAAATCCTGAGTCATGTGTAGCATCAAGTTCAATAAACAGCAGGGAAATCTTAGAAAGAACTGTAAAACAGAAAAAACTAAAAACAACTAAAAGAACCTTACATTTAACACTTGTGTATAAATAAAACTCCGGGTAAATTGCCCATTTTATTTTAAATATCATCATTTTGTAACTGTACCCCGTTACAGCTGTGGAGCTGATAGCACTTCAAAGGCAAGCAGAAGTTGCAGAGCCTAACCTGCCAGATTTCATCCTGTCACTGAACCACAGCAATGCTGCTGTTCCTGTTCAGGCTCTTGCTGTAATGTGATCCTGTATGAGTGCTGCCTGCTGCTCTGCTGGTTGGTCTTGTAGAGGTTGTTCATAAGAGCAAACAATCTCCTCTGCAGTTTTTCACTTAGAGCAGGGGAAAAAAGGTTCACATGTTTGTATCCATCTATCTATCTATCATCTATCTATCTATCTATCTATCTATCTATCTATCTATCTATCTATCTATCATCTATCTATCTATCTATCTATCTATCTATCTATCTATCTATCTATCTATCTATCATCTATCTATCTTATACTCTTGTTGCCTTTTCAGTGTCTACATGTCCTGTATTTACAAAGTCTTCAGTTTAGGCACTTGGCATATAAAAGAACTCAGTGTGACACAAAGACACACATCATCTTGAAGGCATGAGAAAATAAACAAATATGGATTTCCTCCTCTAGACACCTTTGACAGAGACAATTGAACCATCATTGATTGCATGACTGGGAACCAAAACCCTTGAATACCAATAGTTTTGAGGGGCTGAACCACAGTGCTGCTCTCAGTCTCTTCAGCCTCTTCAAAGACAAGGAGGTTCAAGGTGCAAGTGGTTTTTACACAAACAAACTGCACAAGCTAGATATAAACTGGAAAATGTTATAATATCAATGGAAAAAAAGTGTATTTCAAAGCCTGTGTTACATGATATGGCAATGACTGTGTCTCCATCGGACAAGCTCCCCAGGGAATGGACACATTCCCAAGGCTGCTGGAGCTCCAGGAGTGTTTGGACAACACTCCCAGGGATGCACAGGGCGGGATTGTTGGGGTGTCTGTGCAGGGACAGCAGTTGCACTGGATGATCCTGGTGTGTCTCTTCCATCTCAGGACATTCTCTGGTTCTGTGTTTCTGACAGTGGAGCTGAAAGCTTTTCAGTCAGGGCTAAGCCTACCTGCAACATATTTCACACCTAAGTGTGTTAGAGATATTATTTATCCTTTTGTCTACTGTATGAAACCTGGGAATACAGGAAAATAAGAAAGTACTGTGTAAGTGTGGAGATGAGACTGTGTGGTGCAGAGCTGTACCAAAATTGTTTACTATTTACCTTTGATCACCTTTCTGACTGTGTTGTCACCAGACATCTCCTGAGAGTCTTAATCTGACATTCAACTTAGGCTGTTGATAAAAAATGAAAACAAGTCTTCCTCTAATGAATAATTCTTTCCACTGAATGGAAAACTAGCAGACTACATTTCACAGAACTGATTTTATTTGTATATATTTACAGGACTCCTGAGAGATGTCTGAAGTGCACAAAACTAATTGTATGTCAGCATAAGCACAGATAATACCTTTCACTGCACAGCTCTGCAGTTTGCTGTGCTGTCGCCTTCTTGTGAAAGGTTTGGTGTTTAAAAATATTAATTGGAATAGATATGAATATGATTTCTGTTAACCTGTACCATTTATATATAGACACATGTTTATTCATGCATATGTGGTATCAACTTGAACGTATTCTAGAACTACTCTTTATCTTTTAATTACATAACTTAATACAGGGTGTAGAGATGCTGACAACTCATCCTGTAGGAGTGAAGTTTTAGACTAAAATGAAGGACTTTCAAAGCAAAAGCACACTGAAAGAATGAGTGCATTAGAATTGCAAGTCAGCCAAACTTCATGAGAATAGTGGCCTTAGGGAAACCAATGAACAGTGAAGATTAAACACTGCGTGAAAATGATCAAGAAAGAAAGATATGGAGATTATTATGTTATGTCATTTCAGTAAACACTGAGTCACTCCTTAGATGGAATCACACAATAGTTTGGGCAGGAGGGGACCTTAAAGCCCATCCCATTCCATTCCCTGCCATGTGCAGGGACACCTTCCACTGTCCCAGGCTGCTCCCAGCCACAATGTCCAACCTGGGCCAGAACAATTCCAGGGATGCAGGGGCAGCCACAGCTGCTCTGGGCACCCTGTGCCAGCCCTGCCCACCCTCACACACAGCAATTGCTGCCCAAGATCCCATCTGTGCCTGCCCTCTGGCACTGGCAGCCATTCCCTGTGTGCTGTCCCTGCAGGCCTTGTCCCCAGGGCCTGTGCAGCTCTGCTGGAGCCCCTTGAGGCCCTGGCAGGGGCTCTGAGCTGTGCCTGGAGCCTTCTCTTGTGCAGGGGAGCAGCCCCAGCTGTGCCAGGCTGGCTCCAGAGCAGAGGGGCTCCAGCCCTCTGATGGCTGAGGTCTGAAATCAAAAACACTTCCCTCAGTGAGCTCTGCTCTGACAGCTCTGCTGTGCTGGGGTAACTCAGCTAACCCAGGTTTTTGTCACAGTGCTTAAGACAGCTCTTCAGACTGTGTAGAAGCAGTGCATGGAAACAAAAGCTTATATCATATATGTGGTGCAACCAAGTGTGTGGCTCCCATTTGTGTCACCTAAAATTGCTTTGGGCAGACACTGGACAGATCTCAATTTGACCCTTGCTGGGCCTGTTTGGGGACCAGAGCCTTTATTTTGATTCAGATTATGTTGCTGAAGACCTTCTGTGTAGCAAGGATATTGTGAATACTAGCAAGAGGTAAAAATGAAACACATGAGCTCCCCAAAACCATAGGGACTTCAACCAAAGGAGGACTACCCACACAGATGTAATACAAACCAGTTGTTGAACACAGGCTTATTTTTGATTCTTGTGCATCACCCATTACTCATATTTCTATCTTTTGCATTTTACTTTGTGCTAAGCATCATTAAACCAGTGTCCTAGTGGAGAATCAGGTAGAGGGTTTTATCTAATGCTGGTTATGAGAAGTGATATATACAACTTTCCAAGACCCCTGATTCTTCTGTTCTCCTTTTAATGTGTATTGCAACTTACTGGGATTGTGAGTCATTGTGCTTAAATAATTTTTCACTGACAAAAAGCTGCCTTAATGACAGGATGACTTATCTGCCATATTAGTTTGTGGTGTTCTCTTCAGTCTACTGGAGCTGAAGATAAGATTCAATGTAGAGCTTTTGTGGTGAGACCACAGAAGCCTTTGATGGGTGAGAGGAGATTATACTTTTAGGCCTGCCAATTTGTCCACTGGATTTTCTAGTACGACAAATCTGAAGCTTTGTCCCCACTGGCTACAAAATAAAAAGTAGAATCAATTTGATTTATCAAATACATATTTTACAAGAGTGAACATAAGAGCTTAGGATTTTCCTTAAGTCACATTGCTGAGTTCCTTGTACAAGGATCCTAAAACCTAAAAAGCACAAGGGAAAAAAAAAAAAAAAGAAGCAGTTGCTTGTAATGAGCTAAAATGTGGGTTTTGAGATGTCATTGATGTAGAAGGGTTGTCATGAGTTTTGCTGTGCCTTCTAGGTGGGTGGTCATATGGATAACATCAGCAGATTATTTCAGTCAGTGTGAATGGGAAAGGGCTTGATTAAAACACCCAAGCGACAGTTTATTAAAAATTGGAGAGTTTTGAAATGAAATTGGGAAAATAGGGCTTCCAGCAGCACATTCCACTGCTGCCTGCCAGGAGACATTGGTTTGATACCTGAAAGACAAGAAGCACCAATGTGTCCCTGAAACTCAAATTCAATGTAGTCTCCAATAAATCACCCACACACTGCACAGTGGGAAAACCTCTGAATGAAGATGAGTGTCAGTCTGTGTCAGAGAGGACCTGGGAAGCTCAGGGCATGGTCTGCAAGGTGGGCTTATCTCCAGGGAAAAGCAGGAGGCAGCCTGGACTTTCTGTGCCATTTAGGGCTGTTCCTGCTGGAGCTCCTGCTGCTACACCCACGACTGCTGCAGTGGAGCTGTGTTTTGCAACTTACTGTGGTGCTGAAACCGTGGAGAGGCTTCTGTCCCAAGCCAGTGGACAGACTGGAAGGGAACAATGTGCCATTGGCAGGAGTGGATGTTTGGTCAATTCACATTGCTAATGAGGCAACGAGCAGCAGAGCCAAGCAATTCCAAGTGATCTGTGTCTGGAGACTTGGAGATGGGAGATCGTAATCAGAAGGGCAGTGAGCAGCCAGTGCCAGTTTGCTAGGAGCTTCCATAGTTGTGATGAAAAATATGTCTTCAGGGCATCACAACCATCATCTTGAGTGCACAGATGTGTAAGATGCCTGTAGGGTCATGGGACCAGGTCAAAAAAGAACCCAGAAAAGGAGCACCTCTGAGGAAAAAATTTGTGCACTTTCCACTTTTCTGAGGATGTTCAGTGAACTATCCATGAACAGCCTTTAAAGGACAGAAATATAAAAGTCACTCTTCCTCTGTAGAAGATCAAACTTTGGAATTTAGGGCTGGTCCATGGAAGCCCATTTGGTTTTTTAGAAGCAAAAATTTTAACTTGGAAGTTAAGCACAATATCTTTGCAAACTGTCCTTGTCTTGATGGGTGGACCTTTCTAATGCCATCTATTACCAAACCCCAGAAAAGCTTACAACTTTGTAAGACCAAACATATCAAAATATCCTAAGTGAATGATCACTGGGTTCATGAATCAATATCTTTTAATCTCAGCTACAAGAATCTTCTGGAAAATTTGACTCCCTGTACAATAATTCCAGATCCTGAATTTTAGCTACTCTGGTTCTTCTAGAAAGAAAGCCAGTCTTGAACTAAAGATGCCATTTCTATCTTTAGCTTCCAGGCATTGGATTCTATTTTTCCTGCAATACTGTATTGAAAAACTTTTCTGCCACTGGTAATTGCTTCCTGGTGCAGTATCTCCTTATTCAGTCACCATATGTTTAGATTAAGCTTCACACGCCTCTCATAATTTTTTAGAATCCAGATAATTTCTGCAGGTCCTTCTGTAACTTTCACCAGTGTCTCAAACCTCCAAAGATGAAATGTCAGAACTGGGTGCAGTAATTCAGAAGAGCTATTACTACACAATGTATACAGGGATATATGACCATTTTCTCTTGCTTATATTTTAATTTTTTTTACATGACACAGCTAATGGCAGCATATTTTGCTCCCACCTACAGACACATACTAAAAGTTCATGATCAGTTGTACATCTAATGCATCTACTAGCATTAGAGGTGAAGATGGTACAGGATTTAAACATTCTTGCCAGTGACATTGTCATCAGCAGGAGGAATGTGAACCATCCTTTTTAATATTTGTTGTCCTCAAGGATGAGACAATCAAATAGTTTAATCAAGCTGTGTAAAAGAAGCCTGTTGCTTCTCCAATCTCCTCTGTTGAGGCCACAGCTCCTCCTCTCTCAGTTCAGCCTTTCAAGCGCCATCCTGTTGGGGACAAGTCGACTCAGGCTCTCCAACAGCAGAAACAGCACAAGCAGCAATGTGACTTTTCTCCTTTTTGTGCCACAATCCTAGTGAAATTTAAATTGGTCTAAGAACATCAAACATTCCTGCTTCCCTTGCCACATCTACATCAGCTTCTTTACCCGCTGAACAGGGATCATCCCTTCCCAATGGGACAAAATACTCTCGGGAGAACAGGCCATGCAAAGTGGTAGGATGCTTTTATTAAGGGAGAAAAAACTCTGAACTGATGAAGCCCTTAAACCTTTTGAACAAATCTTGTGATGTTGTCACATAGAAGCACTGAGAGGTGCAAAGGGCAAAGGGATCTGGTCTCTCACAACAGACTCTGATGAAGCCAGCACCTACTGTGTTCTACTCCAGATGAATTTTCCAGGGCCTCTATAGCGGTGATAGGCTCCATCCCAGCAGTATTTTTGCTCCAGGGACCTGAAGAGTCCATGCAGGTCTTGCCAGATGATGTGAGTCCCCTGTGCTTTGGGGACTGTGCTCTGGCACACTTGGAATGCTCCTGGGTAAGGAAGGTGAATCTCAACCCAAGGCTGGCCAAGGATCTGCCCACACTGGTGAGCGCAGGCACTGCTAATTGGACAGTTCTCTTAATAAACATTTAGTAGAAGCCTGCAGGGCTGGGTTCATTTATTCTTATTTCTTAGTCACTGGATAATGTATATTTTTGGAAAGATCTTTGTTTTTCCTGCAGGGTAGGTGGAATCCTTCCTGCGATGCTCTGCGGTCTCACCGCGCAAGTGCTGCAGCCTCGCTGCAAACCGTGTCGAGAGCTGGCACTGCAGGAACGAGCAGAATGAATGGGAAGGCAGCTAGAGAAAATGGTCCTGCTTAAAACATGCCTGACCATTGCACTAAATTATACCTTAAAACCTTTGTCCAATATATCAGACAAATCAGTGTCTCAACCCAAGCGTCACTTGAAGGCAGGATTGAAGTCTCAGGCTTTTTAATTTGTGTAGTGTGATCAAGAAAAGCTTACTTCTGATCAAAGCAGGAGCAGCCCAACTGCAGATGATCAAAGATCTAAGTGTTAGCTGATGTACTGAGAAACCAAATGTGTCTCTCACTAGCAAGCTCAGTAGGCAGCTCAGCTGGAGGTGAGGTTTCAATGGGGGACATGAAGGTTAGAAAAGAAGAAAGTTTCAGTCAGTCAAAAATGGAAAATTACAGAGTGAATAGCATCTAATTTCTGGGCACTCAGTGCAGCAGGCTGTAAAAATCCAGTCCCCTCCATGCGCTTGCAGCTTGTGTGGTGTTCAGGCACAGGATTTGATCCTGGAAAAGTGTTGTAGGTTTGAAAGCTATGATTGAGGTGAGCAGACACAGAGCAATGAGTGGTGTGTAGTGCCCATTGCCCTGGGAAAGCACAATCCTACATGCCACTGAGCTGTTTGTTGTAATTCATTTGCAGTTGTGTTCTTAAGGTAAACAATCATGAATTCTTGTATTGGTTTTCCTCCAGACTCGTGACCTTTAAAGGGATAAAAGTTATTTATGTTCCACCAGGGGAAGTGGAAAAAAGCAGGGAGATGATATTGTGGAGGTGGCAGATCAACTCTGTTTTATGGATGATAAAACTTGAATGTCATTCTTGTAAAGCCAAAACACAGACCTTTTCCATACCAAAAGGAGTAAGTAGTACAGTCAGGTTTGTCACTTGTCACTAATCAAGAACATAAATCAAAAAAAACGGAACTACACCCTTGTTTCTTAGCTGGAGATCAGACTGAGGAGGATGATGGGGAGGACAGTTTCCATTTGTGCTAATTAAGCTTTCTGACAGGCAAATGTATCTCTGTTCACAGGGAACTACATGTTTTAGAGTGGGAGTTAATAGGCAGAAAGAGCTCTCAGAGACCAGCGAGTGGGTGAGATTGATGCTTCCTCTGGGAAAGTGTGGGGGCCTGATCTCCAAACACTCCCTGCAGGACCAGACCCTTGCAAGATGAGGCCATGGGTTTAAAGGACATCTTTGGAGGATGAGGGAACCCATGCCCCTTGTGCTAGGCCTGGTGTTGTGCAAAAGCTGCATTCTAGGAAAGCACAATGTGAAGCACTTCTGTGGGATGAGGTTGTCCACTGCTCCAGGGAACAGCCTCACCCAATATCCTACCATGCTGAAGCAGAAGGAATCTCTGTGAAGCAAATAAATAGCATGAACACTCCTGGGAGAAAGAGAGGAACCCTTTTTTCCTGAGTCTATTGACCAGCCACTCTCTTGAAAGATCCTTAATGCTCTTGCAGCACCATTACGACTTGCAGCCGACGCGTGGCAGCTTGCATAGCATTCTGACCAAGGAGGGCTTAGTGGCTGGCTGTCTGCTCCAGTGAGGTTCAGAGCTGATGAAGGACAGCCCAGAGGATGTTTATTCAGTATCTTGGGATCACTGAGCCGGCAGCATCTTCTCCTCTCTCTGTGCAGAATGACACTGCCGTGGGCATCCCCTGCCTTTGCTACGTGTGTCCCATCAGTGATGTGTCATCCATGGATCCTTCCTCTGCACTTCCACGCAGTAGCAAATGGTGAATTCAATGCTCCCAGTGGCTCTATTGGGAAAGCTGAAGCTATTTTGAGAGTTAGAGGCTTGCAGGACAGTCCTGTGCTTTCTCAGTCTGTAGGCTCATGGAATAGCTCTCCTAGAAACACAGTGTTGCCTCATGAATTGATTTCCTTTCACATCCAGGAGTGGTTTATTTTTGACCCAGTCCTTTCCTCTCTAACCTTCTGCTGCTTTGGTAACACATCCTTTTTCATTTCTATTTTTGGTTTGTGGATTGAGTAAACAGGCAACGATCAAAGGGAATGGTTGGGACACAGGAAATTTCATCTCCATTTTGCAAAATGACATCTTTGACTCCAATGCCACAGGCTGAAGGCAGCTTTCCCGGGCTGTGGTGTCCCCACGTGACAGCATGTGCTGTCTGACATCTGAGCTGCTGCTCTCTAACTTAGCAGCACAGCCAGAAGTGCACAGGAAAGATAAAAATAAATGTTAATCTAGATTCTTGCTCTGCTTATCTGTCCTGAGGCACATTCAAGGCACTGAAATGAAGTGTTAGGTGACAGGTGAGGATGAGGCTGTTAGGCATTGCTCACTCCTGCACACCCTAAGAAGCAGGAGGGGTGTCTAAGGTGCTGAGTGTTGTGTGGGGGTGTGTGCCTGCCCCCTGTACCATGTAGAACATGCACATCCAGGGTTCCAGCACTGTCTGACTCAAAGAACCAAAGAAAAGGATTGATACCGCAAAAGACAGTCAGAAAAACAATTATTTCAGAGGATTAAAATGTTGTCTTTACTGCTAGCCAGAGGGGACTCCTTCAGCCCTGGAAAATTCTGTGATCAGTAAGAAATTCTATGGTGCTGTCTAAAGAGAGATTTTTGTTTAGTTTGGGGAGGTTACCTGGAGTACATCCACACAGGGCTTTGGCCTGATGCAAGCAGGTGGGCTCTTAATCCAAACACAGCTGAAGCCTTTTTCACAAATTGCTCAGCTCCAGCTCAACGAGACAATCACATGGTAGATGTGCCAGGGCAGTGGATTTCAGCTGCTCCTTAGTAAATGCTGAATGTCCAGGTGAATAATTCAGCTGGAAGGAGACTTTTTGAGCCTTTTGGTGAGAGCCCAGATGAAGATACATGTTAGGTCTCCCTTCAGCAGGCTGAGGAATTCTTTTCAGAGAGTTCTCACTGATTTTGGGATACTTTAACTACATAATTTCCTCTACAAATCTTATAAAAATTCATTTTTGTTGCCTTAAAGGCTATACAAACACATTTACAAATAGTCACAATTTTTAAAATATAAACTATTGGTTTTTTCTGACTTCTTTATTAGGAATTTTTTTGTTCTCATCCTGCCACCTTTTAAGCATGGGCTTCCTCCTTTCAGTCTCAAGGTTTCTGCCTCTCACTGGATAACAGAAATGGTTTGGGATTTGACAAAGCTGAGGGGGTGAAAACTTCAGGGAGAGGTGAAGGAGACACTTTCTAAAGCAGCACTTGACAGGACAGGAATATTCCCAGTTGAAAGCAAATTGCTTTGGGAGGCTCTTGGATGTTTTCTAGTTACACATAGGTCAAACATGAATTTTGATATTATTTTGCAATGACACAAACCTAACCTCAAGTATATAATTTCCAGTAATGACTTAAATGAAGCTTTCCCACAAATCTTATCTTTGTATTTCCCACTGAAGATTCTAAAATGGAGTTCTTAGAGTTAGAACCTCATGAATTCCAGGATTTTAAAGGATCCATCAGAGGAGCTTCCTCTAGCCTTATTCTTAATACCTGTTCTTTCAGGTCATCTTCTTTTAGTCTTTCATGGTCCTCTCAAGTGCTTCATGGGTATGTGCAGATCTTAGGAATTAGGTTCTAATACANTACAGACTTCTAATGATCAGGAGTGAAACTGATGCAGAGCTTGGTTTAAACCCTGAATCTTGTTTGTCATTTCAATACAGACTCATTGTGTTCTCTTGACAACCTGGGCTTTTTCTTTTCCCTAAGCATGAGTAGCTACCATCGTGTTTTTCTTCCCCTTCAATCCAGTAACTAAGGTAAAGAAATTAGCCAATGAAGTAAATATTTATGTCTATATTTTAATCAAAAATATCACTGTTATTTGTGCTGTATCTGAGCATTCAAATCCTTTTGTTCTCAATTTTTTTTCCCTGAATATAATCCCTGTTTCCATTTCACTTCAAACAGACCAAATAGTGTAGACCAAAACAGTAAACCCCAGCAAAAAGCTCAGTTGCTCAGGAGCTATGGAACAGCCTCCACAGACAAAATACAATTTATAGCACTTTTATGGCACTGTTTTTTCCAGCCCAGCACAGTAAGGCACCCAAAAGATGGGAACAGTGCTCTTTTAATGATCAGTGCTTTTGCCCTGACTTTCAGATCGAGCTGCCAAGTGCTTACTGCTGGAAAAGGTAGCTGGTCCTTGTCATTTCCTCAAGATAGACAAACTCCTGTAGGAATGGACAAACTGGGCATGGGAGATTGTTCTAGGAACAGCAGGGACATCTGTGCTTTCCTGTGGAGGAACAAGCTGCCTATGGGCAGTACAGTGCAACCTCAAGTTAGACAAAAATCATAAATGACAACTTTCAGCAAAATTCTGTTGATGTACAAGAAAATTAGTCTAGCCTAAGCCTTATTTATGATATCTTTTCTCGTTCTTCCTCAGGTATTTTGAGTTTTATGAAGGGCCTTTGGAATACAACTCTACGAAATGCCTGGAACTAAGGCAGGACATCATTGAGGTGAAGGTCTTGTCTATGTAAGTATGAACTAAATGCAAAGAGTAGAAGTATTTAGCAATAAAAGCATTGCTAAAAATGTTACTTCTGAGGCAGGATGGAATGGTGTCTTATGATGACACTGTCAAAAGGTGCAAGGCTCAAGAGATGACATCAGCAGGGATCTCAGGAGGGATCCCTGACCTTCTCTTACCTGTGTAAGCATGTTTGATTTTGATCTGAGGTCCATTTACAGATCATGGAAGCTTTTCCCATAAATGGAGGCATTCTGGTCAGGCTCAGAATTATTGTTGGGAATTAAATACAGTGTTTTTAATTTCATATTTCCAGCAACTAAAGAGTAAGAACAGCCAGACTGACTCATGCAAGTGTCCACCTGGCTTAAGGCTCTTTCATTGATAGTGGCCAGTAGTGAAGGCTAAAAAGAGAAGAAAATTCTTGGTCCTTCCTGGTAATAATTATTGGCATGAGGACTTGTGGACTGGTAGAAGGAATCCGGAGTGGAGTGATCAGAGTGAACTATAGACCTTTTTATTAACTTGCTTAAATATTTTCTAAGCCCATTTGTATTTTTGACCAGTTCAAACAGCAGAGAGTTTCACAACTCAAAACCCTCAGTGAAAAGGTAAGAAAATGTGATTCTGGGAAACACTAAAATATCTCTAAATTGTGTTTTGTGGTCCAGTAAGCATGTCAGGAAACCAAGGTGTGTTATGAGATGTATATGTGAAGCCACAGCAAAGGAATTGGGTCAAAAAAGTGAGTTTGCCAGCGCGAAAGTGCACAGCTGGATAATTTTAGTGCTGCCTTTTTGCATCTCCAGCATTTCACTGAGTTTAGGTGCTTAGATTAGGCCTCATCCCTCACCACACATAAAGCCAGTAATTTAGTAATGTTACAGGCAATGCACAAGGTCTGCAAAGTGCACCAGGAATGTCAGCTCAAAGTGAGCTCCACGAGCGCATAACAGGGCTACAGAAAATACAGTTTGTTGATCCAGTTCTGCATGAATCTGAGGATGTCTCCCTCACTGACTTTGTGCACAGCAAAATGTAGGTTATGTCCTTGCCTTCTGCACTGGGTGAAGGATACATGAGTAACACCCTTGGCACTGCTTGCTGACTCGCAGCACTTAAAAATAAATAGGAGGGGTGAGAATGTCACACTTCTGCCAATGTTCTGCTGAAGATGGGGAGTTCTGAGTTACCTTTCTCTTTTTTTTTCTTTTTTTCTTTTTTTTTTTTTTTTTTTTTTTCATACTTAACAGAGAACATAGAGAATTCCTCATTTTTCTACATCTTCTCCAGTGGTCTGAGGAAGGTAGTGGAGTCCTACTCAGCTACGTAGGAGTTACCCTTGATTTTACAGTAGATGCCATTTGACATTAGGCTCTTTCACTCTGCTGGTCTCTTCTGATGTTCTTGATTCAAATGTGCTGTGTTTCCCAAGTCAGCCCTTATGGTAATGGAACATTTCCAAGTTAATGTGCTCTGGTGGGCTAAGAAAGTACAATATGACCTAATTCTTTCCTGTAACTTCCTCAGCCTGGGAAATGCTAGGTTCTACTCACATTAAATATATAATTATCTTAAAAGTCTTTGCTTTATTCAAACATTAAAAGCCCTCAAGCCTGAAAAGAACTCATTAAGACCTATCAATCTTGCAGAAATCACAGACTTCCATATTTCTTAGCCAAATTATGCAGTTGCTTCCTACCTCTAGATATTTGCAAAGCCTTCATTATCTCTGTTGTCCAAACGCAGATATGTGCGAACTCCAGGGTGGATCTTCTTGGAATTGGTGATATCATCAAAAAATGAGTCATCTTGTATCAGCCTAGTTGAAATAGGAGTTTTTTGTTGTTTTTTTTTTTTTTTAATGTGACTACAGGTATATTGATTAGCAGAGGAGTGGGTAGAGATCCTTATGTAAGAGCTTTTCATTTCCTCTTGCAATCACAGACTCTTATCCCTACACATGAGCTCACAAATTGTTCATAAATTAAATTTACCTACAGTGCCGTGCTGTAGGATCTCACAGATTAAAGTTAACCTCACCAAAATACAGCCCTAGTTGCCCAAATGAATCCCTTTTTCCAATAACCCCTTCTGGGCCCTTCTGCTGGGTCCACCTTTACCCCCAAACCCAGCTGATAGAGACTCATTTGCTTCCCAACAGATTTTGGTTGAGTAGATGCTTCTTGCACAATATTGCATTTTTTATCTTGAATAAAATGGAGAAAGCCATTTCAGGGAGAAGAAATCAGTCCCAAACATCAATTCTTGCATACACAGGGCTTAGAGTGGCTATGCCTGAGCAGAAAAAGGAAGAAAAATTATAAATTTTGTACTGTCTAGACTGACTGATGCCCAATCCATTTGCATGGTACTCTATCTGCAATTAAAATAATTTCCTGCTTTTGGAAATTAAGCCCTTGTAATAAACTTTATATTAATTTTTTTCTTTCTTTTTTATGTTTTAGGGTGAAACAAACTGAATTGTTTGAAAGATGGAAGAGCCTACAGATGTGCAAATGGGAGATGAATGTCACAGAAGCCAATTTATTCAAGTAAGAATGGCTCACATTAATCAGACTGAGTAAAATTTACTTTAGTTTGGGTTTAACTTTCTGCAAAGAGATCAAAATTTCATATGGACAGCAAGAGTAAGCATGAACAACATTTGGAGTACCATCCTTTTGAATTAATGTGGACTCATCCCCCTACTTTAAAAAAAAACAAAACAAAAAACAAAAAACAAACCAACAACTCACCAGCAAGAGTGAAAGAAAGCTTTTCTGGCATGTGGAACAGTCTTCCAGAAAAGGCAGGGAATTTGGTGTGGGAAAGACTTCCAGGTGTTATTTGGGCAGCAGTGAGGATGGAGATGACATTTAATGCTGCACCTAACATGCCAACCTAACTCTCTGGCTTGGAAATTTGCAAATTTGGCCTACAAAATACTCAAACTGTATTTCTTCTACGTGTTTTAGATACTGTCAGACCTTGCTTATGCATTTCTCTAGTTGGTTTGGTTTGTTTGGTTTTTTTTAATGGCTTCTCAGCTATTACTCACATATTTTTATATTTTTTCTGGTGTTCAGAGATCTCTAAGTTTGTTTCTCTGGTGTTCTGTCTTTCTTCATGCGACTTCTCTGCTGAAGGTCCTCCATGGTCCTCTCAAGACACAGCTTTTGGAGCTGGCCTTGTGAAGGCAACAGTAGATTGAAGTCAAAATTTTTGAATGTTATTTATTGATATATTCCACTGCCATATTTGAGTAGGTTTTGAGAAAAAAAACTAAACTATTTCAGGATAAGTGCTGTAGACTGAAGTCTGCAAGTCGCTGGTACAATTCAGAGCTGTTGTTTATAATAAGGCCCCCGGCTTTATCCCAAATTCTCTTGCATGATTCCAGGAAATAGCTGTCAGGAGTTAATGAGAGAATGTGAGAATGCATGTGCTGAGTTAGTCATTGACATCTTTAAAAATAACATTGTTAGTCTCAGGCTCCTTACAGTTTCTCCAACATGATCTCCACACCTAAATTTTTTTAGGTGTTTGGTTTTGTTGGGTTTTTTTGTTGTTGTTGTTTTTTTTTTTTTTTCTTTCCTGGAAATGACTTGATAGGCAATTATCAGAGCCTGTTTTGAAGAGAGGAGTCTTTCAGGCTTACAGCTCATTATTTTAAAAACAGCTGGATTGAGAGGAGTAATGATTGTGCCCAGAGACAGAGCAGCACTTTCAGGTACAGAAAGGAGCCCTTGGAGGTTTGGAGGCCAGAGCAGAGGTGGAAGCAATGAGAAAGGACTATGCAAAGGCCACCAGGAGGACCATCAATCTACCTCAGTCCCCCAGTACCAGCACATTAAGCAAAGAACCCCTCTCCACCCTGTGCACTGAGAGAAAAAAGAGATGGAAGACTCCTGTCACTGCCTGTACCTGCCTGACTGATACATGACTGCCCCAGGGACCCTCATGGATACCCAGATGTAACATAATCTCTGTCAGCTGGTTGCAGGAACAACAGCAGTGCTTGCAATTAAGAAGAAAAAAATGTTTATAGTCTGTTTCATCAGTGTTCAATGGGGCAGAGGCATCAGTGTGTGAACGAGTGGGGAAGCTGCTGTCCCTTAAAAGCAAACCAAGGTCTCTGAGTTTGGAGGTTGTTTAGGCGGAGGCTGAAACGTGTAACCCTCCAAGCTGTGGGATTTTGAGCTTTGCCAGTCTTGGACCATCATGTGAGATGGGGAGAATCCAGCAGATCTTAAATGGCAGCTACTTAAGCAGCAGAGAGGGATGAATAGCAAAAAATTACAGTAGAGTTGGTATCTGGAGACTAAAGAAAGTAGTTTCCTTGAGAGTCTTATTCCATCAGATATCAGGCATTCACATAAAGGGCTGTGCCTCTGGAAAACCAGCTGGACATTAAAGAAAAACATATCTTTCACTTCCTTAAAGAGCAGCCAATGAAGAGGTTTTTCTCATGTCCCAACTATAACAATTCAGTTCCACTATCTGCTTGTAATTATTTTTGCTGTTAGACATTATTCATTGACTTTTTCAGTCTCATTTGCTGCCTTGATGTGACGGTCATTTTGTGCCATCCTGCATGAGTCAAGTATATGAGAGTAATTGGACACCACTGAAATGTTTGCATAATTCTCTATTTGCTTTCTGGTGTTTGTAATAAAGCCCATAAAGAAGACTGGCTTATTCTTCCAAGTTAGAACATGAGGCCACACACCCTAGAGGCAAGGCATTTAATCTGGCTTATTTGAGAGCCATTTGGCTTTGCCTTCATGCCTGTACATTCACCATGACACGTATTTTTTATTAAAGATATCAAATGCATTGACTGAGAAATAAACCTTCTCTGGAATAAGAGTAAGCAGAAGTCAGGGCTTTCAGTGCCACCAGCAAAAATAGAAGAGCATTCAGGGAAGGATGGGAGCTGGGAAAGGGAATCTTATTTGCAAAGCTGCTTTTTCCATTTGCATTTCATATGAAACATGGCGAAGGGATCAGAACTGAGTTTTTTTCTCTCTTACTCTGAATCCCATGCTTGGGATTTAATGCAGTTCTTGTTTGCACTGGAATTTCTTCTATTTTGTCCCGGGGATGAAGAAAATTTTGGCCACTTGTCTGAGATTTTGGAGCTTTAGGCATGACCAATTTGCCTGGCACCCATCTATCAGGGCTACATCACCTTCCTGATGCACACACGTGCAAGGCCAAGGGCAAAACTAAGATCTTTAGAAGCTTTTTTGTTGTAGTCAAAGTGTTCTGTGGGGAGGTGGGGCAGTGTCCATGGGCATTGCTGTGTTTAAATACTGCCCTGCCATATTTCCACATCACAAGAGTGACTCTTTAACCCCTACATTTCCTGCCCAGTGACAAGTATATAATTTATAATACGTTGAAGACCTCTAAGGTAGAGAGGGTCTAAATCATTAAGGTGATTTTGCCAGGATATTGGATGCAGAAACTCATTTTTGGGGACTAGAACAGGGGAGAACTTGCTCATGTATTTCCCACAGCCTAGAAGAGTGTCTTATTTACTCTCTTTTCTTTTTGTTTTGCCATCCTTATCTCAATCAAAGAAAATTTCACCAAATATGAAGTTTTCTAAATGAAAACCCAGCAAACCACCATTTTACCCATCCTAGAGCTAAAAATTTTCTTTTTTGGTGGAAAAATACCTTGTTAGGAGTAACAGCAATTGCAAATCCTGTATCATGTCATCAGCTCCTTGATCTTATTTCTTTTTCATTTCACAGGTCTACTCTGTCAAGGTGTTGCAACGCCCCATCCTTTCTGTTCACCACCCAGAAAAATACTCCTTTGGGAACTAAACTGAAATATGAAGTGGACACGAGTGGAATCTTTCATATCAACCAGGAAATCTTCAAAATGTTTCCAAAGGTGCCTCTGCCCAATTGCAGGATCAGCTTCACTGTACTTGCTGCATTAGGCACTATCCTATAGTCAAGCATTCAGCACTTGTTTGACATTTCTTATCTTTTCTTATCATTTCTTGTTTGACATGCTTATCTTTTAAAAATGCTTATTTTTGACACAATATTTTAGATTATTATCCTGTTTTCTGGTGGTCATCTGCAAAATATATACATATATGTGCATACATACATATTTTTTTTAATATATATATATGTATGTATTTATATATATGTAATTTCCTGCAGAATATTGCTGACTGAGGAGCAAAGTGGATAATGAAACAAGAAAGCTAAAAAGAGAAGCTTATTGATCAGAGCTCTTTTAAAATACAATATTCACATATAATAAATCCAACATTTGGGGGTAGGTCTGCTTTTCTTTTTGGCATGATTAGCTTATAATTCATATTCACAATAACTATTCTTATACTTGTTTCCATTTGCAGATTATCTGTGAACGGGCTTTATAATTTTAAAATGTATTCATCATAATGATTATTCAAAACCTTTCCAGCAAAAAATGCTTGACCTCCAGGGGTATTCGAGGTCATAATCTGTGGGCAATTCCTTGTGCACATAGTGACTGATGTGCAGGAATGGGCTGATGTGGCTGCAGATTTATCACGAGGCACACCCCTTCAATTTACAGCAGCATTCTTGGAGGGTGTAGCTGAAATTTATCCCTTTTGAAAGAATAAATTTAACCTGTATTCAGGTTAAGTAGTTAGACTTGTGCCATTGAACCTGTCCTTCAGGGTCCAACCACTTCTAATCCTTTGGCTTTCTGAGCACTGCTGAGAGGCAGGGAGCTGCTGTTATCTGAACGTGCACATGGGGAGCTGGGGCAGAAGCAGGGGAAGGGCTTGGATCCAAGAAAGCCCTTTGGCATCTGGAGACGTGCAGAGAATGGGTACATCTAAGTCCAGGACTATTATCCTCAAAACCCTCCCTGATTAGGCAGATGAGTGCAGGAAAGTCTGAATGCCTGACATTTGAAGGGAGTGTGCTAGAGCTGCTGAGGTGTTTGTCCAGGTGTGATCAGGATGCTGTGAAGGTGTCATTACATGCTTCTGGGAGTCACTGGGCAGTGACCAAAGCCACCCTCTGTATAGCAGCAGGGCTGCAGCCTGGCACGTGTAGGAAATAAAGGGCTGAAAACACAGCAGCGGTGCTCTAGGGGCAAGAGCCTTGTGCTAAGCACGGGCACCTGGCTTCTGATTTCCCTTCCAGGGCTGCCAAGGCACTTTGCATTAAGAAATCACTGCATAAAGCACAGACAGACAGCTCCATATTTCCTCTCTGTCAGACAGCTGCTGCTTTTCTCAGGCAGGTGTAATTGCATGCCCTTTTTGCCTCACGGCTTATGGATGCCTCAGAAAGATCCTGGGAATAATCACCCAGAAATGTCAAGCCCCTCCTGCATCCCTCTGTAGTTTGCAGCATGAGATTATTGATAAAATATGTATGTACCAAAAACGAGCACTCTCATGCTTATATAAGCACATCCCTACATATTCATAAGGTGTAGCGTGGCTCAGTTCTGCGTCACAGCCCTCTCACCCTAACAGCCCAGTTTGTTCTCAAGATGTGATTTTCACTCTCTCTGGCTTCGGCAGCAGCTGCATCTCTGTGTGTGAAGGCAGGGTTCTGCCCAAAGATTACAGCAAGATGCATCCTCCCCAGGTCCAAAAAGGTGCCTGACCAAAGGCAGTGCTGGTAGTGCGAATGCTAATTAACAATCATTAATACTATTAGTACAATTAGGTCTGGTAAGCACTAAAATTTGGGCTGCTTTCTGCGATGTGCTGTCTGACAGACTTCTTGGGCTTGACTGGCTGCCCCAAAGCTCTGTGTACAGACTTCCCAAAAGCAGGACAACAGAGCCTGATGAGCCAGCAGTTTGCAGACAGCTTAGAAAATAGTGCCTGAGCTATGCTAATTTGTGATTTGTGCCTTCACATGGAAATGAAATGTTATTGAACCTGGGGAAAAAGAACAGGTTATTGTTTTTTCCCATTTGGGTTTGTTACCTGTGCCATCTCTAGCTGCACAGCAGAATATGCCACCGCTTTGTGTACAGGGAATATTGCACCCCAGAACCAGTGTCAGCATCCTATGGTTAATGCATCAAGGTGTAGCTGCAGAGGGAAAAAAGGAAGAAGTAAAAAAAAGACTTTTTAGTTCCATGTTTTGGGGTCTTTAACTGCTTCCTTGTTGTGCCTTTGCAGGACATGCCGTACCACCGCTCCCAGTTTAAGAAATGTGCAGTGGTTGGGAATGGAGGAATTCTGAAGAACAGCAGATGTGGCCGGGAGATTGACAGTGCAGATTTCGTGTTTCGGTAACCACCACAGCTCCATTTTTCTCTCTTTTGCCTTTTCTAACGACAAATAGAAAGTTACAAATCTATCCTCTCTCGCGAAGAAACATGACATTTGCTAAATTGGCTGTGTCAAGACTGCTTCTTGGACAAAAATCCCTGCTTCAAAAAAACCCCCAAAAAACCCAAACAACCAAGACATCTTACTTTATAATATTATTTTTAAAAATTAAGCTTTGAGGAATTATTTCTCCCTAAGTCCATGGGGTTAATCACTGACTTATTGGCAGAGTCTGATGCACTTTCAGGGTAGCCCCTGCCACTGAGGTTGTGGATTTATCCTTCTATGGACATTAGCCTATAAGCAGGGTCCTATGAACCTGGGCATAATTTTCAGGGGCAGATCTGAGCCAGGGGTACAACCTCTACTGAGTTACAAGCAGCCTGGTCAGACTTTAATAGCTCACAGCTGATGTGCCTCAGACACCTTCCTGGACTGGTACAGAGCTCAGGTGCTCAATAACGGGCCTCCAGAGTTCCCAGAATAACTTTAAAGGTTAAATGTCTTCATTGCTCCTCACTGTTTGTGGAGTTATCCAGGTTTTGCATAAACTGGGATGTCCCATGATGAGTGTCCCTGGATAAGATAGTCTAGCAGCAGTTTTATAATCCTTAATATATATGAGAATTTTTTTTTTTTTTTTTTGTTATTCATATGCATGACTAATCCCTCTCTAAATCCTGTTAAGCTCTTTGCCTGGGTCATGGCATATGACCGCTAGCTCACAGATTCATGACTTCTAGAAAAGAAAAATCCCTTTATTTCAGTTGGCCTATTTTCTGATCTTGGGTGTGTTGTTGTCAGTTTAGAATAACTATGCATGAAACAAATAATTTCTCTGACTTCACACCAGCAAAACTTAGATCAGACTTTGGTTCAGTGCAGTCTTAATTTAATTTGATGTCATATGAGAAAATTTTACAGGTGCTAAATTTAGTATTCATTGTTTTCAGACCCTTGTGTCTGCTTCTTATTCCAGCTTTACAGAAAACTATTATCTTAGTTTTCAATGAAAAAAAAAAAAGTCTGTGAGAAAGTCCAGGCTTCACATAATTTTTTTCCTTAGAAGCCTAGTATAGACCATATGCATTAAATAATTACTGTAAATTCCCTGCTGTTGTCTTGGATCACAACCATAAGTATGGATCAAAGGAGCAGCCCATGGCACACATGGAGATGGCAAGTTTTTAAGCAGAAGCTGAAATATGTCTTGCAAATCTCATTTATGTTTAAGGACTTTTAGTAGAGGGCCCGTTTTACCACTGCTACTCTTCCTTGAGCTGTACCAAAACCGATAAAAAAAGAGGAGATTATTACAGAACTTAGAAATTGGGTTGTGTTTGGTAACAGTAACAGTTAAATAGAGGTTTAGTCAGAACTAGAATATGAATAAATATATCTATGCCAAAGAAACCCCTGGTTCACCATCTCCAAAATGTGGATTATGCACAAAGTTGTGCCAGTGTTTTAAAACTCAATGTCTGCTGACATCAGTTTCAAAGTAAAGCTTGTGTTCAAGGTCAGGTCTGAATACATCTGCTTCCCAGTCACCACTCCACCAAAGTATCAGGAATCACCAGCTGGATCACCAGTGAAATGATTTAAAACATTTCACAAGCTGCTCATGGAGCCCTGATTACATTCAGCAATACCTTCAGGACACTTGGGGAAATCATTTCTTGTGGCCAGCAGCACGCAGCCAAGATTGTTCTGTGAAGTAAATTCTGAAAGAAATTAGTAATAGTATAATAGAATATATAAAATACACACCAGAGTTGCATTTACTAGTAGTTATTGTCTGTCTCCATCTACTGGCCAGAGCCAGCTCTGTAGTGAATCACTGGGTGAATTTAGAGGTGGGACTCCTCTCTTGGCAGGGATGAGTTTTTGGAGTCTTATTACAAAAGTATAGTTTGTGCAGATGGGACCATTTTTATAAGGCATTATAGCCTTCAACAAATTCAGTTGCACTTAGTTCCGGTGTGAATTTCATGTTCAGAAATATTGAAGCTGATTATTTGAAAACCTTTCTCAAATGTAATCTGATGAGCACAGTGCCCAGTGCTAGGGGGTACTGCGGGGGTGCCCAAGGATTTTAATTGCATGATTCAGCAGAGGAAAGTGTTAGAAATGGCAATGTCTGTGGAAAAGCTAATAAAAAAATTATCTGACTGGATAAAGATGGTCTATCTGTAAGGATGATGTGAACCTTTTGAGTGTGAGGACTTTGAATGAATTCTGTGCATTCTTCTGCTCCCCAAAAAGTCCTCTCTCTTTGACTGAGAAATTATCCTGACAGCTGAACTGTGGTATTGTGGAAACAGTAAGCATCTCTTGCCCTAAATGCCTAAAATCATCATCATGGTTTTCTCCTTGTTTTTGCTCAGCCCTGTTCTTCAGAAATACGAACAGTTTTGAGAATTAGGCACAGCAGTATTTTTGAGATGTGGGGGTATTAACAGTGATTGTTTTAATTGAGACTTGCAGATCACTTCACAAAGCTTTCAAAGTGTCACTCAGTGCCCAGCTCTGCCTAAACTGAGTGTGAAACCAGTTGCCAGGCCACATGTTTTATCCCTGAAAATATATGCTGAAGTTTTTTTTTCAGCTGGATTTCCTTTGGAAGCAAAGACAGCGTGATAGCTCGTGAGTGTGTGTTTCAGTAACTTCAGCATCTCTTGAGGGATGCTCTAAATTTTGTGAGATGATGTATCTAGGACAAGGCCAAGGTGAATGGAGGTTGGGCAAAGTCAAGGCTTGCAAATTTCACAAGCTTGCTTGCATTAACTTTGATGTCCTGTGGCGAACTAGTAGAGTCAGAATTGCTGCTATTACACTATGTTGGGGAGATGCTTATAAATGGAAAAGGAAGTGAAGCAGATAGTTTGGGATTAATTAGGTCTGGATTGATTTGTCTCTTGTGGAACATTTCCCCTAAATTCTCCTGGGTATAAGCCAAAGCATCTTAAAGGCAGTGTTTTAGATATAGTTTATTAATTATTGAATACATCTCAGCTACTGCTCAGCAAGCCTTTGGTTTTACAGGCTGATCAGCCTTAGAGCTTCAATCCATTTCACATCCTAAACTGCCAGAGTAAATACACAAATTGCTATTAAGGAGGCAAAATGAACATTGGCTACACCTGCAAAGAGGGGTCATCTCTCCCAGGTGAGGAAACAAGAGAGGTCTTCACACAGCTCTCAAGAACTTGTTAAATTATTGCATAGTTTGGGCATCAACATGTTTTAATACAATTTTAAATTCTCACTCTGTTTCTAGATTTGCTGCTGGGCAGAAATGTTTAAATAAATTATATTTTCTAGTTCTGAAAAGGTGAAAGAGATTTTTTTACTTTCTCACTAATTTCTTTCTTTTATAGATGCAATTTGCCTCCTATATCTGAGAAATACTTCATGGACGTTGGGGTGAAGACAGATGTTGTGACTGTCAATCCCAGCATAATCACTGAGAGGTTATTTTTGATTTCTTTGTATTTTAATTTCTCTTGATTTCCCAAATCTACCTTTAACTTAATTCTGTTACACAGAATTTTTTCCCAAATCCTACTCAATACCATCACTATGAATCATACATTTCATTCTGAATTGAATAAGTAACAAGTCATAGAAATGTGTTAAACACTTAAACCTGCACTTTGATGACAGAAAATGGAAAGGCAATGAGCTAAAATTAAAACAATGGAGCCATCCTTCCCCTTCTCTGCTTGCAAGTCTCAATCAAATGTCTTAGAAACATTTAGGGTGAAAGAAACTGGATCCCACCCAAAATGCTGAAGTCATAGAATCAGAGTCATTAAAAGGTTGGAAAATTAAAACCATCAAATAAATAAAGTAATACACATTGTCATGTGTTTTAAAGAAATGTCAGTGAAACTTTACTGTAGACAGTACTGACTAGGTGATTTTAATTTTAAATTTGTTAGTGCCCTCATGCTATTTTGTGACATATTTGGGACCATGAGGCTCATTGCTGCTTTCCTTTCTTAGTGGGGGAATGTGTTTCTTATCTCAAGCATCACAAAATAATTTGTTTGATTCTGGATTTCTTTTAGAAATGTTACATTTAGACATTTTAAACACTTGCTAGCTTTGGTGTGCGCTACCTTTTTATACAGCTTGGCACTGCATGGTGCATTATGTAGCTTGGAAAATTATTATTATTCTAATAATAACGTGGGGAGTGAGACATGATCAGAAATGTCCACAAGGTTATTATGAAGCTATTATGAATTTTTTTATGCCCCGAATTCTTACCCTACATTTCACCCTGATGCCGTAGCTACAAACCCAAATGCATTCCCGGTGGTAACTGAAGCACCATCTCAGTTATCTCTGCGCCAGAAATACTCCAGTAACTGAAACATTTGGGGTTTCCTGCTGGCAGTGGGCTGACCATCGCTCACACCCTCTCCCCTGCAGATTCCACAAGCTGGAGAAGTGGAGGAAGCCCTTCTACGACGTGCTGCAGGTGTACGAGAACGCCTCCGTGCTGCTGCCGGCCTTCTACAACACGCGCAACACGGACGTGTCCATCCGGGTCAAATATGTCCTGGACGACTTCGAGTCCCAGCAGGCTGTCTACTACTTCCACCCCCAGTATCTCATCAACGTCTCACGCTACTGGCTCGGCCAGGGCGTGCGGGCCAAGCGGGTCAGCACCGGGCTGATCCTGGTGACTGCGGCCCTGGAGCTCTGCGAGGAGGTGCACCTCTTCGGCTTCTGGGCCTTCCCCATGAACCCCTCAGGGATTTTTATAACTCACCACTACTACGACAACGTGAAGCCTCGCCCCGGCTTCCACGCGATGCCCTCGGAAATATTCAATTTCCTCCACATGCACAGCAAGGGGATCCTGCGGGTTCACACGGGGACCTGCAGCTGACAGGGGCGCGGTGAGAGCGCGGCAGGAGCTCGATGGCCTGTGTGAGGTGTAGGAGGTTTTGTTACACCCCGAGATTATGCAATAATTGTTTGATATCCGTTTCCTCAAGGCGTCGCATCCCGTAAGATCTAGGATACCAGCATCTTTCCTGCTAGTAGAGTCCATAACAGTGTAGGAGAAGCAAAACTCCTGTGCCCCAGGGTACATGCTGTCCTGGAACGCGAGTCAGATGAGAAGCACATTTATAATACATTTAGGGATAAATAGAGCACATTGATATATTTACCATTTCACTATGGAGAAAAGCACCAAACCTTTGAGGAAAAACAGTGGTGGAGAATTTTAGCACAGACTGTATGACTTTATGTAGGTTTCTGAATTGAGTACCTTGGGGTATTGCCTGAGTCTATTGAACACTGTTCTCTGGCCTTTAGGTTTTTGAAAATACTCTTTAGCATTATAGCTTAATGGGGATATATAACATAAAATCTTTGTTCTGTAATGTCACAAAGTGTTGATCAAAAATAGCAGATAGATGTATTAAGAACAAACAAAATCACTTTACGAATTTTTTCAGCTAGAGTAAAACAGAATGTTGAACTCCCATTCACAGCAGCAGGTAACTGTGTGAATCATGTTGTGATGTTGTTTTAGAGACTATTTTCTTCTTCCTTGCATCTCGCATTTCTGTTCTCTGCTGATCATGCTTCCTTTCTCCTTGTCTGTGATGCTTTCCTTCTGGCTAACTCATGGCAATGTGTGCATTTCCTCCTACAGCCGCCATCTCAGCATCACACTGGAGTCCTTGCTGAAGAAACAAGCTACTTCACAAGGTTTTCTTGAGATGAAGAGCAAGGGGATTATGTAGTTATATTTTACAAGTTGATTTTTTTGGCTCAGCATAAGATAGACAAAAAACATTTCCTTGTTGATTTTTATTAAAGATGTTGTAAAAGTATCTGAATGTTGATTCACTGTCGTGAGTTAATTCTTTCAGGTATCTGTTATAAGTCAATGTCAGGAAATGAAGTTAAAATTCAGAGAAGTTATTTTGTGGCTTAGATTATGATGTTTATTTTAAAATTATGCATCTTGAGATGTCAAATGTCCTAATGTGGTGTTTTTGTATATTGAGAATGTTAATAGGATAGTGAAAGGGCTGGTGGTGTTTTCTTTAAATGTCATCAGTGTAGCTCTGTCAGATATGCCAAGCCTAATTTTTCACTGCTACAGTTGACAAAATCCTGAAGCAGAAAAGATGCCACAAGTTGCTGGAGTTTATTTTGTTGTAGCAGGGCACTGGTATATGCCCTTTCATACTGGTATGACTGCATACACAGGAGGTGAGGTTTGCTGTTTCAGCTGTGCTGGCATAGTTAAATGAACAGAGTTTCCCTGTCTAAGGTCTTAGTCTGAAGCACTAGGGCTGTTGCCTTGTCTTGTCTTATGTAGATTACAAGATCTTTGATCAAGGATTTGAAGTTTAAAGCTCTGTATGACTGATATTTTTTTTGCTTGGGGGGAGAGGGTTTAAATCCAAATATCAACTTAGATTTTGATTTTGTAATGCATGAATGCACAAAGCTTCTTTTAAAAGCCTCTGTGCTATGCTGAGAGCTGTGCAACTTGCTCACACCACAGATAAAATGGTCACAAAGAAAGTGAAAGCACGATGGTCACCATTTCAAAAGTCCCTGCTGGCCAGCAGTGACCTGGATTGTGTGTGAGAGTGCATTTAATTTACACTAGACTCCCGAGGTCTGATTGCCTTAGAAGTAACCCATATCCTTGATGAAGGTGTCAGAACCCACCTGAGAAACACCAGCCAGGGGCAGGTGAAGGACCAGTGCTTAAGCTCAATGTATTATTTGTGGTGTTGTGTTTTAGGTCTTAGAGTTACACTGCGTGTTATAGAGCACCCCCTCACATCGTCCACCTGTGAAATAGGCAGCACACCTATGAACCTGCAGGTGAAATTGTTTCCTTGATTCAATATGCAAAAGAGATCTTTGTCTTTGCTGTGTTCTGTGAATTTGTGTGCAAAGGGCTTTGACAATGAAGTGCTGTGATGAAAGTGCTATTTAGAGAGCAATGTGACACTGCAGGTTGGCCGTCTCGCTGTGCATTAGGTTTTATGATAACAGTAATGACACTGAAGCTGGTACTTAGAGCCCTTACTCCTTATTCTGCCTGAGTTTGGGACTAGTAGTGACTTCAGGTTTGCTTTGCTGCTGCTGCTCTGCTAAGGTTACCTTCTTTAGTAAGAGATTTTTCTTTACCGTGGTGGTCGAAGTGAACAAAATCTGCTGAAAGGAGACTGATATGTTGCAAAAGGCACTTCAAAAAAGATGGGAAAGCACTTGAGAAGCATCCATATGTTGATAGAAATAGTGCAAATCCCTCTTTTTAGTTGCAAGAAATCCTTTTGGACAGACAAAAGGATAGGTAAAACTGCATTTACAGTTAATCTGTAATTACAGGTGACAGACATCTCCTTTCCATTGTTTGCTTCATATAAATGAGCAATGTAAATACACTGTAATAAGTGCAGATTTACTGTGTTTAGATTTCAATTGCTTATAAATCTATAGCTACTATATTTTTTTAATGATTTTAAGAAGAGTGTGCTGGATACTTGCACGTGTGCACCAAAGGCCCAGTCTGGCCACATTTATCTGAAAAGAGCCTCCATTCAGGGGGATGGATATTTTATTTGTGTAGGCACTGCAGAAACAGGCCCAGATATTTCTGTGAAGGTGTACATAGGTGTACAGTTAGATTTAAGGAGTGATTCTCAAGCCAGAAAGATAATTAATGAAGTATATATAAAATAGTCCTTGAGATGAAATTCATATCACAACATGTTCACTTTCTGATTCATTTTTCAGGTGTTGCTCAAAAAACGATTGCAAAACTATGGCATTTGTCAGAAATGCCATATGCAGAAGGGCTTTTGCAGAAAGAAGGACCCTCCTTGTTTTCTGCCATCATTCTTTTGTGTGCTGAGCATAAGAATACATTTTTTTGACCTCAATCATTTGTCTGAGTTTGGGGCTGTTTTTGTTTTCCCTTCTCCCATGAGGTCAAAGCTCCAAATGTCCAATCTTAACCTTTGAACAATGGGATGCTTGAGTGATAAGAAGTGACTGTCAGGTGTGTTTGCTGCAAGTAAATGATGTGTGTAGCATGTTGTGCTTTCCCAGAGAAAAGGCTTCAGGCCCCAGAGAAATCCCCCCCACCAATAATTCTGACTTGTCCGTGAAGAAAGGCTGTCAGCTGTCTGGTACCACATCCTGAGCTTGAGCTGTAATCTCAGCTCTGCTGCTGAGGATATGAAGCCTGAGACAGGGAGAGAGAAATTGCTATGGTTTAATCCCCAATTCCTCATGTTATTTAGGAGAATCCCTTAAGAAGTTCCTGATATCTGCATACACTGGCAATGCAAGTTCAGTTGGAAATCGTAACTCGGATTGCTTTCACTTTATTGTCAGGTCAACAGAGGAGGCTTATGAATCTGCCAGCGCCGTCATCAAAGGGAAGGAAGTATTTAGCTGGAAGAGTTTAGCTGATTGCTTTTGATTTATGAAATCCAACTTTGCTGTTGGACAGAATGGCTTCAATGGCGATAGGGCCATTATAATATTTTAGCATATTTCCTGTGATTGCAACAGAGTTGTCAAAGCCAGCTCATGAATTGCAAAAGGGAGAACCATGCCGTGACAGCTCCTCCTGCTGCTATCTCAAGGAGGAGAGGCACCGTGCTGAGTAGGTCTGTGGTCTTCTGGAGAAACAATGTGAAGGGAATATAGGAGAAAGCAAGCATAACACTGCTCCAGAGCCTTTAGTGCTGTGGAATAACACGGCAGAGACAACAGAGGACATTTCACAGCTTGCGGCAATCAGGGGTAGCTCCTCCAGCCCTCAAAAATTCTTTCCTCTTGCAGGCTCGGTTGATGATGAATCAAAGGTGCCTTGGGATGGGAAGGTGTAGTAGAGGGAAGGAAATCAGCTCCCAGAATAGTCCCCTCTGTGGGTGTTTGGTGACTCAGGGGAAGTGATGCTCAGGCCTCGGAGGAGCGGCGCTGGCGGTGACGCAGCGGCGCGCGGGGGCTGCGAGGAGCAACCCCTGCCGAGCCTGTGAGGGAAACTGAGGTGGGCAAAACATGAGATGTGGAGAGGTACAGAGCCTGTCCTCTCTGTTCTTCAAAG
Source organism: Polioptila caerulea (assembly GCA_013397295.1). Classification (NCBI taxonomy): domain Eukaryota; kingdom Metazoa; phylum Chordata; class Aves; order Passeriformes; family Certhiidae; genus Polioptila; species Polioptila caerulea. Next base: position 224,142 of record VYXF01006933.1, read on the forward strand.
GCTAGGTGGCTTGTCCACTTGTCCACTTGGGTAGTGAACGTGGAGGGTTGTGGAATGGGCCTTTTTCTTGATCTCACTTGTGTTTGAGTGTGCAGAGAGTCTTTGAGCTTTTACAAGCATCAGAAAAAAAAGGAAACAGCAAAATTTGGCAGTCCCTACAGGGACAAGTTCCCTGGGAAATCCTGGAGTGAACAGAGGTTTCAGGAATAAAGAAGTCAGTATTTATGCTTTTGGTGTGCTCCAGAAATGGGCCTTAATCATGGGCAAGAAGAGCAGCCTCTTGTTTTCCCCTCACTTGATTTCAGACACACTTTTCAATATGCTTTACATACAGTGCAGCAGCAATACCATGTTTTTAATGGTGTGAGTAAAGAACAAGCTTCCCTGGAAGCAGAAGCATTGTGACTGTCACTCTCCCAGATTTCATCAATTCATTTTTTCAAACTCATCTATGCAAAGCATTTTATTGTGGTAGTGTAAATCATACATGGACCCTCTATACATGACAGTATGTATGTGAACCACAGGCCTCAGGAAAAAAGGGTTTTTTCTGCTTGCTTTGAAATACCAGCATGGAATTTGTCAGAGATATGAGTGTGTTCAAGGCAGGATACAGCCCACTACCTTTGAAACCACCACAACATTCACACTTGGGTTCAGCAGAAAGAGAATTCAGGCCTTATGTCAGTGCTTGTAACTCAAGCCAATAACCTGCATCTCCCAAAAAACCCTCCCAAATTATTACCATTTTGTGTCTTGTTATCATCCTGGGTGAGCCTGCTTGGCATCCTGCGTTGTCTGCATGGTATTTAAAAAAAAAAATTTAAAAAAAGCATTCTATTAAAAATTGAAATTGTACTTAAGTGCTTTTTAAAATAAACTTAAGGGAAACCAGAGTGTACAAGAGGCATTAGGTTGAGGAAACCTGGGTCCCAGGCTGTCAGCACCTCCAATGCTCCCCAAAGCTCTGAGCATCCAAGAAACATCAGAAATGAGGGACTGGGCCATAGTGGGAAGCTTAAAGAAAGATAAATCTGCCTCAGTGCTTCAAGGATTGAAAGATGTAAATATGTTACCAATGTGTCTGACTTTCTATTTAGAAGCCATAGATGTTGTCAGTGTTTGATCTTTGGGTAAGCTGATGTACGTTTTTAACTGTACTAATCACTGTAAAATGTGTTAGGGTGTAAAACAGTGACAGATTAAGCCAGAAAAATCAGATGTGTGTTGGCTGGTTCTCGAGATGTTTGTTGTACCTGAAACTGTCTGATGGACCAAGACACTGAAGCATCTCCAGTGCTCCATACAACTTGTAAAGACTCTGGTTGTTGCCTTCTTAGCAGTGTGGAACAGGCAGAATTAATCCTTGTTTTTTTACATTGTGTTGGTCAAATGATACACACTTATGTGTGCATTCGAGACTGTCCCATCAGAGATGAGGAAAGGAGGAAAACTCCCTTCTCTGTCAGGGACAGGACAAAAGTCTGGCGATTTTTGCTTCACTTGTGGGCTGTCCTTGCTGCCAACCATGAGGCCAAACCTCTGCACTGAGCCCACAGAAATTGTACTGAACAGCTGCTGCCTGTTGAATACATCCCTGCTTTTCACCTGGTGGGAAACAAATGCTTAGTTTGGGAGTACTGGAGTAAAACTTCGTGTCTTCATTGTAGGGGAGCTTGGGCTATAACAAAAACGAAGCTGTTTCACATTTGTTGGTTCTGTAACACAATGGCAGTGGGGGCAGAGAAACCCATGCAGAGTCATGTTGGTTTTATGATGGTGTTAATCTCTTGTGTCCTTTGACTGACCTTTATTTTGTCAACCTTACACCCTGTAATTTTGGCGTATTATTGTTTCTGTAGCTGTACTATGGTTGTGATAGAAAGCCTATCAACTGCTGTAAGCCATAACTAGAACAGTAATCAGGGTTTTTTTTGTTTTTGTTTTTTATTTTTGGTCTGTGTCACTGTATTTGAAAGATGATTTGATTCTATTGAATAAACAAACCACTTTAACAGATTTCTGTGAAAAGCAATCTTTGGGCCACTTATTGTGCCTTCAAACTGATTTTGTATTTTCTGCTGTTCTGTGTCTCTGAACAGGGGGAGTTGGAAGCTCAGCTGGTATAAACCAGTTCACAAAACTAGAGAATGCCACTGTGGAATTATATGATTATATAGCATCAGCTATACATATATATATAAAACTATATTTAGGGTTATACAACCATACAAATTGAGAATTTGGTATTTTGATCACTGAATATTCAGTATATGTTCTGGATTGTTGTGTATAAAATATCTAGACACTGTAAGGTAATTTATTACAGGAAGTAGCAATCTGTGCACAGACAGCCTTTGAAAAGCCTCTGCAATCCCTGGGATTTGCCTACTTACACCTTCCTAACAGCTCTGTCCTTTACTGTCTTCATCCTTCATATAAAATCATCTTATTTGGATCTGGTCTGTCGCATTCAGCCTCAGTCTTTCAAGCTTACACTTCCATCAGTATTCTCAGAGAATTAAAATACAGATGTAAAAATATTTGTGGTAATGTATGATAGCAGATGAAACAACCATCTATTTTTTGAAACTGGGTATTTTCCCAATTGCCATTCTATTGTTCCTAGATTATAAACTGAAATGGAAGTACGTAACAGAAATAATACAATCTGGCCATTAGTGCCAGTATAAGGAAAATTTAAATGACTTTGAAGATGCAGAGCTGTGGTGAATGCTGCAGGAATCAGCCCTCATTCTTGCTGACATTAAAACTGATGGATGTACTTCCTTCCCCCAGATGCTTGTGATTATTGTTAGTGATTATTCAATCAAGAGGAGGAAGCATGTGGAGAGGGAAAAATGAATAGACAAATTGACACTGGATGATATAATTTCTGTCTATCACACTGCAAATTGCTCGGCTAAGCAAGCAATCAAAGAATGGTTAATTTCCTAAAGCCTGCAGCATCCGTCATTTCCCTCAGTGGCATTTGCAGCTTTGGCTCTGAGAAAGTCTCCATAAAAAGCTGTAGTGAATTACAGAGATGTTTCACCACAGTCTGACAGTGCCCAGAAGTGGGCACTCAGAGAAAGAGCAGAAGAAGCGGGGGAAATAATAAATGGCCCTTCTGCTGGCATTCCCTCAGACTGGTATTGACAGCTTGTATTTTTGGCCTTGGCAATGCTGTGTGGTACTGAGTGTCAGATTTCAGCTCTGCCTTTGTGATGAAGTGGTTTCTTCTGCTTTTATGAGCTCCCAGGGGTGCTCAGCAAGATGTTTTCGGGTTGTGGGCCCTGCCAGGCAGAGCCAGGGCGGGTACTGACCTCCCTTCTCCCAGCACAGGCATTGCAGGGAAGACCTCTTGAAATTAAAGTTTTATGAATCTCTATTTATCTTCTGCTTTCCTTTTTTTTTTTTTTCCTTAGCACTGCTAACCCAAATGTACTCCTGGGTGGTGAAGTGCTAGCAGTCAGGTACTTTTATCACTGGGTTGTTTTCTCACCCTACATCTTCAGTCATCTTTTAGTCATCCCAAAGGATCTGGCTGGAAGAACAAACATTGTAATCCACAAAAAAACTATTGTCCATCACAGAGAGGTAAAATACTACATTAGAGGCTGCCACAGGCACATTTTTAGGTGGAGAAGATGCTGGTTGCAAGGACATCAATGCTAAAGCTGCCTATGAGGAGGATTTCAGACCCTACTCACTTTTTCCTAAACATTGAAACTTTTGATTTAGCAAGTTCAAGTTCTACCCCAGAGCTGAGAGCATGAGCATTTTGTTGATGGTGAATATAGATTTCTGTAGACCTCAGAGAAAACAATAGAACCTCTGGGTTGTACAGAGGTCCTTGCTGTTGGGGTAGGACAAGAGGGTCTTGGAATTCCACTGAATTCTTGGGATTCATTTCTGCCTTTCGAGACTCCCAGGCATGCTGATGAATTAAGGGCCTTCCAGATACAAGATACAGACACAGGGTGTTCTGCCAGGCCTGGGAGAGTGTGACCCACAAAAAACAGCTTTCTCTGGGTGTTATTGCATCTTTAGAAATAATAAGGGCTAAAATCCACTGTTTTCCCTTTGTGGTGCGTTTTCTGTTTATTTTTGCAAGGAATAAATTCTGTCAGCTGTACAAACAGCCCCACTGTCAGTTTTAGCAGTCTTTTCTGCCTTTGCTGGGCTGAGAGTCAGATTTTGGAGAGCAAAGTTCACCCTTCCCCCAGACAAGGTGAGTGAAATGCCATTGAGGTGTCCAAGCTGGTGTCTAGAGCTTCACCTGAGCATTTTTGTTTGTCCAGTGGCACTTGGCAAAGCCATGGTCTGCACTCAGGGCAGGTAGGCAAGTGCCTTTCAGGCACTGGAAGTTAATCTTGGTGACATCTGTATTTCTAAGCACGTTATTTCCCTTGAAAAGTGCTGAGGTGCTGAGGGAGCCTGATAATTTTTGCAAGTAATTTGCCATCTTTGCTGCTCAACACAGACACCAGAAGGTGATAAAATGAAATACTGAGTCCCTGATACCATGCTCTTTGGGGGTTTCCATGAGCATGTGGTGCAGGATGAAAAATATGGAATATGTGTCCCTTCCCTCTGAAAAGATTAATGAAATTTTTGACTTCCCATATAGGTGTTTCATGAAGTGTTGTGTATTTAGAATGGGTTTTGGGTTTTTCTTGTTTCAAATCTGTCTCCCCAATCACATCTTTAATAAATCTCTCACAAATTTTCCTTCATGTGGCAACACAGGGGAAGGATTTGTGATAGGGATGAATTTCATTTTCTCCTTGTGTGGAAACTGATTGAATAGGCTCTCTTTGTGATGACAATGAGAATTAACCACCCTCAGATCTTTCTCTTTTGTCCTAGATGGACAATCAGTTGTTTGTGCAGAGCTACTGAGTCCAGATCGTTGGATATGGACATGCCCCTCTCTCCTGCTGAGATTTGGTTGTGCAGCCACAACCCCTTGAAGTGATTAGGGGATCATGGAATCATTACTGTTGGAAATGACCTCTGATACCATCGATTCCTGCCATCAACCCAGCACCACCACCATGTTCACCATGAACCACATCTTTGAGTGCCTCACACAAACACATTTTTAGAACATTTCTAGGCATGGTGACCCCACCACTTCCCTGGACGCTCTGTTCTGATGCTTTACAACACTTACCATGAAACATTTTTTCATAGTACCCAGTCTAAACATGTAAATATCTTAGTGCAGGTTGCTATGTTCACCAGCTCCTTTCTCCTATTCCAGTGGGATGAGTCTCACTTCTCCCTCTGCCTTTTTCTGGGAATCTTGTTTGCATTCTCCGCAAGGTAATAGGGGTGTGGTTCTGCTAGAGCACATTACTCCAGAAAAACTTTGGTCAGCAGCAACATCAAGGCTGCTATTTATGGCCTGAGGGAATCTTTCTGCTTCATTTTCTTCCCAGAAGCAGAAGGGAGACAGGCAGATTGGACAGAGGCTCTGCAAATTGCTGCTCACCACACTCAGACCAGCCCTAGAAACAGGCTTGTCTGACCTTCAGCAGCAGATGCTGCTTTTAATTTATTTCCTTTTTCTCCTTAGCACTCACAGTTTCATAGCTCTTTGGTCATTCCTGCCTTGAAACCTTTTACAGTGAGCTGTATGCAGCAAGGCAGGTGTTTGGAACAGAGGGATATCCCTGGATTTTCTATTCATTTGGGAGCAGAGAGGCCCTGAGGCCCTCCCATTGCTTCAGGATTGGCTGTGGCAGCAGTACATGAGCCAGAGCTATAGATGGTGGTAAATATCATGGATTGGAAGGGGCCTAAAGCTCATCCAGTCCCCACTCCCTGCCATGGGCAGGGACACCTCTCACTATCCCAGGCTGCTCCAAGCCCCATCCAGCCTGGCCCTGGACACTGCCAGGGATCCAGGGGCAGCCACAGCTGCTCTGGGCACCCTGTGCCAGGGTCTCACCACTCTCACAGGGAAGAATTTCTTCCCAATATCCCACCTAATCCTGCCCTCTTGCAGTTTAAGCCTTGCTCACTGCCTTGGTTGAAATTTAGCGCCAGACTTGGAAGGCGGAAGGGTGGGACTGACAGACACTGACAGGGCACTTACACAACGTGTCTGGTAAGAAATCGTGCCAATAGGCACTATTTACTCCAAATATTAAACCCAAATAGATTTGCAGACATTTTACCAGGCAGATGCTAAACTTTGTCACAGAGAAGAGGCTGATAAGACACGTACAAATGCAAGTCCGTGGTTCTCTGAAGAAAGTGGCATGTATTTGCATTTTTATAAGCTCTTATCATTGAATGTTTCGGGTGAGTTTTCAACCAGCTCACCAGATGCTGAATATCCTCAGCAGGGTCTTTAATGCACCAGCTGTGTGTCTTTATGGAGCAAATAATTTCCATCTACTCTGCTGAGTATTTTTGGCCACCCCTAGTGCAGTTTTGCTAAGTATTGCTAAGCTTTTGCTCAAAAAATGTATTTTTATCATTAGAAAACTTTGTAGCTGCAAGAGCAAACTACTTGATTTCTGGGAATTAATTAACCTTTATGTTAACAACTTTTTCATTTATTAGCCTTTTGATTTTTAATTCTATACACACAACCAGCAGGAAAAAGCAAACAAGATGCACTCACTGAGCAATCAAATATGACATTAAAATAGTTTGGTCCTGCCTCCTTAACCAAAGCAAAATTATTTTTATTAAAAACTATTGCTTTCTTTCACATAATTGTATAAAATGATTTATACATTTTATAAATAATTTATTATAATAAAATACTATTTAAAGGAGCTTGCCATGAAGGACAGCTCGTTGTAATCCATCCATAAATCACACAGACTTGGATGGGTCTGGTTGAGTTGCTAGCCTTGACTGTCTCTTTTTAGACCTAATCATACTCTTTGCACAAGAAAACCGAATCTGGCTCATCTCACAGTGCCACGTTTCATCATTTTTGGGTGAAAAATGAACTTTCTGCCAAGCTGAGAGCTCAGCCCAGCTTTTTCTAGGGCTGCTATCAAGACTTTGCTGGTTAAACATTTGAGGCACAACCTCTATGTAAAAAGAGACCCTGGCAAATGCAGAGGTGAGAGCTTGTCCCTTTTTCCATTGACTTCCAACAGCCTGAGGAGCACTAATGGACACAGCTGTGTGTTGTTCACATTCTCCATCTACACGTGGAAAAGCAGAGACAGAGAAAAGTTGAGTCCGTGCCTCCTGCAAATTCAAAGCAAAAATTCTTGGTGTGAAACAAGTCCCCCCCAGCTTCAGGCATGTCCAGTGTAGAGCCAACGTGTGAGCTCCTTGCCAAGGCTCTGTCCAGTAGAAATACACCCCAGATTTATCAGTTTAGGCCAGGCACTGGTTTTGTTCCCTACAGAAGGCATCAGTGTGAGGGCAGTTTTCCCCATCATCATCCTGCCTTTGTTCTCCCTCCTCTCCACCAGCCTGGAGGCACCAGACCTAAATGGAGATATCATCCCACACCTCTCCAGGGCCAAAACTGGGCATTGTTCTCTCTGAAAGATGACCCCATGTCCTTGAAGGGATCTGCTTAAAAAAAAATTAAATTAAAATTGGGCTGACCCTACGCTTGGAGCTGATCAGCATAACTCCAGGAAGAGTGAACACCAGGCTGATCTGCAAGGCTGTAATTCAGGAAGGGCCTCCATCCCCACACAGCCAGCTTGTGTTGCAGAGCAGTTTGTGCTCTTGAGATGGGCTCTGATATTGGGACGTAATTGCTTTTCTAATATCCATGCATTATTTACACCATGCTACTGTTGCAAACTCCTTCTGACTCCAGATCTGTTGTTGCTGTAATGTGTTTATTGGAGCAATGCAAGGTCAGGCTCACCTCCACTACTTGTCTGTGAATGACCCAGCAGAAACCAATAGTTTTAGTGCTGGAGCACCAATGTAAGTGAGACACAAATCAGGACCCTGAGTATTAATTTACTTTATTTCCATGTCTTTATAGGCATTATTAAGTGCTTAACTATTAACTATTAATGTTGCTTCTTTATTTATTACACAGAGATATGTCTTAAGTGTTCCCTGGGTATTTTTTCAGGAGAAGGGCTTCAAGGAAAAACAGATCAAGACAGGCACGTCAAAGATGATCAACAATGAGTGGGACAACATTAGTCTTCAAATTCTAACTAGAGTTGGTTAATATCATTTCAAGCCACAGTCAGAAATCAGTATATATATAGACATGACCCTGCAGAAAATATTTCAGATTATTCCAATTTGCTTCAACGTGAAATTTACAGACTAGAATGGGCTGAGGGGAGTGTGAGGGCTTTATTGCCTTAAAATCTAACTCAAAATATCAAGGTAGTCAGCTCTGTCATGCAAAGAACAGCACAGGAAAACGTCATGCAAAGACATTCCCAGACAAGGTTTATAATTTGCCCTGCTCACATTTGAGGGGGTAATGTCCCTGCTCACCCACTACTGATTTTTTGCCTTGCTCTGAGCATGTTGTCCCTGCCTTTATCTTGAAGGACACACCCTTGAACTGTTCCACATCTCCACCTGTGCTAATCATGGAGCACTAAGGCACCAGGGGCCATTGCCTCTCTCACCATCTGAGTGTCTGATTATGCCTTGCTGGTGCTCCTGTGGGATAGGAGCTGCTCAAAAACCCCCAATTCTGGCTGTCTGAGACAGTCTGGGATGCCAGAGCCCTCTCACAGCACCTGTGTTCCCACCAGTGTGGTGCTGGGCCACCTATCCTGGCTGTGCAGGATGGCTCCTTGTGGTCATTCCCTCACAACCATGCAGGAAGCCTGCCTTTAATAGCAAAATATCTCAGAAATTGTCCCCAAGCCACTCAGCTGAGCTGGGTTTTTTGTAAATGAGGCAGAGTTGCTCTGCTCTTTGCTGAATTCCACAGCTCAAGTTGACAATGGCCTCATTCTTTCTGTGATGGAGCACTCTCTTCACCCCACCAATACCTCTGCCTGGTTTGACCAAGGGTAGCTCACGTATTTTTACACTTTTCTGTCTTTTTGAGGAGTTTTCTCTGGCGTTAAATATATATCCAGGAGATCTAACTGCTCTCAGATCAAAGGGATGCCAAATGAACCACATGAAAAAATATAAAAATTTCACAAGCACAAATTTTATTATTTAATGAGGATATTAATGCAGTGCCTGAGTAACAGTTTTTCCTCTCACTATCACAATCAATGAGACTGATGCAAAAAACACCTTAAAAAGCAATACAACCCAACCCAACCCAATGGACAGCTGCCAGACTGGAAATCCAGGATGAGAAGGGTGAGGTGGGCAGGCTGGCACTGGTCTCATGTGCTTGGAGCTGCTCGTATGCTTGGAGCATATTTGCATCTAAAGGAATGAAAAGACCTTTTCCTTCATATTGATTATTCCTGTGTTTTGTTTTTTCAAGTCCACATCTTTCACACATGCTGGGTTTCCATTTGATAAGCTCTGGCTCATTTATTTGCCTTTCAGCAAACCCCCTTGTCTCTTCTCCCCTGCCCAACACTTGAGTGAGCCCATACCTTCTTTAGCTGATTAAGTTATTTTCCACTTCACAGCTTATTCCATAACAGATTAACTTGCATATATATGAGAACTGGCACATTTTTGTTTCTTAAAAAAACAGTCAATAATCAGAGAAAGAATTTATGTTCATTCTCTCTATTTACAAAGTCCATGTTGCAACATATATAATTATTTATTAACTCCAAAGTCTGACTCAGGCTGACTCTTTCAGTATGCTTCCCATCACCCCCTTAAAATACTATTTATATTGGAAATAATAAGCTTTGAACCTCTGGCACAAAAAGTCTCCAAAATTTTGTTCCCTAGGCTCTCTGAAGCAGCTGGGTTCACTAACCAGCTCCATTATTTGTTTCAAGGTTTGCCCTTTTGAATTTATGAAAGCCAACAAAGCAAAGACTACTTCAATATGTGCTCACCTAAAGGGAGGCACAGAGAACTGGGGCAGATGAACCAAAATGGTGCCTAAATTCAGTTGTTTCTCTGAGGGACAGTGTGCTGCAGGGTGAGCACCCGTGGCTGGTCCTTGCTGCCTGGTGGGCTGGCAGTGCCACCCCAGCTGGGGCTTGAGCACCTTGAGACCCCCCTAACACCCCCTGTGAATAAGGGCTAAGTTGAATGGCTTCAAACCCCAATATTCAACCTTAAAGTCTGCTCTTTCAGAGAGGCTTAGTGATATATCCCTTTGCTGGTGGCCAGATCTGAACAAGTGCAACTCCGTGATTATGCAGTGTTTTAATTACAGTGAAAACTATTTGTTTTACAATAGAAAGTGCAGCTGGTGAGTGGTGACCTGAGGAAGAGCAGCAGATGGTGTCCTCTACGCAGGGTTTCTGCATCACATTTTCCTAAGAATTCCTGCACTGACCTGATTTTCTTCCTACTGCAAAGCAGCAGTGACCTGCCCTTTGGCCAAGTGCAGACCAAGCTGGCCATCGTGTGCAGCTCTCCCCAGTCATCCTTTGTTCCCTTTCCCAAGAAGAAAATGCTTGGGAAGGAGGGAGGGAATCTGTGCTGATGTCTGCGTGATGAAAAGCACAAAAATATTGCAAGGCCCATTTATCTTCGTGACTGAATATTCTCAGTTACATAGGATTGAGTCCATCAAACAAACCTGGTCTGTGCCTTGAGAAGGGGATTTGACTCTTCTTTGATGATGAAAGTCAGAAACTGCAGGTTTTCTCTGCCTTTATACAAAAGGATAAAATGGATCTACTCTGTAATGTATGGAGAAAGTCGAAGTGAATTAAATGGGAGAAAGGAATTTTTGGGTGAACTTGTAATGGCTGAATTAGTGGACAATTTGTCTTGTTAATTTCATCATTATTGCTCTTATCATCATCATCAACAACAATGATAATAATAATAAAACAAAATAATAAAAATTAAAATAACATTCCTTATCATCTCCCTACCATCTCTCAGATGTCGATAGGTCCTTGCTGGCTTCATATTTTTTTAAAGCCCTCATTAACTCAGTCAGGGCTCCCAGCTGACTTTGGCACGTAATTATCCCGACTCCCTTCCTGGCTGAACTCCTCTCTTGAGGGCACCTGAGACCTCGGGAGGAACTTTTTCCTCTCTCAGGTGGCTTCATTCAGGAATCTGCACGCAGGAGCTGAAGGAGGGAACTGGCTCAGCCCTTCCAGAGCAAGGGCACCATGTGGTTGGGGAAGAGGCTACAGCCTACTGGTAGGGTAGTGGTTTTCACTTTTCTGTCTTTGTTTCTCCCAAATCTGTAAGTACATAGATCCTCTTTCCCTTCAGAAAATGAGCTGAAACAATATTCAGTTATAATCAGAAGTTATAGTGTGATTTTTTTCTTTTCCTGCTGTAATCAGAGAGAAAAAAAATTACCTTCAGATTCTTTTATCTCTGTAAGGAGAAAGAAGTTAAAATATGCAGAGACAAAGCCTTCAGGCTGAAGGGATGCAGCAAACTGCCATAAGAGCTTCTATTTACTTTGATACTGATATTTTGTAGACAGGTAAAATGCTACACTGGCACCCTTTGTTGTTTGTTTGTTTGGGGTTTTTTTTGTCTGTTTGTTTTTTGGATGTTTTCTGGTTTGTTTTTTTTTTTTTCTCCTGCAGAATCTCACCATACAATCCTCTGCAGGAGAAGACAGGTGACACCAAAAATGAATGCTGCTGTTCTTTAGCACAGGTGGAAGATGCCTGTTAGGAAGTGCATAAATTGGGGTTAAGAGCAACGGAGTGCCCTGCTCACTCCCTGCCACAGCTTCACTCCCAAAGGAGCCAAATTTACATAAGTTAATAATGAGGAACTAAAAACTTAAATGATGCCTCGGTAGCTTATGATTATAATAAGCTTCTCCAAAGCCATGTGATTGGGGGGTGCATAGGTTACACTGCTGCAGCATGAGACAGGAGGTTTATTAATATTTTAAATGAAATAATGCAGACTTCCAGATTTGGGAGGTGGGGATGTTGACCAGATGATCTTTTAAGGTCTTTTTCAACCCAAACCACTCTATGCTCTGACCTTGGCAGCGAAGGTTCAGCTTGAACAAATACCCTTGTATTGAAAATCTTGATGGCAAAATGGTAAATGGTTGGGAGATTTTCCTGCTTTATTTATCTTTACTTGCTCATGAAGTGGTGTGCAAGTAAATCTTATCAAAAGACCAAGAGTAGTTACACTTTTACAGGCTCTTTATTAATGATGTATTTCAATTATTCCACTTTGGAGCATCACATGAAAGAAATTATCATCTTTCAAATATATGCATGTTTTCTCCTTTATGTGCTAGAGATCATGTAAACTCGAATTTTGGAGCAGTTCCATATTCTTTGAGCAGCTTTAGCATCACCACGAAAATCCCAGGTTTGGACTCTGGGGTCTGAGGCTTAATTTTAATTTGGGTGTGCTGCTGGACTGAACCCAAGCAGAGGATGCAGGATGCCCAGTGAGGCATGGTCCTAATTACTGATCTCTGAGGCAGGGATTTCTTGGGTGGGTTTCAAACATCTTGGAGACTGCTCCCTGTTGTGATAAGGGGTAAGGAGGGGGATGTTTGTCCTTATCTCTGCCCAGAGCCCCTCAGAGGCTGCTCTTCTGGTGACACTGGTAGGCACTGGTGGAATTTGCCCGAGGTAAACACCAGCTGAGGGATGTCTGAGGATGTTTTCTAGAACTTACTTAAGTGCACACAATTAGCCCAAGTGAAAACAGCACAAAATATGTCTCAAGGTAGGACAATAAGAGTAATAAAATTTGGCCTTGTGCAATTTCTTTTTGAAGGGAATAAATAGAAATTCTGTGAGTGCTTTCTCCACAAAGGTCTGAATGGGACTTGGCTCTCAAGTACATATTCCTCCTAGATTATAGACACACAGTAATAAGATTTCTCTCTACATGTCCTCTTGTAAAGGCACCTTTTATATATATAGGGGTTTGTTTGTCTGCTTTGTTTGGGGTTTTCTGTTTGGTTTTGTTTTTTTGTTTGGTTGATTTCTGGTTTTTCTGTGCGTCATGTTATTTCATCTGCTTTGTATTGTGTGTCTGCTTTGATATTTCTTGTCTGTCCTTCATGTGCTGTGGCCCATTACAAAGACAGTGTTAGCTGGGCTGGATTACTTTTCTCCTTTCTATTTGTCCTAGTGCTTCAGATACTTATTTACTGTCTGTGTGTGCATATATATTTGCACATTATACCAGCTCTCTGCTCCTGCCATGGTGTCCTTTTCCCTTAGCAGATGGAAGTGACTGTCATCCTCTTCTTTGTTTTGGTGTTCAGCTGTGTGGAATCACAATGATCATGTAGATGGATGCTGAGGATTGGTCTTGAAACAGCAATTTCAGAAATCCAGTTTGAAAACTAACAGCGTGGAAAAAAATCATCACCTGTTTGCCTCTTGCTGCTGCAGCCCAGAGCAGTGGGGAAGTGTTTGCTTGGAGGAAAGGAGGTTGTCCCTCCCCACAACTCCCTGACAGGAGGTGCAGCCAGGGCAGGTCGGGCTCAGCTCCCAGGGGACAGGGACAGAAGGGGAGGAAAGGGCCTCAGATTGCACCAGGGGAGGTTTAGATTGGATATTAGGAAAAAATTCCTCATAGAAAGGGTGGTTAAGTGACAGAACAGATGGCCCAGGGCAGTGGTGGAGTCTCCATCCCTGGAGGGGTCTAAAAGCAGTGTGGGGGTAGCACTTGGTCAGTGGTGGCCTTGGCAGTGCTGGGAGCAGGGTTGGACTCAAAGATTGTGGAGAGCTTTTCCAGCCTGAATGATTCTGTGGTTCCTGCACATGTGCTTCAGTGGGAAAAGTATTCCAGGGCTGGTGCAAATCCTTCTCAGGAGTGAAAACATTCTGAGTGTGCTGGGGTTCGAGTTAGGTGCTTTAGGTTCTTAATCTACATTTTAAAAAATGAAAAAAAATCCCTCTGCTGATCTGTCAGTACATGCAGTGACATAAAGCATAACTACAAGTGTGAAAGAAAGTCAACCATGAAGCCCTGCTGCAGTGGGAAGTGTACTTGTGGAAATAGAGTTCAAACAATAAAGGTGAAAAGCTTGGAAACATGCCTGGAAACAGAAAAACATCTGGGTTTGCCTCTGTGCCATCACCTGCCTGGGCACCCAAAGCCAGTCTGGCTTCAGTTTGGCACATGCCAATCAAAAGATGTTGTTGGAGGCCAAAGCCAGACACAGGATGAATTCAGTATGCTGAATTCTCCAAGCTTCGTTTCTGAAACCTCCAGCATTTACCTACAGGTATCAATTTTGCATTCCAGTCTCACCAATCTCAGGATGATCAGCAGGAACTGGAGCCACCAGACTGAAATACAGCTGTTCACCATGGGAAGTGTTAGTGCAAGTAGGTGTTAAACGTGGTTTGCCCTTCGCCTGGGCTGTAAGAGAATTTGTTGGTGGTTTTGCAGGAGGGGCCCAGGTAGGTTTTGTCTTGAGGTGCTGAAGCATTGACACAGGTTGCCCAAAGAATCTGCCCCTGGATCCCTGGCAGTGTCCAAGGCCAGGTTGGACATTGGGGCCTGGAGCAGCCTGGTCATGGAAGGTGTCCCTGCCCACCCAAACCATCCTGGGATTTTGTGACCTGAGGGTTTTCTTCTTGCTCACTACCAGAGGAGGGAGAGCATTTGTGCAGCTGTGCTGGGGTCACCTGTGGACAAATGACACAGGGGGAGCTTGGGAAAGGAGCTGAGGGTACCTGGGGAGGGAGGGAACTGGCGTTGTGCATTTAGGGGAGCTTTATTTGCATGTGTGCAGCTACTTACAGCCACGTTCAGATAAGGTGGAGGAAGCAGTGAGTTCTGCTGGAAATAACTGGATCAAGTCTGACAGCCTGAGAGTAAATCCATGGCACAGACAGATAAGGGGTATTGCTATTTCTTGGGTTAGGTCTGGATCCCTGTAACTCTGACAGCTTTTCTATTTTTTATGCCGGCTTAATAGAAAGTTTTGTATTTATTTGCTGTTATCTGAGCAAGTTCAGCTGCAATTATTTTACTTTTATCCTTTCCCAGACACACATACATACACTTGCACTCTTGTTTCTTGGCAGCTTGTAACAATATCTCTAATCCTCTTTGGCAGAAATCTTTTTAACTAATTCTCTAAGGAAAAAAAAAAAAAAAGTGGTGATAATTTTATGGCTGATACAAGAAAAGAAGTGAACAAATATCTGAAAGAAGAAAGTTTGTTCAGGAGTTGCCTTTCAGTACCTCTTTAGAGTAGTTTGTGTGCTGCAAAGCCCTAAAACCTCTTCAAGATAAGGAGCATTGGATGGATGAGGATGGTATGATGAAAGATAGACAATGCAACCAGGGTGACTCAGAGATTTGGTGTGAATAAAAAGAGAAATAAACCCATTCAACCTCTCTGCGTTTGAGCAGGTGCCACACAGGTACCACTTGAAATCCCATATCAGAGTTTGGATAGGGCTTGTAGGATTCATAGCATTTCCAGTCTGTAAAAGAACTGCAGAAGTGGTTTTTTTGTTTCCTTCCTAACATCAGGTCCTGGAAATTCTGCCTTGCTGTAAGCTTTCTGAGAACAACTAGTGTCAGAAAGGGTGAAAAGATTAAGAGAACATGATGTTTGTACAGGATTGCAAAAACAAACCTTTTTTGGGGTTTTTTTTTGTTTCTTTAGGGTTTGTGTGTGTATGTGTGTGGTTTTTGTTGTCGGGGTCATTGGAGTTGTTTATTTTTATTTTTTATCATTTTAATTTTATTTTGGAAGGAGATAAAGCCCCAGCAGCTCTGCTGCCCCCCTTCTCAGGTCTCCACCCTCTCTGATGTCTAATGTGTAAGATTTTCAGCTGTGGTTCATGGATGGCTGGTGCATTTTGCTCAAAACCCCAAAATTTGGGGTTTTAGTTCACGTGATGGAGTCAGGAGCTGTCCCCAGCTCGGCTGTGGTGACCTGGTGGCCGTGCTCCTGCCCTTTAGTTCTTGTGTCCCTCTTGACTACACAGACCCTTTGCAGGGAGGATTTTCCCTCTCAGTGTGATTTCTGCAGTGCTCAGCACAGCAGGGACCCAGTCCCAGCCGGGAACACGAATGTCACTGCACACTAACCATGAAATCACAAATAAAGGCAATTTTTCCCCTATTATCCTGTAAGACTGGCTTCTCTGGTCAGGGCTACGCTGCTAAAGACCATCTTAAAATCTAAGACAACATTTGCAGCACGGAAAGTATTTAAGGAGTAGACCACAGCTGTGCCTGGGCACTGCTGCCAGGAAATTTCTGTCTGCTGCTGTGCAGGGGTGCAGCTGGACCATGCAGCTGCTCCATGCCATGGGAGAGGAGGGGCAGGGGCATCCAGAGAGGATGAGCAATGTTTTGGCAAGTTTTGAGGAGGCTGTGGCCACACGGGAGAGGAAATCAATGTAACAGCTTTGGAGGCAATTTGGCAGCTGAAGAGCTGAGTGTTTGAGCCCTTCTGGGGTTACTGAATCAGAACCTTCTCTTTAAGCGAGCAGGGCAAGGGTGACTTTCAGGATTGGGATTTTCTCTGCAAATTTCCATGGATTCAACAGCACGCTGGGGACCACAGGCATGAATCATTGCTGCTCCTCTGGTCCCCAAGACATGGATCTGATGGAGGAATTGGAGAGGTGGTATCCACAAAAGCTGTGGCTGTCCCTGGATCCCTGGCAGTGTCCAAGGCCAGGTTGGAGAGGGCTTGGGGGGCAGCCTGGGACTATGGAAGGTGTCCTTCCCCATACAAGTTGGGTAAGCTATAAGGTGCCTCCCAACCCAAACCATTCCAGGAATTTATGAAATATCTTCAAAGTTTATCTCCATCGTAGTTGGAGGACACTTAGGGTCTGCATGTTTACTGTCATTACATCAATTATGGGTCTGAACTCTGAAAGTACTTATTCCTGCTGTCAAATGCCAGCAGTGGCAGTGGCTTCACTTGGCAGCACTAAATTCTCATTGGGATCACACTGTTTAATGGCTGTACTCAATGATCTTGGAGCCTTTTCCAAACATAATGACTCTATGATTCCACGTTTGTGTTAAATGTTCAATGTACTTGGATTCAGAAGACTGTGCATAGGTTTAAAATTTAAAAAAAAAAAAAAAAAAATTAAAATGGNAGACGGTGCAAAGGTTTAAAATTTAAAAAAAAAAAAAAAAAAAATTAAAATGGTGTTCTTTAGTTGTGTAACTTTTAAGTAAACAGAGCTGTAGAAACAGCTGCAAGCTTTGATTTTAATTTAATGTATAATAGCTTACATCATAATAAATGATGTTGTGTGATTTGGATGTAATTTTGAATTTGTCAGGAAGCTCGCAGCCAAATTGTTGAAGTTAATAGTAGTTCTGCAATCAACTTCACTGTGTGTCAAATCAGAGGAGCCATTATTGAATTTTAAAAGGCTAAATTAGCGTGTTGGTCGTATTAAATCTTAATGCCATTTCGGATAACAGGAACACTTTCCCTTGGAGATATGTGCAGGATAGGGTTTCTGTTTCTGGATAGAGAACTCAAACATGGTTTCAGTGAAATTGCTTGAATTCCAATTTTGAAAGGTTTAGGTGTATCCAAAAAGTAATTTCAAACCTGTCCTAAAGGAAAGAATACATTCCCCAGGTCAGATAGAGTGTTGGAGTGCAGCCCATTTTATGAATTTGGAGAACTTAGTGGTGCACCGTAATGATGGCAATTAGAGAAATTAATGTACTGAGGTGGCTTATCATTCAGAGGAGGGGAAAAAATACATTTTCATTTCTTTAGGGACGGAAAAGGAAGGAGAGCTGCCCTGTACTTGCTTGCTTTGAGGCAGTATCCCTTCCACTGACTGCTGCTGGAAAGGAAAGGCTGTGACAGCCCAAGGTGCAAATGGTCACCACTGCGCCAAGGAAGGTGGGGAAGATGGGACCCATTTGCTCATATTTTTATCCTTGCTTTGCTACCTCAGCTTGGACAAGTGGCTGCCATAAATCCATTACCCCCACCCACCTCAAGCCCAAAACTATCTTTCCAAAGGGTGGAAAAGCTTTTGGGTTTGGCTACTTTCTGATGGATTGGTTTGTCTTGAAACCCTGAGGTGTTTCAAGAAAACCAGAGCTCTTCTGGCACTTGCTCTTCCCCAGGATGAGCTCCCACAGCTTTCTGTCTCCAGAAACAGCAGTGCTCCAGCCCTTGGGGCATTTTTGTGGCTTCCTCTGGATATGCTCCAATAAGTTCATGTTGTTTCCATGCTGAGGGTCACCAGAACTGGGTGCACTATTTGTCTGAGGGCATACTCATTATTTCCTGTAGCAAATTGCTGCCTGGTAGGTTTTAATTTTTCCCTTCTGTAATTTTTCTCTATCTGTGGGGTCCCCAGCCCAGCAAAGCTTCTCAGGTGCAGGAGAGCACTGGCCTGTGGCATCCCTGCTCTGCTGGGAGAGCTTTCCCATCTCCCTCAGGCAGTGCATGACAGCAATAGATATAATGGACTCATTTGGATAATTTAGTACTTGCTTAGTGTATCTGGTTTCTCTAGTGACACTCTGACGTTCATGCTTGACTTCCCCACCTCTCAGATAATAAATGAAAGAGGTTTCACCTTGTTGGCAGCACTGGCGTTGGGCCCATTATCTTTCCTGACATTGTGTACTCGAGAAATTAAATTACCTGGTTTCCTGGCTACCTCCCTAATGAATGCCATTAATTAATATGCTTTTCAAAGGAGGAGGTGTATTTATTCTTAATCCAAGGGAGAATCTCTTTCCTGGCCTGCCTGTGAGCAGAGGGCTCAGGTGGGAGCAGGTCGGTCAATTTGCAGGAGCCTTGCCCACATGGGTGCTCCCTAAACACGCCCTTTGGCTCGTAACTTGTTTTATAGATCTTTTATTTTTGCTGGAAGATCTAGTCCCCAGAGCATGCAGGTTAATGGAAAGGATGGTTAACTCTGCAGGTGGTGGATCAGTGCAGCTCATGATGCAGTGAGAAGATGGATGGAAGCGCAGCCTGGTCCATTGGCAGGAATTACCAGCAAAGTGTGGACCTGACACCTTCTCTCCCTTTGTTCCCCTCGAATCTCCTCTCCCCAGCTGAAGTGGCAGCCCTGCATAAGGATGGATGTGGGGCTTTTAGCCCAAGCTGGGCAGAGGTATAAAAAGCACACAGCTTGGAGTGCAGGAATGGCTTTGATCTTTCCTCTGGGTGGAGAAAAATGAGCTGAACTAAGGAGGAAGAAGATCAGGGCTGGGGCAGTGGGTGCTGGAATGGTTGTAGTGCCCATACATATTTGCCTAAGATGGCACTGGAGTGAGAAGGGGGAAGCTGGGGGATGTTGGGCTGGAATGGTGCTTGGTCTCCACCACAGATAGCAGTTTTGACAGGGTGGCAAGGAATGGATTTATAAGGGTAATTATAAAGGCAAATTCCCCCTTTGGAGCTGTCCAGTGCCTTGGCAAGGGAGAATTTGAGTAGCACCTGGTGCTGCACCTGGTCCCTTGGGCTGTGGTGGGTGGGAGCTGTGCAGGAACAGGCAGAGGGGTGCCAGGGCTCTGCAGGGAGGAGCAGCCCCCCAAGTGCAGGCAGCAGGGATGTGCTGCATGTCCCTCGGACAGCAGCAAAGCCCTTGGGATTGTTTAACCTGCTCTGATCCACGTGGTGCTTCAGCATTGATTGGTGATGCCAGTGGTTCAGGTCATGCTTTAAACCTCACCGTGGTCAACACCCCACAAAACAGAGCTCCTGAAGTTCTTTACCCCTGCTGCAGTGCCTGGAGATAGCTGCTTTTCTCCTGGCACCCCTGCCACTTCTGCTGCTGCCTCTTGCTGTGATCTGTGGTTTTCCCCTTTGCAGGGACAGAACCGTGTTCTTTGAAACCCTTAAACCTGACATGAGTCATGGTCTTCTCAGGAAACACTGGTTTTTGTAGTCTTCTGGCAGAACAGCCACACCAGAAAGTTTTAGCAGGCAAGGAGGTAGGTTGATCCCTCCTGGGGGAAGCTTAAAATAACCCTGCACAAGATGGTGGAGGCTCATGGGTGGGATGCTCAAGTACGTGGTACAGAAGGTGCTCAGAATAACTCTTCCCATGTTTGGTGGCTGGGATAATCTGTATTATGATCAGAAGGAAAAGATGAATTGCAGTCTTGGGGCTCAGTCTCCTATTCTCTTGGAATCAGCATGACTTGAACTGTTAGTCTTTAAGGAAAAAGTCTCTTCAGTAGGAAGCCAGGTGCAATAACTGTAATTGTTGCGAATACTCCAGTTAGAGCTGCCTGCACAGCTAGTTTAAATAGAAAAAATGTCCTTTAAGCTGTTTACTGATACTTTTGTCCCTCATACACTGGAGTTTTACCTGCATATACTTGAAATTCCTGACATTCTTCTTATCACTTACTTTCTTATCACCTTTCTAAAGGGCAATTGGAGAAGCAGTTGAAAATGTAATAAGTCCCTTTATGATTTTCTCATGTTGTTAAACTCCCTTGAAGAGAATGTGGATCACATTTTTCCCAAAACCCTGTTGCACAACTCCTTTGGTGATGGAGTTTGACTTCTCAGCTTCAAGACCCGTCTGTTTAACCAGAGAGCTGCAAATAGAGATATTTTTTTGAGCTTGTATTTGCCAAGTACATGTACACTAAGCTTGACTTCTTAAGGACACATAATCATAGCCATAATCACAGTTCACTCTAGTTTTAATTGTCGTTAATTAATTCTTAGCAGTGTTTAAATCTTGTGAATTAATTGGATTAAAAAAAAAAAAAAAAAAAAAAAAAAAAAAAAAAAGAAAAGCATCTCTTTCACCAGACTTGTTCGTTTAAGGGTTCAGTTTCATACTAACGGCATTAAAATGTTTTTTTTTTCCCAGACTTGTGGCTTCTAAAATAACTTAGAGTTGTGAACAAAAATTAATAGATTACTGCATGTACAACTTGCCAGCTGTGGGCAGCAGGAGCAGATCCTACATTTCTGGAAGAAACCTTCAAACTGAAGGCACAGCAGCTCCAGGAAAAAGCAGATGAGGGCATCATACTCCTTGTTTCTATTGGAAGTCTCATCAGAGAAAACACTTCTGGGAAATCATAAAATCATAGAATAATTTGGGTTGGGAGGGAACTTAAGGCTGATCCCATTCTTCCTTCTGCCACAGGCAGGGACACCTTCCACTATCCCAGGCAGCTCCAAGCCCTGTCCAGCCTGGCCTTGGACCCTTCCAGGGATGGGGAAACCACAGTAAGGAATTTCTCTCTGATACCCAACCTATATCCAGTCTAAACCTCCCGTTTTTCAGTTTGTCGAGGCTCCGCTGAGCTCGGTGCTCCAGGATCCGGACAGGTGACATTCACTGCCGGGGTGGCCGTGCCTCGGGAGGTGCAGGTGAGCCCCAGGGGCACCAGCGGGGTCTGTGCTCTGATGCCTGCTCGTCCAGGTAGTGGGAGAAAGTTCTGTGCTGTGCAGAAGTCACACAAACACCTACAGAGAGATGGATTTGAGACCCTAACTTCAAACACCTGTTGATGAAAGATATAGCACGCATATATACAGGTATGTATTTTTCTGTGCAAAACCTGTTAAGAAGCTTCACGTCCTACTGCTGCTTTCAAGGATTTTTCCTTACAATCTTGAGCGAAGCCGTTTCCCTAATCCTGTGGAGATGGCTGTGGAAGCTTCTGGCTATGAATCTTTTGAGGGTTTCTGTGGGTTTAAGCATTTCCCTGCCGATGGATGCCTGCGGCTCCCGGGACCGGGGGCTGCTGCTGCTCTCTGCGGGACGCTTTAAAGCCTCGCTGCCTTTTGCCAGCAAATATTTCTCTCGGCTAAACCCCGTTCCACCAGCAGAGGCCGATATGCCCATGTGCTTGGAAGCAGCGAGCTCGGACCAAAACCCCCGGGAGTACCAAAACCTTTCCATCCCTCCTGGGATGGTCTCTGCACCCCGGCATCCCCAAACTGCCTCTCTCTGTATCCCTGCATCCCACAGGCGGGATTCCCAAGCGGGTTTTGTTATTTGAGTAAAAAATTAAAATGAAAAAAAAATATAAAAATCAAGAAAAGGTAGCGAGTAGCAAGGTGGGGTGGAAGGAAAAGCCAAGCCCTGGGAGATTTGATAAAATCTGCCATGACTGTGCTGCAACAATGGCCAGCATCTCCTCTGCCCAGCCTGGGGTAATGTTGTGCTTCACTCATGTGCATGGCAGAGAAATTAAATGTCTCAACTAAAGGAATCCTTTGGTATTTATTTTTATGGTGATAAATAAATTCAATTTCTGAAGGAGGTGGACTCTGTGAGTATATATATATATTATATATAAAATAAGTCTGTGATGTGCTGGGCTGCAGGGAGTTCTTTCAAGAAACTATCCAGAGATGGGAGTAGAGCCTGCTTTAATGCCAAAAATATGCAGAAGAAAAAAAAAAGAAATCTGAGGCTGTGTGCCTGGTGTTTCAGATGCCCTGGGCAGGGCATCGAGTGCTTCAAACTCACCCAAAGCTCTTGTGACTGGAGGTCGAAGTTGTCATTTTTTTTTTCACATTATACCTCAGCCTGGACCCACAGGGGAAGCAAATTAAAACAGCTGG
>VYXF01006933.1:255242-302695 GCA_013397295.1 Polioptila caerulea
TTTATCAAGGGCTGTAGTCACATGATGAGGGGGAATGGCTTTAAACATAGAGGGGAGTTTTGATTGAACATAAGGAAGAAATAACACCCTGTGAGGGTGGAGAGGCCCTGGCACAGGTTCCCCAG
The DNA here is from genome assembly GCA_013397295.1 of Polioptila caerulea. Classification (NCBI taxonomy): domain Eukaryota; kingdom Metazoa; phylum Chordata; class Aves; order Passeriformes; family Certhiidae; genus Polioptila; species Polioptila caerulea. Next base: position 255,368 of record VYXF01006933.1, read on the forward strand.
AGCAGCTGTGGCTGTTCCACCTCTGGAAGTGTCCAGGGCCAGGCTGGACAGGGCTTGGAGCAACCTGTGACAGTGGAAGGTGTCCCTGCCTGTGTCAGGGGGTTGGAACTGGATGATCTTTTAAGATCCCTTCCAACCCAAACTATTTTATGCCAATAACAGTGCAAATGGCCCGTTGTGTAACAAACATTTAATTAGTGGAATCAATGGCTTTTAAGAGCAGTAGGCATCCAGAGGGTGTTCACACAGCTCCCGGGCTGCCCAAACCATCATTAAAGCTTCTACAGCTGACAGATGCCTGAGTTCAGATGTCTTTCAGAGACAAACTCTTTAGAGGAATTTACCTCATTTTTTCCATATCTTTCTCTTGATATCTCAGGTCTTGTCTGTGACAGGGAAGAGTGAGACTGACATGATTGTTCATCCTTCCACTCAAGTTTGTGGTCATAGAATTTTGAAGGAAGGGACCAAATGTCTTTATTATTTTGTGACTTTGTGACTCCTGCCAAAGTCATGGATATCTCTGTGTTGGTAGGAAGAAAGAAAACATTTCTCTTTCCAAACTTGCTTTCATGCCATTAAATGTGTCTTCTTTCTGGTTAATTCAGTAGCTGCCACCTTGGTGAGTCCAGGCCCAGAGATGCACAGGGTGTGACAGATGGTGGAAAGCTCCTTCCTGTCCTGTGCCACAGCAAAATGCAGATGATTCAGGAGAACTTCAAGCTTCCCTCTTTGATGTGGCTCACCAAGAAGCATAACTCACTTCAGAGGATAACAATCCATTTTTTTTGGAGGTCCTCATGATTATAAAATTCTCTGTTTTTCTTTTAATTCCTCCTTTTTTTTCACTATCAACTTTCAGATATGGGTATTATGGGTATTATTATGCATATTATCTGTAAGTGGTGGAATCACCATCCCTTGAAGTGTTCAAAAAACATGTGGATATGGCACTTGGGGGCATTGGCTGCTGGTGGGCTTGGCAGCATTGGGGAATGATTGGACTTGATGATCCTAGAGGACTTTTCTAACCTCAGAGTTCTGTGATTCTGTCCTGCTCTGTCCTTCTTCCACAATGGGTCAAGCTGTACTTCAGTGGTCTTAGCAGTATAACAATCATAACATGAAGAAAGCCACATGAAAAAATGCATGTTTTTATTAACATGTTTCCTCAAGTGGTGCTGGAAGGAGGAAACAGCCACTGTTGATTTTGTAAATAGATATGCAAGCTGCTCACCCCTTCCTTCGATGTGTGCCACTGGATTTATTGTGTTATATTTATCACACTGTGGTCGTGATCATGTTCCTTCAGCGACTGCTGCTAAGGGTTACACAGGAAAAGCATTTCAGGACATGCTGAGTTTATTGCTAAGTTCTGTTTAATGTAATTTAGCAGGAGTGGAGGAGAGCAAGTGCTGTGTAGTGGCCAGCTCTGTCCCTGTGCTCAGTACAGAACTGCAGTGCTGCTTTTGCAGACAATCATCAGTTGCAGAATCACCTTGTGTGCACCCTGCGCCCACTGATCTTCCCCAGCTGAGGCTTTGATTAATATTCTGAGTCAGGATGAACAAGGACTCCTCTTTGGAAGGCAGATATTATTTTTACTCCTTGGCACTAAAATGAGCTTGGGTTTTAGGCATAAAACATTCTGAGGAGAATTCCTTGTGCCAGTGGCAATTTTATGTCTCGTGATCCGCTGGGAGATGCAATCTGTGCTGCTGAGAGAAGGTGGTTCTGAACTCAGCTTGGAGCTTTGGATCTCATCTGCTTGCCTCCCAGCATCTCTCATACCTGCAAATGACCACAGATAATATGTATTTTGAAAAGTTCAGATCATTTTAAACGTTTGTTAGATGTCTGCACATGCCTGGAATAGAGAAGGCTTCAGAGCTATTGTTAATTGAGTCTTCCAGTACCTGAAGGGAGCCTAAAAGAGAATTGGAAAGGGACTTTTTACAAGAGCCTGGAGTGACAGGACAATGGGGAATGGCTTCATACTGAGAGAGGGTGGGTTTAGAGTTAGATGTTAAGAAGAAGTTATCTGTGAAGGGGTTGAAACACAAGATCTCCTATCCCTGGAAGCATTCAAGGGCAGCTTGGATAGGGCTTGGAGCAACCTGGTCTAGTGGAAGGTGTCCCTGCCCATGGTAGGGGGCTTGGAACTGTGTTGTCTTCAAAGTCCCTTCCAACCCAGGCCATTCTACGACTCTATGAACCATCACAGAAGTTCACTATTGTGTGACAGAACAAGCCAATACTAAATTAGTTGTGATACTGAAGTGTTAATTAGTTTCAGGAGCACTTGTTGATAACATTTATGTAGGTGCCAAAAAATCTTTGTGCCTGTCTATTAGACACCCCTGCTACACTTGCGTATTCCCACTGGAGAACTGAAGTTGCCTGGAGGTGTCATGCTGAAACAGGGCCTTACAAATTGGAAATGAGTGATCAAAATGCTGGGAGAGAGGGGCTGTGCAAGGAGTCACAGTAGCTCTTCATAGTCCATGATGAGCCATTGACTTGGAGCAGGGATGTCACTAGTCACTGGTGTGGAAAATCAGTGTCATAAAGCAGATGAATGCAAATAAACCTTTTTGGAGCAAGTTCTCGCTGGTATCTGGAGGTTTGCAGATGTCACCTTTCCTTTGCAGGTGTGTGTTTGGCCAAGTGCAGGCACAGAGCCGGGGGGGGCGAGCACTTGTTCTCCCCCACCTCTCCCTCCGCCAGGGCAGGACCCCAAACATATGCAGAACTCATTCTTGTTAGGCACACATGATCCGTTTGGGATGGCTCAGTCCAGCTGGCAGCCCCAAAAACAGCATCCAGGAACAGCTGTGGGTGCCAGGCTGCCAAAGGCACGGCGCAGCTGATGTGAAACCCACACCCGCGAGCAGGAGCTGCAGCTTCCCCGCACTGCTGCTCTCCTCACACCCAAAACAATCAGGTCTGAATGGAGTGGAGAGTTCAGTTTTATACCCTTAATTGCCTGTGGGTACCTCTTAGATTGAGTGTTTGGGTTTGGACTTGAATAGAAAGCACCTTAGAGCTCCTGGAGAGGAGCTGAATGGGTCTGCACTGAGAATAGATGTTAAATGCAGATCAGAGTAGTCAGCCCTCAATGTGTTCCTCCCAACACAGGCATCCCATCGGCCTGGATTCAATTTTCTGTAGCATCCAAGGAGATCTCTCTGCAGAAGGGGACATTCAGAGGATGCAGGACTAGAACTTGATGACACTGGAATAATTCAAGGATGTTTGGGGGTTTTCCCCTCTCCCTTTTACCTTGTATCACTCTTCTCTTTTCTCTTTCCTCCCTTAAGAATAGAGATTCCTATGTCTTTAAAACATCCAAGCTTTGCCTGGGTAGTTTTTCGTTCTCTGGTTGCAGAAAGAGAGCTGAGGACATGCTTTTGCTCACAGGTACAGCAGTTCCTCTACTGGTACATCAAATTCCCAGTTTCAGGACTGCATTGATATTTTAAGGATCATTAGTTTTGTTCCTATTTATACTTTGTTAAATATACATCATCTAGGCCCTCTGTGAAGCTGTTTATCATCCTGTCCCTGGGAATTTGGGCTAATATCTGAATACTGTTCCATTAAAACAGCAGAATTGAACCCATGAGGATGGAAAGTCTGGGCAAAAAATAATGCTGAGCTACAAGTGGCTAAGCACAGAGAGGGGACCATGACAAACTAGTATTTTATTCCAGATCTGCACAATTCCACAGTCTCAGGTGAGGTGGTTTATCCATCTGAGCCCCAGGAAAGCAGAGATTCATGGTGGGTTTGGTGTCAAGATCTTCTGCTCACTGCTTGGATGTGGTGGTTTACTGAGGGTTTGTTTCAGCTTTCAAAGTTGCCATCAGGATGTAGTTTCCAGATTCACAACAAGCTTTTGTCTGGTTAAGGCCTCCTCTTGGCTGACTATTGCTGCTCCAAGAAATACTTATTTACTGTCAGTGCCTTGTGTGTGCAGCTATTTCTCCAGGCATTGTCAGAAGGGTTTTTCTTCCTTGCAATACAATGACACAAATGCCTGAATGGCAACACTTAAAGACTGAAAATCATAATTGTGGCTTTTGTTGATGGATTTACGTGTACTGCAAGACAGGCTGAACACATATCACTGAGGAGTTATGCATTGTTGCTGTAATTGAATGTGGTTGTTGGAAACTAGGTGTTTTTGGCACTTTGTCACCTGATGTTCAGATCTGTTGTATTTTTCAGCATCAGTTTGGAGTTCTGCATTTTATAGACATCTGTATTGTAGTAGTATCTCAATCAGACTTTCTATGTAAGCAGTGAAAGTGTTATTTAGGATGTATTTGCAAAGAAGGCAGAGGTAGGAGGTGGGAAGGCTATAGTAATTTTTTTTTTTTTAATTCTTTTAAGGGTGCCATTTGAACAATAGAAACTCTGTGTCACGACTACTTAAACTAGGGAGTTGTTATTTATTCCTAAAATCATAGAATCCTAGAATGGTTTGGGTTGGAAGGGACCTTAGAGGTTACCCAATTCCAATGCCCTGCCATGGGCAGGGACACCTTCCACTAGACCAGTTTTCTCCAAGCCTCACACCCTAACTCACAATGACATCTAACAATGCACAAATAAAGATAACACACATGGCTTGTATTTATTACAAGCTTCTCTCCGGCATCGTTCCCAGCTTAGGCCAAGCATCAGCCTGAAACACAGCTAAAAATCAGCTCCCAGGAGCAAAATGTGCAGGTTCCTCACCCAAGAGCTGCCAAGGGAGCAGTGTCCCCTCGGGCTTGCAGCTGTGGGGTGCCTGTCCATGCTCACTGTGTCACCCAGGCCTCACCTGCTGGTGGCTCTCCCAGCTGTTGGCTCCGTGGCTTTGCCAGCTGTTCTCTCCTGAACACTGTTGGATTCAGTGCCTCGGGCCAGGCAGTTTTGAAACACGTTGATGTGGGTGTGTTTTTCTCTGTGAAAACAGCTCAGCCGTTCCCCGGAAAAAAGGGCTGTGACAAATGTCTTGTCTTGCTCATGTCAGGGAACATCCAGGGTCCAACACCTGCAGTGCCTCCAGGCGGGAGATGCTGGGCAGGAGTGGGCAATTAAAGAATCTTTGGTGAAATTGCTCTTCCCCCTGCCTGGGTATTGGGGTCAGGACTGGCAGCAAGGAGAGCGTCCCTCCTTGATCTTGGTTCTTCTCTGCCTAGGAGACTAGAAGAAGGTGGGGATCTTGTTGGAGTCTGCTGACACAGAACATAAAGCCACAGAATGGTCTGGGTTGGAAGGGATCTTGAAGATCATCCCTTGCCATGTGCAGGGACACCTTCCACTATCCCAGGTCCAAGCCCTGTCCAGCCTGGGCTTGGGCACTGCCAGGGATGCAGGGGCAGCCACAGCTGCTCTGGGCACCCTGTGCCAGCCCTGCCCACCCTCAAAGGGAAGAATTTCTCCCCAGTGTCCCATTTGTCCCTGCCCTCTGGCAGTGGAAAGCCATTCCCTGTGTCCTGTCAATCCAGGCTCTTGTCCAATGTCTCTCCCCAACATTTTTATAAGCTCCCTTTAGGTACTTAAAGGATACTAGAAGGTAAGCCCAGACCCTTCTCTTCTCCAGGCTGAACTATGCCAATGCCTTCAGCCTTTCCTCATGGGAGAGGTGCTCCATCCCTCTAATCACAGACATGAGAGACAGCAGGGAATTACTTCCAGCTGCATTCTGCAGACACATTGCTCTACCACAGACTTTGTTCAGTGCTGCAGGTAAAATTGATTTCATGTTTTACCTGGGCTGTGCTATACACCTCCCATTGGACAGAAATTTTGAATGTTCTTGTCAATAGTGGTGACTCAGAGACACCCCATGTCCTGGCAGGTCCTTCTTGCCTCCAAGAGATGATGAAAGAAATGGAACAGGTTTCTGTTGTGAGTGTCTCTCTCCCCTGAGGTACAGTGTTTTCCTCCAACACAATTTAAGCTTGAATAAAAAACATGTTGATTGCTAAACTAATTCTACTTTACTGTTACAGCAAAGGACTAAGGTGGTTTTTCCTGGTAGTGCTCAGGCAAAAATACTCTTTAAGTGGTAGCTGGAGTACCAGATGAATCAAGTTCGGCTTCCTACAGTGCATGAGAATGAATTGTTGATTTTTACAATAGCTGATGAAGTAAAACACACTCCAAACCATGACTACTCTGCCTGTGGGAACAGGCAGGACAGTGTTCTGCTTTGGATTTATATTTTGAGAGATAAATGGTATTTCAGAGCTTGAGATAATGATACTTGCGTGCACCAGCACTAAGTTTGCTTAGAAGAAAACCTCCCTAATTCATGTCCGTGACAAGTCTCAAAATGCAAGATGCTATTAATTCTGCAATTCCTTGTATAAACTATGAATAGCAAAATGTGTAACAGTGTGCAACCAGTCCAAATATTTGTGGAAAAAAAATCCATCTCTTTTGCTTTGAATAATTAATTTGGCATCCATGCCAGACTCAAAAGCTTATTTACATGAAGCATATAAAGAGCAGGCAATCTCTCATGGAGTGTGAGGCCCAAATCTACTCACAGTTCTGAGGTACGAATCCAAAGCCATTGTGCTCGAGTCAATGGAGTTAGTCAGGATTTGCTTCAGAGTGAATGAGAGGAGAATTTGACTCATTTTGTGTATGACAAGAGATTATTGCACAAATTGTGGCTCGCTAAAAACAAACAGGCTTCGATTTAAAAGGCCCCTCTTTGTGGTGGGAAATGGATGGTCCTGATTAAACTGTAACCATCATAAGTATTAAACTGATGTGTTCACGTGCAAAAGCTTTGTTTTGCCAAACATAACCTGTAACAGTCAGCACAGACCCTTAAAAACTTCCAAGTATTTTGCATAAATGTCAAGGTACTCTTCAGGTGCTCCAAGACAAACACAATCCAAAGTGCTTCAGGAGAAGCCAGAGTGATTGGTGCTTTGCATGAATCAACATGAAGTGAATATTGAGAATAATCAGCGAATTCCCAGCTGGAAGTGCAGTGAAGTGCAAACAGCCATTAGTGCTGCTGAGGCAAATGCATCCTGCTAAACAGATGCATCTGAAGGTGGTTCTGAAAGCCATCGTTTCAAAGAAGTTGGTATTGATTTGGGCTTATATTCAAGATGAATCACAGAATCCCAGAATGGCTCAGGCTGGAAGGGAACTCAGTGGATCCTCTGGTTCCACCTGCTTGCTCATCCCAGAGCACAGGGCACAGGATTTTGTCCTGATGGCTCTGGAATATCTGCCATCTGCCAGATGGCTCTGGAATACAAGACTCCACAGCCTCTCTGGTCTCTGTTTTAGCCCTTGGTCACTGCAAGATGAAGAAGTTCTTCCTCATGTTGAAATGGAACATCCTGAGCACCAGTTTCTCCCTGTCCCTCTTGTTCAATTCCTTTGCATCACTGAGAAGAGCCTGGCCCATCCTCTGTCACACCCCTTCAGAAACTTGTGGCTTTTGCTTTCCTTCTTCCTTCCCCAAACTCCTCACTATCTGTTTTGTTTTATTTCACCTGCTTAATCATTCTTGTGGCACAACCTTAAATTTTTTTTCTACCAGGGAAATTAGGCACCATCTCAGTTCTCCATATTCACCTCATGGGAACGTGACCTGACAGGACATGTAGTCACTGCTGTAATTGATGCTGAGCAGTGCCATGCTGTTTGAGTCAGAAAAACCTGAATTTATCAGCCACAGCACTCCTCTGTCCTGGAAATATTCCTTTCTTGGGCAGCTAAGGGAAGTGTTTGTGCTCTTAGCTAAAGTGTCCCAGTCTGCACTTGTCAGTGTTTATAATTTTACAGTAATTTTAGTAGTAATTTTGAAGCAAGTGTTTCTCTACTTTCGTCATTGAAGGGATGGATTTATATTAGCCCGCTTCATATTTATCATCTCCTTCTGCAAGGCAAGGAAACGAGTGTGAGTGTTTCCAGCAGCAATGCAATGTAACTCGATACTCATTTTATGCTGTCTGTATCCTGCACTCGAAATGACCATTTCTGAATGCTTATTTTCAACAAAGAAAATACTGCCTGTAATTTCCTTTATTGAGCTTGTATTTGCCTGAGAAAAGCAGTAATGGGTTTGCAGTTCATAGCAAATCAGCCCTGTTTAGCTTGCTGGAACTTTCACTGGTTCCTGAAGCCTTCGTGCTGGATAGCTGAACAGTGGAGTCAGCTGGGGATTCAATATCTACCAGAGGAGATAAGTGAACTAAATTCCACTTGATTGAGATAATATTTGGAACAAAAGAGCCTGTATCTGTAAGTATATTAAAGCTTTGTATTGACTCTGCCCAGCCCATTGGGAGAAAAGCGAGATTTGGAGACTGGGCTGAAAGTCAAGCATTCCCACACTGATACTTTGGATTTCTGTAACTTGGCTATGATCTGAGCACTCAGAATAAACTTGATTTGACCTTGGGGCAGGGTTGTTTGCCACCTAAAAGCACCTTGATGTAGGTGTCTTCCTATGAGCAGAGGCCCACGTGGCATGATGATCAGACTGGGGTCCAGTCCTCTCTCTCTTGCTTTGGTGGTCTCTCTTTGGGGCTCCTCTACCCAGGAGCTGCCATAAAGTCAGCCAATACTGCTAAGAAAAGCATCAAGGAGGACCACAGATCACAGAGTGACTTGGGTTGGAAGAGACATTTAAGAATATTTAATTCCAAGCCTCTGCCTCGGACAGGGAAACCCTCCACTAGAGCAGGTTGCTCCAAGCCCCATGCCAGGAGCAAGCTGGCTTCATGACCTGACCAGTTAAGTGAAGACCTTTGGGGATCCTCTCCATGTCTGAAGGGAGGTGAATGACCAGTAAAAATATGTGGAGACATGGGAATGTTGTGGTTTACACCTTGTGTTTGACCAAGAAGGAAGCAGGGACGTCATGGGTCATACGTGGAGAGGCTAAGAAGCCTCTGTCAAAGTACATCTCATTATGTACATGTAAAAGGAACATGTAAAAGGAGTGGTTTTTTTTTACACTGCAGAAGCCAAAAGTTATTGCAAAACTCTGAAGAAGCACCATGGAGGAAGGTCTTTGGTGAACATTAATGCCCATGATCCAGAAAATAGTCATGGAGGTGGGCCTTCCATGAGAACTCGGATCTTTTGAGTGATGGAGAGTGTGAAAAATAGGGACTCCAAATGGGAAGTTTAGAAATAAAACGAGGCAATCCAAAAAAGAAGGTAGGAAGATGTATGAAATTTATAAGATAAAAATTTACTTTCTGCATTTTCCTAATATTCCCTGTCACAACTGGAACATTGAGGTAGTAAATTTGATCCTTCTAACCTAGATGCCAGCTTTGGTTAGATAACATCCACAGATATCCAATTTCAAGCATTTTAGTTAATTCAGTTTTATCATCCTAAATCACAAAATACAAAATGTTTATGCTTGGGATTTGCTAACACTGGACATGTTCTCTCAAAGCCAGAATATCCAATTATTCAGGAACAAACTCGTGGGTGGTTATGAAATATAACTAACCACAGGTCTTGTTGAACCATATAATGGATGCTGTTCCCAAAAAAGGGGCTGGGGTACAAAATGTTGATCCCCACCTCAGCTCAGTATCCCTTTCTGCCTGCTGGGCTCTCAAGCTGAAGGACAAATATGACACCCATTAGCTGTCAGGGGCTAATAAAAAATTGATATGACAAAAAATTGAAGGAAAAAAATGCAAAGAAAAGAAACAATCTTGAATCTGTACTGCTGAACTTCCATGCCTTTGAAGGAAGTGGCTAAATAATCTGCATTTGTCTCCTGCCTTTTGCAGAAGGAGCTGGCATCAATATTAGTATTAAACTTTAATTTTCTTCCCTCAAAGGAAATTATGGGCCCTGCATCCATGACATCACTGGAAATGTGGGACATCATTTATTTGCACAACTGGACATCCAGCTGTAATGCTGGAAAAGGGGTGGCAGGGCTCCTTCTCCCTTCCAGCAGTGCACTGTGACATGTGTCAAATGCAGTGATGTGCTGATGTCACCAGCCCAGACCCTTCTTTTGTCCCTCAGTGCAAAGTTAATCAACATGGTGTTAACCACAGTGCATGCCGGCAATGATGTGAGCTAATCAAGCAGGGCTCAGCACATCTGCCCTGGTAAAAACTACAATTCCATGTGCTGCCTGCCCACTGCAGTGTATGGAGGCTGATTTTGGGGTTGTGAACCTAAAGGGCAGCCCATCTACTTGGGTTGTCATTGTTTTGCAGCTGTGAGACTCCCACTGCAGAAATCAGATGGGGGATTTGATTTTTTTATGGGGGGAATATTGTGGCTTGGTGGTGAGTTTTGTCTTACAATGTCCCTGTATCCCACCACCTCACTTGCTAGGGATTGAAAAGTGGGAGTGGATCATCTTCTATCACTTCTGCAAGGAAATTAAGATTAATTGTATAGATGAGGTGATGTCAATGCCTGCACAGGTACAGCAGATCATCTCAATAATGGGTTTCACTTAATGGGCAGGTTTAACACAGCAGACTCTACCATATATAACCTATAAGTCCTGGTACTTCTCTGGCAGTAAAAAAACTCACTAGGAAAACTATCTGAGCTTTTGAAAGATCTCTGATCTCTCGTTGTGATGCTGGGTTTGTTTTTTTTTCTCTTCTCACATGAAAAATATCTGCATGCCAGCACAAAGTTAAAGGTGACTTGACCGCATCCCTGAAAACCAGAAGAGGGACAAATTTTGCTAAGGCTGTGTGGGGGAAGAGGTGACAATGCCCAAAGGTCCTTCTCCCTAAAAAAGCTTGGAATAATGGAATCATAAGAGTTGGAAAAGATCTCCAAGATCTCTGAGTCCAACCTTTGACCAAACACGATGCTGTTGACCAGACCAGGCACGAAGCGCCACATCCCGTGGTTGAAGCATGCAGGGGGATGCTGAGCTGTAGCTGCCACTTTGGCAGCGCCTGTAGGAAGCTCTGACAGCGACAAATACTTCCACGGCACAGATAAGTCATAATGCTCTTTGAGATGATCAGGCATGAAAGGCTGCTCTGGATGAGCACAGCAATATTTTAAGGTAAGCCGGCTGTTTCCGGAGCGGAGCCGATGCATCCGAAAGCCCTGGAGCGATCGGCGGTGACTCACCGGGGCAGGGTGGATTACAAATCTCCCTCCTGCTAATGGCTAATGCAAACACCTCGTCTGTCTCTCCCCGCTATGCCAAACATCTCCCGTTGGCATGTGGGAATGCTAACGGGAGGAAGGTGAAATGAAAACACCGCTCGTACATATTACTCATGTGCAAGCTGTGGATCCCATATTCTTCCTGGGTGTTTTTGCAAACAAATCTCCTCTTCCTTTGAGCCTGTAAATGAAATACACCAAGCCAAGGGATTCTTAAAATGCTGCCGAGCACAGATCACAATTTACTGTACTTATTACAATAATGTCCCCCTTTCAGTCCTATTTACATTTGTGGAAAGGTGAGATTAGGATAATATTGCACTGTATTTTTTTTCCTCACTGCAATAGAGCTGATGGAAATAAAGAATAGTTTTTAATCAGTTTTACATGAGTGCCTTGCATTTCACTCTTTTGGTTGAAATGGTGATTAAATTTCTTTTTGGCGATGTTTTGAGGGAAGAGCATCACTGTGGAAAAACATTTGATTTGCTCAGAGCAGAGTTACGATATATTTTTTGTATCTTCCAAATATATATGGAATATAATAGATAAGTGAATAGAATAGATTTGTGATGTAGTGAGGGAGAGATGGACACTAATAAAATATGTAACAGTTTGGATGCACCCATGGAGAGGGAGATTTTTACAGCATTAATTGTGAGGAATCCCATAGTTACCAGTCAGTTTGTTCAGGATGGAATGATGAAAGTACAGCCTTTCCTCTAGCTTATAGGTCTGAGGTTGAAATGCCATGATTAGATCATGACCATCATGTTGTCTGAAGCCAAAAAGGGCCATCACGGTGCGTAGTTTGGCCACAGGCAAAGTTTTGTAATTTCTTCTACTTCCTTCTGTGTTGAGCCAACCAAGACATGTCCTTCAGTAAAGTAACCTGTTTTCAAGCCTCAAGTCTTGTTCCAGCATCATTCATCATCCTAGGAAATGTGTGTCTGACTGTTATTTGAATCTGTCTAACTCTGCCTTTTGGCCATTGGATCTTGTCATGCCACTTGAATAAAAGGCACTTTTTAACTTGTGTGTCTCCCAAGAAGATATATATGTGTGTAAATAAATGTCACTCAATCTACTGCTTGGGAAGATAAATAGATAGAGCTTTGAGAGTCCAATTTAAGTGTTTTCCTACCTATTGTCAAGGGAGTTAGTTTGAATATCAGGGAAAGGCTCTTCCCCCAGAGGGTGCTGGGCACTGCCCAGGCTGCCCAGGGAACGGGCACGGCCCTGAGGCTGCCAGAGCTCCAGGGGAATTTGGAGAGAGCTCCATGGATGCACAGGGTGGGATTGTTGGGGTATCTGTGCAGACCCATGAGTTGGACTTGATCCTCCTTGTGTGTCCTGTGAGATTCATGTCTTGTTTAGTGAGCTTTTCTGGGGCCTTCCAGGTCTCTTCCAATTCAGGGCATTCTGTGATTCTCCTGGTTATTTACAATTTTGTCTTTAGTAAAATCTCCAGAACAACCAAAATGCAAAATTCCTGGCTGTAGTGGTGTCTCAGCTTCCATACAGATATCTTATCAGAGCAAACAGGAAGGCGTGCATTGCATTGACATGTGCATAAATGAGAAGTGGCTCAACAGCTTTAACACTTCGCATAAATTCATCTGCTCTATGTAACACATGCCCATGCATTACGGTAGGGGAGGCAGCGTGTTCACAGAGAAGAGTTTTATTTGCAGCAAAACCCATTCTAACTCAGTCTCTCTCTGCCAGTGTAGTGTCTCCAGCAGTTTTGTTTGATGTGATGATTTTTGACAGCTGGGTTCACTATGCCCGGTCAAAGACACAGGTTTGTTTGGGCAGTGGGTGCATAGATCCATCTCTAGGGTGTGTCTATCAGCTCAGGTTTGGTGATGAAAATGGAGGGTGGGCCTTTCTGCTGTTGTCCTGATGTTTCTTCTCTCCTTCCACAGTTTACGAGGTGGTGACAGTGACAGGAGATGTCCGGGGAGCAGGAACTGATGCCAACGTCTTTGTCACTCTCTTTGGAGAGCACGGGATCACGCCCAAGACTCATCTCACCAGCAAGTAAGTGTCTGGAAGGAAATCTGTATCTTTGAGGTCTATCCTTCAGGGACTGTTAAAACATTTTGATGAAACAGAATATCCTGCTGATGGGTGTGCAGGGAATAAATCTATAAGGTATTTTAAGATCACCAGGGAAATCTGAATTTTTGCCATTGCGTATTTCATACCCAATCCTTTGCAAACCTGCATTCCCTTCTGTAGGTGGAAATCCATGTTATATAAGGCCCATACTTGCAAGGTGTGGGGATATTTGCTTTTCTTAGGGCCTAATTTTGGAGCTCCTAGTTTAGGAGCCAAGAATATTGGTTGCTTGTCGGAGTGGGCATGATGGGCTTTATTCCCAAGCCTAGATCCCACGGAGGTCTCCATGCTAGTCAGGTACAGACAGAAGTGTCCTTGAATGATTCTGAAGAGTAACTCAGTGGGTTTGAAGTAATGTTGATAGATAACCACCTACAACCAGCCACAGGAAATCTGAGGCAAGCAGAAATGGAAGAATTTAAGCTGACTCCTAATTTAGACTGCTTCCATCCTATCTGCTGTATGCCTTGCTGCACACCACTGTCATTGCACATCACTCAGGTGGCCCCATTCTATTTTCCTCCAGCTGATGTCAACACCATCCTACAGATGCGTCTTCTCATTCCTTATCAGCATTTTGAACTTAGTGGGAGCCATATTTTATAATTTAAGAACCTATTAAGATGCGTTTGACTCTAAATAGCTTGCTTTTTTTTTTTTTTTTTCTCTTTAATTTAAAAAGTGAGTATCAGGGCCAGCAGGTGCTCATTTCCCATGAAAGCAAGATGACTTTTAACAAAGTACCAACTCTGCATGTACTAATTTCCCCTTAGTCAGGCCATTGCATTAAGATAAAGCAGAAATCCCTTTCCCAGAGGGTTTAGGAGAGACTGCGTGTCTCTGCTTTTGGTGTTCTTATTGTTTTGGTTTTCTTGAAAATGTGTTTCAGAATTATTAATCCTGTGCTAATGTCACACAGTAACTTCACATTTTCTCCATTTCTACAGCACCGACAAGAGGTACCTGCAGCTATTTTAAATTTTACCCTCAAAAGAGCTTCTCTTCCCAGTGAAACAACTCAAACATGAGAGTCTGTAAAGAAAATGATATGGGAATGGTAAAGAAAATACATGAAATTTCAGCCCTGTTTGCCATATTTGAAATTCAGAAACCAGAGCTAGGCAAAGGATTTCTATTATCCCGAAATCTCTAGAAACACCAGGGAGAGCACCCTGATTGTATATTATATGTTTATATGAAATGCTTTGGTTTTGTTGTGTGATTTTCATCCAGACATCCCAACAAACTGATGAAGCGGAATGCCATTTTCTTTGGTTTAACGGAGAAGGAGAATGAGGCAAGGACCTAAAAGGGGATGTGGTTCCAAAGCAGGTCAGTGACAGAGCTGGGAGCACCAGCAGCAGCTCTGCTGGGGAAAGAGCTTCCAGCCTCCAAACCTGCCTCCTAGTATTTGGCAAAGCCATCAAAGAAACATCTGCTTTCCAGGGAGCTGTCTTGTGGTCATCATTTGCATAAGTAGCCATTTCACTGGGAAAGCACTCATCTGCTCAAGGCTATGGAAAGAACCCAAATATTACCCTAAAAAATTAATAAATATACTCTATGCCCTTTAGAGAAGTCAAAAAATGTCCATAACCAATTTCTCAATCAGCTGTGGCATTAAACATGCTGCTGGTTTTGCAGGTGGTCTTTGCTGGCACTTGGGTTAATGCCTCCTCTTTCCTCCTGCCCTCACCACTTTTATTTTGTGAAAGGGAAGAAGATGTACACACAGAGACTGTTTTAGGTTGCAGCAGCAGCACTCTGAGCTTGTTCAGACCTGAGCTGGCCTTTTGGGCTTGGTCCCTGTTGCTGCAATGAGCAGATGGCTGAGGTGTGGAAAGCAAGGATGAAAAGTTCAGGAAGCCAACCTTCTGCAGTTCAAGGCTCTTGGAAAGGGTCCCGTGTGAGGTGACCGCTAGAACTGCAGCTACAGCTTTCCACTGGGAGTTTCCCAAACATCAGCAAAATTTCTGTGTCTCTAGGCAAAGTCTGGCACTTTACAGAACTCCATCGAGGAATGGTGAGGAAAAAATATATTCTGGATGTAGGAGTGCCTTCAGACCTGCCTAACTGATAGTATTGTCTCCGAGTTATGAAGAATATCATGAGACAGTCAGTTCGGCCTCCCTCAAAAAAATTGTTATGCAGCTTTGTGAATATGGCAAAAGGATGGAATCTCATGCATCTTTCAACTAAATGTTTACATGAGTTCACTTATGACTGCAAATGCATGACATTTTATAGGTGTTTACATTTCCCCATGTATGACAGACAGCTAAAATATCATGCATTGCCTAAAGATGGTACTACCATTTCAGCTTCTGGTTAGAATGGGTTTTTCCTGCTTCTTTCCTGACTGTGTGCTGGTAGAGAAAGACATGATGGTTCAGGTCCTTTTGGTGTGCGTGGTAAGAGGAAGACATGGCAAGCTGATGAAATATTGTGTGTTTTTAACATTTGGCCAACAATACAGTAATTGCAAAAGACACAAATCTTTGCCATGACTGGTCAGGAGGAACACCGGTTCTGGAAGTGGCAGCACTCAAAATCTGAGCCAGGAGTTGAGTTCCAAAGGGGGGTCTACAAGAAAGGACATGGAGCAACAGGACAAGGGGGAAACTGCTTAAAAATATCAGAGGGCAGGGTTAGGTGAATATTAGAAGGAAATACTTGACTATGAGGATGGTACAGGTTGCCCAGAGAAGTTTCCCCATCCCTGGGGCAGGGATATTCCAGGCCAGGCTGGATGGGTCTTGGAGCAACCTGGTGGAAGATGTCCTTGTCCGTGTCAGGGGGTGGAATGAGATGGACTTTAAGATCCCTAAAGTCCTTTCCAACACAAAAATCTTGCTATTTATTATGGCAAGGAGGTTCAGACAAGGCATGTTGTGTGCCTGGGAGGAGCTGGAATGAATTCTCCTCCGCAGTCACTCTCTTGTCAGTTTGGGGGGACTGCATCACTGGTGCTGGCAAAGTCCTGCTTGGGCCCAGAGGCTCTTGGCAAAATCCCACTTCAAAACCCAGCTCTTCAGTTCCCCATCTACCACCCTGCACCAGGCACAGCTCAGCCAGAAGCTAAAAGCACTACCACAAGTGAGTTTCTTTCCCCTGGCTCCATCACCGACACGTGGGTGAACACCAAGGCTTTGCTTGGTGTCATTTTGACAGCTGTCAAGACTCTTCCCACAGGCATGAATTGATCCTCTGTGGTCCCACTCTGAGCAAAGAGTGCTGATCCTCCACAGTTATTTCTACATGTTCATGTGCTTTCCACCAGGGTGAGGCTGGGGAAATTGTACAGCACTCAGCTCAGAGTGCCACTGTCTACTCATTCACAGCTTTTTGTCCAAATCTATGTTTTTCTTGCTAGTGTAACTTTTCAGTGTTAGGCTTACTTGGTCCAGTTGGGGACAACTGCAAATAATATCACAAAGAGGTTTTTACCTTGAGGGAAACAAAGAAGCTAGAGTTAAGAGAAGATTTAGCAGCTATGGCAATGTGGAAGAAAGACAAAATAATTTGTGACAGCCAGCCTCTCACTGAATTTGAGGACAATACAGAGGATTTTATTTTTTAAGTTTCTGATGCTGAAGACAATTAATTGGCAGTCAATTTTACCTGGTCTTGGGTAACTATATAGAGTTTTTCCTGTTCCTTATGCCAGAAAATACATATAAATTACAGAGTATGTACAGGATAGTCTTTAGAGGATGATAATATTTGTAGCTCTAAAACAGTTAAACCAAGTCCAGTAGATCTGATTTTGCTATTTAACCTCTCTGGAACAAATAAATAAATACAGGAAAGAGAGTTTATTTACTCTGTTAATAAATAATTAACAGAGCAGATATAATAAACTAATTAATATAATAAATTAGGAAGGGTTAGGTAGTTGGTGCAGAAAGGACTGTTCAGGTTGGGGAGGGAACAAAAACCCCAAGTGCACAAGTGCAGAGGGGCAAGGATTCTCACATTGCTGCTGAAGAGCTGCTTCAGAGAGGAGCTGTGATCCTTTTCCTTTAATTCCACGGGATGTTTCCCATTTTACAGCTGTTTATGCATCTAACTGTGCCCTGATTTATGTCTGTTCAAATCTGCAGCACTTTCAGTGCTCTCTGAAGACTTAATGGTCTGAGACGGTGTTAAGTAACAGCACATTTTGGAGTCTGTATTCACTTCCGAAAAAGAAACTTAGTGGGAATTTTTTTTCCTCTCCCTTGTTCAGTCTTATTAACCAGCCTATATCTAGTATTTCAGGAATAAAATACCTGAGAAAGTGCTTAGACTGAGGTATTGAGCAACCTAAATATAAGAGTGGGTATAATTGGTGTATGTGTAAATTATAATCCACCAGCAGCTTTGCACACAGCAGCTGGTGGTACAACTACAAGGAAGGTCAAGCCTTTGAGAGGAAAACAGGGTTTTGCTTAAAATAGCCAGACTTTTAAGGGAATTCAGCTGTTAGACCAGGTCCCTGCTGATCAAGTGTCAGCTGCATTTTTCAGACTGTAAAACCTGGCCAGTTTTCCCCTTGGGATGAGAGTAAGGTGTATTCCTGGAACGAGCTCAACCATTCTGTCTTGCTCAAAATCCTGCCCCTATCCCAACTCATTAATGTCAGTGTTAAAAACGCCCGAGCTCATTCTCATCAAAAATTTAAAAATATTTCTCCATGGGAAGGGGATGAAAATTTTCAACAGCCTAAAATTTACCTCAATCTGGCAAAGTGAACGTAATTAAAAGTGTAATTTAATATTGGGAAATACTGAGCAACCTTTGCACTGTTCTTGGTGCCACTGTTTGCTTTGCATACAGTTTCTCTAGAAAATAACAGCCAAACTGCAAATTAGAAAGATATCCCCAGTCACAGCAGTGGGGCTAGAAAGGGGCTTCAGTGGGGCTTCCAGACCAGGATATTCTATGATTTTATGATAAAGCATAGATAAATAATCTAAATTAAACACCACTACTTTATTTTGTTTATGCAAATCACACCACTAAAGATAAAAAACTGATATTGACATGATGCTGCTCCATGCAGTACAAAGTGAAGGAGCACTTACTCAATGTTTGTAATTAAAGCTGTCTGAATCTGTACCTGGAATGCTTATGGAAAAGGCAGAGTTTGTGTGTCCTATGGCACTTTGTAAAGTTTTGGGGTAAATTCAGGCTCCCGTGGTTTTGGGCTGGTGTTTGGCTCCCGGGTGTCATCACTCTGCTCCAGTCCTGGGCATTCCATCCCATCCAATTAAACCCTTTCAAGTGGGGCTGTTTTTTCACCACTTTTTAGGGGCCTATTTAAGCAGGATTCATTCTGCTGGCTGATAATGTCCTTGGTGCAGACATTGAGAGTGGCTGTGTTTTTCTGCTGGTTTCTTTTCCATCTGGAGTGGTTCTGGACGTGTGCTGCCTCACATGGTATTTCCAGCCACCCGCTGACTGATGCTGTCAGCTTCATGACAGCAGTCTTGGCTAAATATTTGCAGACCAAACTCCCTGGAGTATTTGTTGCTCCAAGGAGGAGGTTAATGATGCTGCTATTGGAGCTCTGTGCTAAGAGTAAATATGGTTTGAACACATGGGGGATTTCTTGTAGTTAGTTTGTACAGGGCAGTGTCCTCTCTCCAGGAGTGATCAATAGCAGGTGAGGAGGGAGGGACAGAGGGATGAGGCCAACACATTGTCAGCATTTTTTCAATAACTTTTGCATCTTCTGGCAAGATGCCATCTTAGCCAGAGGCCTGATAACACAGATTCACACAGCCTATAATGTGTATTAGACAACCTGAGGATGAGGGAAGCTGTCACATTTTCATGCCACACTGACAGATGATACTGTCTGAAGGGTGGAACGGAAATCCTACATGGAAACAGGTTGTGGAGAGAGAACACTATAGCCATTACAACATGGGGGAGACAGCAGGTTTCATTGCGTGTTTTTGGAAGGAAATTTCCTTCCTGTCCCTCTCAATTCAGCTCTTACACACATTAAATTCTGGGACCAGCTCTAGGCCCATAAAGACAAGAGAGACACCGAGGGGCTGGAGCGTGTCCAGGGCAGGGAACGGAGCTGGGGAAAGGAATGGAGCCCCAGGAGGGGCTGAGGGAGCTGGGAAGGGGCTCAGGCTGGAGCAAAGGAGGCTCAGGGGGGCCCTTGTGGCTCTGCACAGCTCCTGCCAGGAGGGGACAGCCGGGGGTTGGGCTCTGCTCCCAGGGAACAGGGACAGGATGAGAAGGAACAGCCTCAAGCTGGGCCAGGGGAGGTTTAGATTGAACGATTGGGACATTTTCTTCACCAAAAGAGCTGTTCAACCCCAGAACAGGCTGCCCAGGGCAGGGGTGGAGTCGCCGTGCCTGTAGGGATGTAGCCATGTGGATGGGGCACTTAGGCACATGTGTTTGTGGTAGCCTTGTCTGTGCTGTGGACTCGATGTCCTTGGAGGGCTTTTCCAACCCAAATGGTTATGTGATTCTGTGATACTCTACACTGCCCACCCGTAGAGTACCTGCACCTAGCAGGTGAACCAAGTAGCATTTATTTTTTCCTAGAGAGTGTCAGGCTTTAGGATGGTTTGGGCTGTATGACCTTCCAAAATCATCCCCCATGCCCGGCTCCTCCAACTGCTGCTAAACATCCGTGGCAGGAGCAGGCAGACCTGTGGGCAACATTTCAGGGAGATGCAACCGAGAACTGACTCTTTCTAATCATTTAATGGAGCATTTTTCAAATTTTGTTTGAACTGACATCCAGAATAACACTTTGTGCTTCTGTGCAGCCCTTAATCCACATCGCTTTTGCTGACAGTTCTCAATGTACAAGGCGTTTTCAGGTGAAATTTCAGGCTGAATGGAAAGGCAGTTTAAATGCTTGTTAAGCAGGAATTCAAAGCTAAATTGGTTGAGGTTACTCCATGACTGCTGAAAGTCACTATTTTTATGCCTCTGCTGTGGTCAGTATCCGGGTTTTCTGTCTGTTCCTAAGAACTCAGCTGTGAAAAGGGTGCTATTAGCTGATCAAAAGGGAAGACTATTATCTACAAACATGCAAAACTTCATTTCAAATGTGAGTTTCATTTAGATGGTGGGATCAACTCTTTTTAATTCACCTTCATTGAAAGAAAAAAAAAATACTACAAACATTTATTTTATTTACTTTTGCAAAAAAACCTGCATAATTGAGGCTTTCTGGTAGTCAGACCACCAAGAAGTGGCAAAACTCTCATGGCACTGGCTCTGTTGTCTGTGCCCATGGCCTGCAGAGGAGATGAATGCAGGGATTTTAAAATGCTGTGCTGCAATATGTACCAGTTCTTGCAGTGAGTTTTTGCAGCACCACTAACTCAACCAGTGGTTCTGAATGATTGTACATTTGAGCGCCACAAGCAGTGCAGCCTGCAGGCAATTACTCAACAGAAGAAAATCTGAAAACAGCTTCAGATAAAAAGAAATAGATATATAAATATATAATATATATATAAGAATTTAATATACTAGTCTTTGATGGAGTTCCTTGGATGTTTCTTACAAAACAATTGGGGAAAATGCTGCAACAGAAAATGGAAAAAATAGAACTATTAGAGCCAATCAAATATGTCAAATAACAAACCCATACATATTTCTGGAGTTGCCCTGGCCTGTTATTTCAGATTAATGACAGGGCTTTAGTGAAATTCAGAAGATCCTTAGACTAAGCTTATAGTCTAAAGTCCCTGGGTTTGAACCCAGTCAAGCCTGAACATTGCAAATGTAGTGCTGCAGTTTCCAAGTCATATTTTCCTGCTTTATTTGTCACCAGGGCTGTGCAAGCCAGTGTGCCTCATTGTTTGATGTAACAAGTTCCTTATGGTGATCTGGCTGTGAATATCTCATCCTAGTCCTAGCCTGGACCAGACTCTGATATGGCCCAGCTGTAATTTCTCCTTTTCTTTCACTCTTTCTTTTTTTTTGGCCTAAATTTCAGTGTAGCCATTCACTGTGGGATATTCCCTCACTCACTGTCTCCCCACACAATTGCCAGTGATAGAAGGAAGGAACAGATTTTTCTTTCCCGGTGCTGTTGATGCTGCAGACGGGAGAGTCTTGTCAGAACTCTTCCTACCTTTCGACAGCAGGACTTCCCAGGGGTTTGACTCCTGGACTATGTCACGTTTTCCAATGCTTCCCCAAGCTGTTTCGGGATGCACTAAGCATCTGCTCAGTAGGCACTTTTGGATGCCCTGCAGGAGGAGGTTTGCTCCCCAGCATCCATCCCAGAGACTGAGAGAGCCCAGGGCAGTGGCGGCTCTGCCACAAACCAGCAGCGCCGGTGGGACTCGGTGCACGGAGAGCTTTGGGCTGATTATTCTCACTTAATACTTTCATGCCATCTCCGTAGCAGTCTGCAGCACTGCATCGATCTCCGAGCCAATGCGGGGAGAAGCTGCTGTCATTACGATGCTCATTCAAGCCTGACAGACTAATTGCCTCGCACTCGCTGGCTGCTTTCACTCCGGCAGCCAGGTTGGGGGAGGCTGAGCCGGGTTTAATTGCCCCTTGTCTTCGCGGCAAGGTTAACCATTTTAGCCTTTTCGTAGGCTGGTGTTGCTCCCGGCACGTGGTGTGAAACAGCAGAATGGACGAGGAGGAAGAGGAGGAGGAGGAGGAAGGCTGGGCATGGGTTTAGCAGAACACAAAATGACCTGTAAAGCAAGGCGCATGCAGGTCCTTCAGCAACGCGAAGAGCGGCGAGCGAAGCCAAACCCCCTTGCTGGGACTATTAATATTCATTAACTTTCTACATGCTAACCGCTTGTCGCTGTGGCTTTGCGCTGCTCGAGTGCTGTGGCTTCTTGTTCATTTTAATACGGCTTCTGGATTTTGCTGTGTTTAATCATCCGTAGCCATGCTTAGCGGCCCGGGGGAAATGGGGGCCCGTCAGGGAGGGCAGGTGGGAGAGGCTGCGTCTTCAGAGCTTCGCCTTGATGTTATTCAGAGTGTTTTCGTGGAAAAAATGAGCTCAGAAAAGGACAGAGGTGCCTGCCAAGGATCACACTGCAGGCTAGAGGAAGAAATTGGAATCAAATTCTACATCCCCTGACCTGGGCCAATAGACTTTATATTGCTTCTGCATTTGCACCTGTGAAATACAAACTGCACACTTAACAGTTCTCCAAAAGAAGTCAAACTACTTCCTGCCTGCAATTGTTTTGTTTGGAATGAGATACAAATTGTATGAGGAAGCCCCAAAGTTTCAGTAGTTGTTTAAAAAAGCGATGGGAGATGGGCCTGGAAAGCTGGATGTGGTTGGATGCTTTTATTTCTGGCTGAGCCCTGGGCAGATCTGTGGCCACACAGGGAACTTGCTGGAGCCCTTTGCTCCATCACCAGGAGCAGGTCTGCTGGATGCCTGGAGGCTAGGATGACAGGAAAAGACACGTCTGGGAGTGGCACTCTGAGAAAAAAAAACAAAACACCATATTGCATTGCCCCCAAAGCTCCTGCCTCAGCTTCTG
Organism: Polioptila caerulea; assembly: GCA_013397295.1. Classification (NCBI taxonomy): domain Eukaryota; kingdom Metazoa; phylum Chordata; class Aves; order Passeriformes; family Certhiidae; genus Polioptila; species Polioptila caerulea. The sequence goes on from VYXF01006933.1 coordinate 278,137, forward strand.
GAAGAACTCCTGGAGTCTGAGAAGGAGCAAAATCTGCTGAATGTCAGTACTTAGAGCGTCCAAAATCTGTCACTGGGGAGAGGGCATTGAAAACTAGGTCTTTCCAGCATTAGGAATGACACTTCTTTATCCTTAAACTCTAGCACTTGCGTGCTTGCTGTCAGGGCTGCTGGTTTTTCACCATTCCTTTTGATGCATGTGCATTGCAGGAGCAGCACGGCCTTTGAGAGGAGCAAAACAGATGTGTTCCGAGTGAAAACCAATAACGTTGGACAAATAAAGAAAATAAGGTACCTGCACAACGCTGCTACCACGGCACCTGCTCTGTGAGCTGCTAATAGGATGACAGGCTGTAGAGGTTTAAGCATTGCCATGTTTTATTCATTGTTTCTTAACGTGCTCCCATCAAGGTGAAGTTAAGGGGCGGTAAAAGCTTGTTTACTGCCGAAGATTTGAACTGAAGTGTGAAATCACCTACGGTATTGCTTATAAGTATCCATGCTCCCCACCAAGAATTGTATTTCTGTCGTATGCAATCATGGGGAAAGACGTTCAGGACTGGTTTTATGTCCCAATGGAGGTAAATGGGGTTTGCCATCCACTTTTGCTAACTTAGTGTAATGTAAATGATAATTATTATGTTTAACCATTGTCTGACTGACTGATATAAAATTTAAAATCAGTAAGTAGTACAGAGAAAGCTGGGCAGAGGTGGTTAAAACAATGCAAGAGGAGAATAGAGCAGGAGGGGTACTGGGTGAGAAGGGAGTCCCTTATGTTTTAGATATGCAGTGCAAGGTGAATGAATGCATATGTTGAGTGAATGTGGAGGTGTAGGTATGAGCAGATAAAAGATTCACAGATTCACCTGTGATCTCTGCCCATATGGAAGGCTGTTATTTTTAATATACCCTGTAAAAGCACATAAGTTCCTTGAAACTCTTTGGATAGACAGCCATAAACGGGAATTACATACAGTTGTTCTTGCCCTCCCTAGTACATAATATCCCACAAAATTACGGTGCTGGTGGCCAGTCTTAACCAGCACAGTAAAAGAGGGGTTGTTCTTCCTCTAGGATTGAGCACGACAACACTGGACTGAACGCGGGATGGTTCCTCGACCGTGTGATCGTGACCGACATGAACAGACCTCACCTCCGGTTCTACTTCCCCTGTAACAACTGGCTGAGCAAGGAGGATGGGGATGGACTGTACGTCAGAGACCTCGTTGGCAGCCTGAATCCCATGGATGTGCCCAAAAGTAAGGGTTTTAAAAAGGATAAACAGCTTGACTTTCCGGTGCCTCGTAGGAAAGGACAGGGTTGCGTTGAGGTGATCCCCTGACATAAAAAGTAATTGTGTTGTCTAAGCTAATTTAAGTTTTCTTTATAGTCAGTGGAGAGAGATATAGGAAGATGCAAGATGTCTCCAGAGGGTAATTTCCTCTTCCAGTGTTAGATCTGACATCTTAGGGTGGGATAAATCACTGTTTGGACAAACTCTACTCGTTTGTTGAGTGCCGAGGGATCTGTGATGAAAACATTAAATTAGATTGAATACCTAAATGTAGATGAGAGGCATCCTGCCCTGGCTGGTACCCCTGTGTGCTACCCAAAGAAGCAGTGTGGTTGCAGTCCTGTCCATAAAGTTAAGTGTTTCCAGTCTCTGGTGATGTCCTGCAGGAAATTCCCATAAAGGAGCCAACCCTTTTGCTGTAACTCTGCGCTGGTTTTGCTGCATGTGTTTTTGATACCCACACCGAGCTGGTGCCTGTTTTTTTACAGCGTGGTTTTAAGCTAATGATGTTGAAACGAGGCCAGGACAGCTTGCACAGCAGACATGTACTCTCAAATTGGTACCAGCGTGCTGGCCACGCGGTGATGTGTGGTGCGTGTAATGTGAGTGGGAAGGCGACCGAGATGTGAAAGAGGAGCCAAGCAAACCAGCCTCAGGTTGGATGTCTGCACTCCACCTGCAACTGCTAATGAGGAAACACATGTTTTCCTGACAGACTCACCAGGGCACTGCTCCTTTCTGGGAGCTTAATTTTGAGTGTGGAAGTGAAGTCCGCCAGCTACAGGTCTGCGGGTAAAGAGAGCTGTGTGGTTTGGTGCTAAAAAGAGGAAACTTGTGCTTTTGCTAGGATCAAATCTTATTGAGAATAATTAGTAGACCTCTTGCAATAATGTTGCTGACATTACCACTTAGGAGCAATTATTTGGCAAAACCAATTTATTGCCAGACTTAAGCAGTGCTGTGAGCGTTGATAGATGCTCCAGAAGGGCAAGTATTGTTATTTTTATTGAGGTCATGTTAACAGTGAAAGAACACACTAAATTAACCCAGAATCATTGAGTAATTTTGCACTATTGAGATACAGCCTTCTAAAAGAGTGCTGGTATGTTGAATATGTAAGCTTTAAAGGATACTGCATATGAACTAGCATGCACAAATAATATCCATTGACAAGAAATTCATATTGGAACATTTCAAAAATTCAGACACCCCCAGGGTGGCTGCCACAAGGGAATGAGATAACGTCTGGAGACGTTATCTGCCAAAAACCCACCCAGTTACTACTGGGGCTGTGTGTGCTGAAGTATTTTGCTGCTTTTTTAATCCAAATTGATTTGTGAAGTGGAGAATCTTAGGGCACTCGAGGGGCAGGAGGGCTCTGGAGAAGGTAGTGTATGAGTCAAAGCAATGTACTATTGAGGAGAGGTTGCCTTGAGGAGGAAGTCAACCGTTCAATCTTTATAGAACTTTAAATGACACAACTCCTTATATGAATTTATTATTGCCCCTGCCTGGGAGAGATGATTCAAGGGAATGGGTGTGATTTCCTCCATCCTGTTCAACACCTGTCTCTCAGCAGGAAAGGACTCATGGGCTAAACCCTCAGCTGGTACAGGAGAGTGCAGCTTCAATGAAATTGCTGGAGCTACTTTGCATTTCACAAGCAGAACAGCCAGTCCTGAGCACTCACTCTTTTAGAGAAGTGACTCTGGGATATGGATGAACTGCTCTCCGCGTGCTTAGCCCGGGATAAATATGAGTAAGATCGCCTCCCGAGCACGAAAGAAGAGATTTAGGCAGGTGTTTGTCAGAAATGCACCAGCTCTCAGCACCTTTATCAGAGATAAGCCCCCACTCCTGAGTGGCACAGGCTGGGCTCTGCAGCCGCCCGCACGGAGGCGGGAGCTGGGCTGAGGCCAGAGGCATGGGTGAAGGGTTGGATGCTTTCCAGGTGGCAGGTCTGAATCTGTAAGGGGAGAGGGTTAGCTCAGCTATCTCAGGTTGCAGTTCCCCTTGAACCATAATTAATGAAAGATAAACATCCCCAGACTGCTGTGGTGAACTGTCAGCTGCAAATGTAAATGTATCTGAATTAATTTGCCTCCCTCCAGATCCGTAAAGCTCTGAAATGAGATTGTGATATGGTTTTTGTTGTACGTACAAGTCATTTGCCCTGAATTTGATTGGGTTTTAGGGTATTTTGGTTTTTACTTTCTAATGGATTAAAAAGTGATGTTTACTCTCTGAGTATTAATATTTTCTAGGCCCCTAGATAATGAAAAATTATGTAGGTTTATGTAAGGAAAGATTAGTAATTCCCTCCTAAGTCTGTGTTCCCATTAGCAGATCAGTGCCATATTCTTCTCCTTTCTGGTTATGTCTCTTCAATCACATCTTCAACCCATTTATTTATTCAGTTTTTCTTTATAAGCCACTCAGACACTGTTGTTGCCAAACTTAGCTTCATGCTTTGCTTTCATGCTCCATTTGCTTTCAGAGTCAGTAATGTTTTTGGAGGTAATCAAACAATTTTCCTCCAGGTTCCCTCTCTTGCAGCACCTTCAGCTTTTGATCTTCTGCTGGAGAACTTCCCCGTCTTTGTCATGAGGATTTACCTTCCTCTTTTGAACTGGAGGTCACTGCTGGGACCTTCTCTGTGCTTTGTGCAGAAAGGATGTGGGCTAGAAAAAAATAAACTCCTTTTCTTGGTCATATTTTTGCTTCATTGAAAAGGCATCTGAAGCCTATTTGAAGGGGGGCTGTTGGTGCTTATACCAAAACTGACAAAACTATGGGCAGACTCAGCCTCTTTCTTGGTGAGGAGCACAGGCCAGATAGACAATTCCTGTAGACTGTGAGTTTTGGAGAGGTTAATTTTAAGGGGAAAAAAAAAAAAAAAAAAAAAAGGAATAAATTTAAAATGCAGAAAATGTGGCAAAAGCCAGTCAACATATAGCAGAAAAAATGGGCACACACACTCAAAACTCAAAAAGTAGAGAATTTTTCATGATCCAAATAGAACTGCCATGGACATCTTAGCAATTGCAGACACCTGAGTGATTGCATTTACTTACCCGAATAAAACGCGCCCTGTCAGGTTCCCTGTGGAATGCCACACGTTTCTCAAGGAGAAGAGGTTACATCTTAAGTGTTCCTGCTTGAATGACCCTCTATTCCCTGTATTCACATCCGTGGCATCGTATGCCCACGGGCCTTTGACAGGGATAGTGTCACAGATTCTTATTTACCCAGCAGCTTCTATTGGCAGCCTGGATCAATTTACACTACAGGTATTAATTACAAGGAGAGCTATTGTTCAGCTTTATGCTGCTTCACTTGAGTTTATGAAGCCTTAGGATTGTATGGCTGTGGCTGAGCAAGGGACAGGCTCAAAACTGGAGCCAGGTGCCGGTTTTCCTTTGAGTGCTGCCGGTTTTGGATCACTCTGGGGGTGTCTGATGTCCTGCCAAAGTGGTGGGGGTGCACTCACAACGGCTTGCAGCTGCGCTGGGACATCTCCTGACCCAATGGAGGTGTAAAAGGACATGAAATTCGGGAGTCAGTTCGTAGAATCACAGAATCCTTGAGGATGGAAAAGCCCTCGAGGATCACAGAGTCCAAGTGTTTCCCCAGCACGGCTCAGCACACACTGATCCATGTCCCCAAGTGCCACATCCACACAGCTTTTGAATCTCTACAGGGATGGGGACTCCAACACTGCCCTGGGCAGTTTGTTCCAGTAACTGAAGTTCCCAGCCCATTGTTTGATGCTTGCAGAGTGGTCAGGAGTCATTTGTGCCACTCAGTGGACAGATCCTCATGTCCCCCCACCCCATGGTGACTCTCATTTGCCTGGACCTCACTGGCCTTTGCCTCGTGGTCTTCATCCCTGCAGGTGGGACACCAGGTTGTGTCTGTCTCCATCCCTATGTGTGATGAACACAGCTTTTTGTCACCTGGCTAGAAAGCAGGGAGCCCTGAGAGTTGGTCTTCATGTGGGTTGCAGGGTTTCTCAAGACATGATGCCAAAACATATCTGCAAGGCTAAGTTTTGTCCAGATTCATAAAAGATGCTGAGGTTTGGTTGGGTTAGATGACATGTTGTTTATCCAACTATAAACATATTTTCACTGAGGGTGACCCCAGGCAGTTAAGGCTATTCAGCTGCTTGAGGTTAGTCTGGGCTCTGTGCAGTGTAGGCTCCAGTTATGCTCAGAACAAGGGAAATACATATTGGCTGTTCTTGATTTCCCTTGAAACCTCTGGCTGATCAAACAATTCTCTGTACATGCTTCACTCTGAGAAAGCAGAATCACTCATTTGCAATGGGGGTGTTCACTCACTTGGTCCTTAGAATCATGCTCAAGAGCAAAGTGAGCTGAAAATTAATCCAGTATCCTGTGCAATTTTATCTCATGCTAACCTGTCAAATTTTGGTCAAGTCTTTGCAACCTGCCTGTTGCAAAGGAGATTGAGAGACAAGGACTGGTTTTCATCTGACTTTTTGGCCATCAGCACCCTGAAATTATTTAGGATTGGACATGACTGGTTAAAAATGTGTATGGGACAGCAACCGATGTCAAATTCTTTCAAGGCTGCATATTCCCAGTAGGACAGAATAGCATGTATGACACCAAACTACAGAACTACTTCAATCTCTACTGTTTCTGGGTAAAATTTAATCTTATTTGGTCTATTAATAATGAAAGCAATGAGGACCATATTGGTGTGACACACCCCTACCTTGAGGATGAAAGAGTTCCAACACAGTTGCATTGTGTTTAATTTTTCCATATTTAAATGTGTTGAAAATTGGCTACCTATTGCTATTCTTTGTTATTATATAAAAAAAAAAAAAGGATCACAAGAGGAGATCAATTACAGCTGTTCCTTATCTAGGGGTGGGTCTTTTACAGCCAGACATGACATTTCTGCTTTGCTGAAACAAGAAGCAGTTTTGACAGGGAAAGTTGTTGATTGTGTCAATTCTAGCTTAATTTGGAGCTGGTACATGGTCCAACTGAGAGCTGGCATGGATATACCCTTAGGGTAATGGCTGTAAAGTCACAATGAGCAACTGGGATTTGGATTCTAGTAAAGCTAGGTGAGTGGTGACATTTCCCTAAATGCTTATGCAGGCAGAGGGAGGTCTTGCCTTTAAAAACATTCGAAAAAATGTTTGTTATTAAAGTATTAACCTGCTCCAGGTGTTCCCTGAGGTTTTTTAGATCCACTATGACTTAAAGCTCATGTATGTGAGCTGCGAATGTGAGCTTACTCCTTTCCTCCTTGAAGGATTTTTGGGTTATGGCTTCACAGTTCATTGTCCAGAGTTTTAATGCTGGCTGTTGACTTGAAGGTTTATGAGCACTGACCCGGCTGTGACTTGAGGAAACATCTGGAGAAGCAGATATTGGTGCACATGATTCACTTTGAGTCAGAAGCTAAATCCTTCCTTCCATCCCAGGATGTGCATGTCCTTAAGGGCTGGGCTGGGTCGGAACTGAAGCTGCGGCCAATAATTCCCAATAACTACTGAGGTTAGAAGCTCAGGTAAGGAGCAGAATTTGAGATATGAGGCACCAGTTGATGATGCCCTGTCAGATTTGCAACCTCATTTTATAAAAGGTTGGGCTTGAAGATCAGCATTGATCCCTCATGGACGAATCCTCATCTCTGGGGAGATTTAAAAGCTGTGTGGATGTGACATCTGGGGACATGGGTCAGTGGTGGCCTTGGCAATGCTGGGGGAATGGTTGAACTTGATGGTCTTGGAAGGCTTTTCAAACCTAAGTGACCCTTGGATTCCCCTGGGTTTTGTTTCAAAATGAGGTCACACAATTTCATGCTTTTGGAAACTTTTGTGATGGGAAAAATGAAAAAAAGATTATTTCTAAGGATGCAGGAGTTGAGGAAGAGGGAATGAAACATTAATACGTGTTACCTTCTCATCAAAATTCATCTTTATTTGCTCTGAAAACTATAAGTGTATAATCAGCACAGGAAAATACTGATAAATATATTTATGAAATACATATGAGTTGATGGTATCTGACTAATGACAAGTACCCTCTGTGTTCAGGATGAGGCCTTGCTGCATGGGGAAGCATTCAATAAAAACAGGGTCTGAATAAGGAGCAATATCTTTTACCACCCCATTTATAACACTGGGATAAAAAAATTGTCATGCTATTTGGCATACTGGAATATCCAGAAATGTCTTTTCTTTTTTGATCAAAAATACTTCCTTTGTTCTAACAAGGATTTTACTTTCCCTGCAAATTTTGCCCAACTTATTGTCACAATGTCCAAAAATGAGGCAGCTGTGGACATTTTGCTTGTCAATTTTTTTTTTCTTGTTATTTTTCCTCTAAAGACGGGTAAAAGGAATGAGAAATTGAAAGGTAGAAATAAAAAGAAACTCTGGTGACTTGCAAAACACAAAAAATGCACAGAGCCCTGAAATGGGACAGAAAAAGAGATTTGTAGTTCACATAGAGAGAAACGATTTTGGAGAGGCAAGAGTGTGTGGCTGGTACATAGATCTCGGTGTACCCAATACAAAACAGAGTACAGCATGTTTTTGAAGACTTGATAATTTCGACTAATTATTTCTATATATGGACATTAATTCAGCTTTCAGTTTTGAAATGAAGCAACTTAAAAAAAAATAAATCTGGTCTATTCAAAGCAAGACTGAAGTACAGAGTTAACAATACGATTTTCAACATTACCGTAAAATTATTTAACAGTTATTCCTGAGCAAAAGTGTTTAACCCAAGAGGATATTCTCAATGATTTCTTCAATTTTGATAACAGCAGATCTGGTGAAAGCAGAAAACAGGTATTTCTTTTGTGAAATATTCGCCTTTTTTTTTCTTTTTATGGGCTCCCACCCTGGGGCTGAACTAATGAAAAATAATGATAAATCTTGGAGAATCAGATGAACGAGGTTTTCTGCACCACTGTCACAAGGTGGGTTGCCATGTGCTAAGCTCCATGCCTCTGCAACTAAACCATTATTGTCTCCTGAGCAAGGTCATTTAAAGCTCACTTCAAAAAGTCATCATCACTTTGAAGTCACAGTAGGAACATCAGTTTAGCATATCCTACAAGCAAAGCCTCCTGCATGTGGTAGATTGCCTCTCACAGGCCCTGCAGAGGGATGATCCAGGCTGAATCCTAATATATTAACTGTTTTGATGCACACTTTGGTTTCATGTAAGAGCTGCAGGAAATGGAGGTGAAGCTTGTGTTTTCTGGCCTGGGTGGGGAGGCCAAGGGCCTGGGTTCATTGTAGGAGGGGCATGAGACAGTGACTGAGGGTGATGCAATATTTGACAGAGCAGCACAATCACAGAGCCTCAGAATACCCCAAGGTCACACAGACCCCCAAGGAGCATCGAGTCCAAACCCTGGCCCTGCACAGGACAACCCCAAGAATCCTACCCTGTGCCAGAGAGCATTGTCCAGATGCTCCTTGAATCCTTTCCTTTTCCCATGTGTTGGGCCTCCTTGAGTGACAGCAATAATATCTCTTAAGAACACAATTTTGGAAAGCTCTTGTGAGATTAAAGAAGGGCTGGACCAGGGTCTAGCCAGCCTCACATCTTTAGTGCTGCCTCTAGGTACAGGAACCACAAAGCCTGGCAGAGGCTCTGCAGCATTTTTCCCCTGCTAACACCATGTTTTGGCAGAGGTTCTCGTTGCCAAAATCCATGGAACCAGAGAATGCTTTGGGCTACAAGGGGCTTTTAAAGGCCAGCTAGTCCAAGCCCCTGCAACAAGCAGTCACATTTGCAACCAGATCAAATCCCTCAGTGCTCTGTCTAATCCAGAATCCCTTCTTCTCCAGCACCCCCATGCTCCAGGTGTGCTTGTAATCTGCATTTCCAATTTGAACCCTTGGCTAGAGATGCTGCTCCCCATCTCCGAAGGCATGGCTCATAAAAAAAAATGTAGCTGTCAATTACCCTTGAAAGAGATTCATTATTTTTGAGCTCTAAACCAACCCTTTGAATTCGACACTTTTCTGAATGAGAGGAAAAAGAAGTCTTCTTTATATGTGTGCCATTGCTTTGTGCAAGAGCAGGACTCAATTTTGAGACAGATCTGGCTACTCGTGAGCTCAGCAGAGCCCCTCTGCTTTCACAGGGGTTGCTCTAGGATCTGATTACATTTTGCTGAGGGTGGCTGCCTCTGGGGTCCCTGCTACTGTGTCACAAAGAGGTGTAATGGGTGGGCTGGGTGAGTTTTCCTCTCCACAGCATTTGCAGAGATTCATTCTAGACCAGCAGGACATCTCCAACCAGAAGGTCACCAGAAGCTAATCTAGGAAGAGTTGTTTTATCCTGGTGGGATGAGCTCTCTGCCAGGACAAACAAGAACTAAATTCAAATGTTTGCTGTGAATCAAGTCTGCTGGGAGGCCAGGTCCCAGCTTTGAGCCCTAGCCACAGGCTGTCTGACATTTTAAGGATGCTCTGACCCAGAACTCTGTCACTGAGGAACGTGCTGTCAGCAGTGGTACAAAGGAGCTTCCACTTTGACAAGTCAGTCCCTTCCATCAAGAAAAGGTTTTGTCAGACAGTTCCTGGTGGGCTGGAATGACTGACTTGATCTGACAGGCAGGAGCCAAGGCATATGGGTATTAAACCACCATCAAAAGCTCATGCAAAGCTGTAGCAGACCCAGGTTGAATTGTACCTTGTTTGCAGATCCTGCCTCTCCCTCCAGCAACAATTTTTTTCACAATAACCACAAAAATATTCCTTTTCCAGCAGCAATTCAGAGATGGTAGCAGTACCTCATCCCTACTCACCCACCCCCTTCCCCCCAGCCCCTTTCCAGATCTGCCAGCTCAGGGCTGAGCAGCACAGGATGGATCTCAAACACTGCCACTCTCGGGAGCGCTGTGAAAACAGAAGGATAATTGCAAAGAGTTCCCTTTTGAGAAGGATCCATCGCTGCCTATGGCTCGGTTCCCTGCTTTTAACCCTGCGTGCTTGGCCTGTGTGGGCTGTCACATTTCCCAGATATCGGATGCTGCTGCCCTGCTCTGCAGGCACATGGGAGGCAGGCACGTCTGGGAATTCACTGCACCCTGCAGGAGGTGATAACCCCAGGCAATGAAGCACAGTCAACTTGGTTTTCCTGCCCAAATCTCGTGCTCTTGCCGCAGGAAACTCAGCAGACTGCGTGAGAACACGTTTATCTAATGCCCCAAATAATAGTAGATACAAAATTTCTTCAGGCATTTCCATCCTATGGTGCTTCAAGTGACCATGATATCATATTGCTAAATAAATGGCATTAACAGATGAATATCACACGGCTGGACAGTCAGCTGCAGCTTGCCGGTGGCAGGATTTGGCTGGGATGTGTCCGTGCATTTTCCATGGCTGGAGGCAGGACAGAAGCTGCACAAGAGCACCCAGGGGTGTTGAGTCTGGATGAAAAGATTCTGATGTATGGGGCTAATGCTGCACCCGGGATGGAGGTGACAGTGGGGACAGCCTGGATGGGGAATGCTGGAGGGTAGGAGGGCAGCAGCTCCATGCCCTTCATCCCCCAGGATGTGTCAGGAATGCATCACATTCACAGACAAAAACCTCTTGGCTCTCAGTGGAGAGAACCTGACTCCAGCCCACAGTGCAAAATTAACCTTTCCTCTTGGCTGTTGAAAGCTGAGGCTGAGTTAATCAGTAGCAGACAGGCTGATTGACTGCCACTCCTCTGCTAAATTAATGCAGTAGGGTCACATCAGTGCCACCGCACTGTTTCCCAGAGATGGCATCCTGGCAATGTCTTCAAATGCAGACACACAGCTGCAAAGAGAAGGAAGGTGCTGTAACCACACAGGGCATTTACACTTGTGCATAGCAATGTGAAAGTGGAAAGACAAGAGAAAATAGCTACTGCTCTTCCTACTGATTTTTTGTTGGCTGTTCTGCTCTTGGCATCTTGCAGTACGTGCCTCTGAAGCTGCTAATTTTGCTCCTAGGAAAGCTCCCCTCCCCGTGCCTGTGCTGCAGTGAGCCTGTGCACTGCTCGATGGAGGCACAGCTTTTACATTAGCATTTTGCATGTTCTCAGTGCTAGGAAAAGCATTCAGGAGAAAAAAAAAATATCCAGGCAACATCATGATCTGTGTTTTACAGATGAAGTCAGAGCCATGTATTGGGATTTTAATAAAAAAGCCAAGTGGGTATTTTTTAAAAGATGCTTCTGCCACAGGCTTAAAGAATAGGCAACAACATCCACCTATGATCAAAATGAAGAGTACTTGACTTATGGCAGATCTCTTCCTGGCTGCAGTGAGAGCTTTATCTTGCATGCTTTTAGCAGCTGAATCCTCACTGTCTTTTTAAGAGGCAGCATCCCTTTCCATTTAAATTGCTCATCCACCATGTCACTCTGTAAGATGTGCTGATGTACGAAGCACAGAAGGACCCCTGAGCAGCATGAAGAGCTCCTCTCCTTGCTGCAGCTGAATGTCAAATTGCTTAGAGAGGGAGAAAATGCTGGCAAAAGTTCAGCATGGCTCAGGGTTTGCTTCCTGAAGATGGAGGAGCTGAAATTTTTCTGAAAGCAGACCTAAGGGTCAGGTGTGGGGACAGGTTTAAGTGTCCAATTTCAGAGTTGTTAGGATGGAAAAATATTGAAGAAAAGACCTGATGAGCCCGGGCTAGGCATAGTTTCTGAAGCAGGACAGTGCTCTAACCTAAGCCAAGGACCTCTGATGCTCTTGAAGTGATTTTGCCCACAGAAACACATCAGCACGGAAAAGCGCCATGCCAGGACATGCCATACACCACAACCTTGCTAATACTACAGGGGACAACATAAACCCCTCACAGCACAGTGGCCTGAGACTGCCACCAGTCCAAAGTGATGGCCCATCCATGGGCTCAGGAGTCAGCTCTGCCACAGAACCTCGTGCTGAGACTGACAGCAGTATTGTGTACAGAGCCCTTGGGACCACTTGGTGTTCCGAGCAGGAGGTCAAAAGTTGTCATTCTGGACCTTAGATTTTAGATATAGCCATGCTGAGAAACCTTTAAAGGTTTTTGATCTGGCAAATGGTTTCACCAGCATTTTCCTTGCTGACCAGGTGTGTTTCTGCAGTAACCATACAAAGTGCCCTTCCTGTCTTGAGTTTGGTCACTCGCTCTTCATGGGCTCGTTCTCTGCATGTCTTCCTTGATGCTCTGTGTGCATTGAGATGTCCTTCTGGTCTATATCTCAGAGGCTTAAATCCTTATCTGGTAAGGGGAATGTAAGTCAAGCCACTGTAGCTTGTACTTTTGAGGATCCTGTTATCCTGTCAGGTTCTTCTGGCTCCCAAAACGTGGAGTGGAAAATTAATCACTGACATCAGATAATATATTCTAGAGGAGGTGCAAGGAGCAAAGCTTCTTGAAAAATGTGGTCTGTAATTAAAGATTGCAAGGTGCAGTGGGTCTGTTTTAGATACAGTGGCTCAGTGACCAAGTAGGAGATGTAAATTGCAACATCTCCACACTTTGCTAATGCAAAAGAACACTTTTGGTGATGGTGGATCTCTAGCAGGTTAGAGCTCTGTGAACTGAAGCTACAGAGTTAAAGAGAATCATTAAGGCATTTTCTCCCCTCTCTGAGCCCAACTCTGTTCTCCTCTTTCTTGTTATTTAGTATTTATTGCAGTTTTATCATTATTATTTTATTTGCCAAGGCATGTTTTGCAATGAGGTGCCAGGGATGTCAGCTCGATTTTTAGCCTTTTCTCAGCACATTCATTAAACTGTGACAGGTGATTTTCCCTTCTGTTTGGGCTCTGCCCTTGTACTCCTCACCCTGGGAGCTGAGAGCATTGCTGTAATTCAGGGGATGGTCCAACAGCCACTCCTCATACGTTTGCTGCCACATCCTCTGCCTCTGTGGGAGCACATGCACCAGGCCCTCTGCTGTTTGGAATAATTTTTAATATGCACTGATGATGGTGGAAGAGATGAGGGATCTGTTCTGGGAGTGGTAACCCAGATGTTCCATGGCCCCTGAGAGAATCCATTTCTGTAGCTGGCTGGGAAGCCCAGGAAAGATTATCCCCTAACCAGGCACTTGCCAAAGGGAAAAAAAGTTGCAAACCAAGAATCATGGTTAATGGTTGGTCTTGATGATCTTAAAGGTCTTTTTCAGCCCTAATGATTCTGTGGTGCAAGAAGTTTTATTTTTTTTGCCAAAGGTCTCTGTGTGAGGAGACCTGGGCATTTGACCCTGTCACAGAAGCAGCGTGCCCAGGACTCAGAAATACAGAGGTGACATTGCACAGAGCTCTCAGTATCAGCTACCCAGGGCCCAGTAACAGGAACTCTGTTGAGGGCTTGTGTGACATCATGTACTGTCCATTAGCAGATTTTGCATTCATCTGTTTTGTGTCTTGCTGCCTGCCTCCAGCACTCATTTTTCACAGGAGATACGACACTAATCATGGCTTTTTGCTTGAAGGAACAAGGTAGTCAGGTGACTCCAGTGGTAGATTTTGAAAGTTGCCCATATTTGGCCCAAATAAAGTCACACTGAAGGTCATGGGAACTTTTTCATTGGTTCCAGAAGACACCAAGCTCACTTTTGCTGTCCTTTTGAACCAAGTGCATCCCACCCTGACCCATCTGAAGAACTTGCTTCTCAAACTCACTGACATGATGTGTGAAATGTCCATGATGTGCCTCACCTGCAGGGTTTTGGCACCACAGACAATGTATCTTCACAGTGTCAGAGCTCCTGGGTTTACTTCTGTTTCCTCATTAAATAAAAAAGACTGGATGACTGGATTTCTTTTTTATTTTTTTTTTTTTTTAGGAAAGGGTGTCCACCTTTGCATTTTTTGTTTTGTGCAGTGTGATGGACATTTCAGAGAATCAGAGGATGTTTTGGGTCCATCCAGTTCCACTCCCTACCATGGGCAGGGACACTTTCCACTCGACCAGGTTACTCAAAGCTCCATCCAACATGACCTTGGACATGCCCAGGGGTGAGGTGTCAACAACTCTGAGCAACCTGTGCCAGTCCCTCACCACACCCCAGATATTCTTCCATGTATATATAGTCTAAATTTCTCCTTTTTCAGTTTAAATCCATTATTCCTTTTTCTATCACTTACTATTCCTTTCTATCACTTTTCTATTCCTTTCACTATGATATTATTTCATCAAAATACTTGCTTAGTATAAACTAAACTTTCAAAATAGCTCTAGGACAGAGCATGGGTCAGGCCTGAGCTTGGGCAGATTCCTTAACTCATTGATGTTTGGAAAAAGCAAAGCTGGTCCATAGGTCTGAGTTCATTTAGTGCCTTGGTATCCACGTAAAAATTTTCACTTTCTCTTCCATTTTACTCCTCAGTGTCAAGGCCAGGACACAAGTGATCTGTCCTCTTGCCCTGGGCAGTGAATATGCAGTGTCAGAATCCTGCCTATGGATTTTATTCCTCTTGTGGAGAAGGGGGTCACTGTACCAAGAGCCACAGTTCAGACCCTGCTTTCAAGATAGCATCAGCACAGACTGAATTGGTCTGTATTGTTATGTTTTTGCATCAAACCATTGAGTTATTAATGTACTGGGATTTCTGCCTCCCTCATTGCAGTCAACAAATACGTGGTCCGGGTTTTTACTGGTGAAGTCAGCGGCAGTGGAACAGATGCGGATGTCTTCATTAATATCTTCGGTGAGAAAGGAGACACAGGTATTCAAATGCAAATCATTTCCTAAAATATTTCCCCCTGCTCTGCAGCCCTGTGATCTGAACAACACATACACACACACACACACGCAGAGGCAATCTGGCAAATGCAGAATAATTTGGCTGAGTGAAAGGCACAACAAATGGTGGCGTTAGCTCTGGGGGCCCTCACATCCACAGCCCCTGGAAGGTGCATCTGCAATGCAGCAGTTGTGGCTGGGTGTGGGCACGACTCAAGTTACCTGCCATTAAAAAAAGCAGACTCTGGGAAAATGCAGCATAAACCACCAGCAGAAAGCAGTGGAGTACGTGCCGACCCACTGAAGGGTCCAACACCAATGTGTGTTTACAGGGAATGCAGTGAGAGGTGTGTGTCTCATTTTCCAGGTACCTGGATGGGCAATGACATCCCTTCTCTGTGGCAAAGGTGGTGGCTGAGCCTGCTTGGCCACTTGTAAAAATAATTTAAGCAAGGTTTATATTATTTGTGTTTGAATAGCTTTTTTAAAAAATATTGTAATTATTTTTAAATGTAGACTGTGCTGCAACAGTGGTCTGGAAACTTGAATTTTATTTTTTTTTTAATTGAATAATATTAAAAGATGTGCCCAAACCAAGCTCTCTGGCTCATGTACAGAAGTGGGTGGAGATTCCTGGAGATTCCTGTAAAAAGGGAGCAAATATTCTCTTGCTTCTACACTGCACCTATCCTGTCAAATTCAAGAAATGATTACATGATGTCTGCCAAGTGTCCTTGAACAGATTATAAAACCTGGTGGATAGGGCTCATCCTCGATTAATCCTGCAGAGTTTTACAGAGGAATTCACTGATCTCACTGAAGACATCCCAAAGTGGGAGTCCGAATCTCAGCTGGGTGTCCAGGCACTCTGTCGTATCCACACAGAGAAATAACATCCCTGGAGAATGATTCATCCCCTCTAAAGTAAGAGGGATGAATTGCCCACTGACCTCTTTCTCTGCACTGGTGCCTTGGGTGGGTTTCATCCCACTCACAGCATCATTCACATGGGCTGCAATTGGGGCACAGCTTTAATACTTTTCATAAAGGTAAACCCCTGTGAGATCAGGAAAAAGCCAACAGCCCTGACTGGGTCCTAATTTGAAAATAAATCCTTCCTCTCGGATACAGCAAAGAATTCTGTGTCCTGAAATGTCAGAATATGCAGCTTGTGACCAAAGCCTTTCTTGAACAATTTGGAGATTTTCAAAGACAGTAAAAATAAAAGGCAAATGTGTTGGAAAAAAAAAATTAAGAGCCATCTGGATATATATTTCTGAAAGCTCTGAGAGCTGTAAGTAACTGGGACATTAGAATGGAAATCCTGGTCTTTTGTGTGCTTGAGAAAAGGTACCTTTTTTATTAGAATATAAAGTCCTCTGCCTTTGCCTTGAATCCTGGGTGCAGAGAGCTGATATCTAGGGAATATCTGATTCAGTCAGTGGTGACATTCCTAAATATTCCTTCACTTACAAACATGCATGTGCCAGTAACCCTTTCCTCCTTGGATTTATTATTTGCTTATTCATTTTGGTGTTTTGTTTGTTTGTTTTTTGGTTTTGTTGGGGTTTTTTTTTTTGTTTGTTTGAGGTTTTTCTTGGGTTTTGTTTGCTTGTTTGTTTTGCTTTTATTTTTACTTTTTATTTTCCCATTCAGGTGTGAGGAAACTGGACAATGACAAAGACAACTTCGAAAAAGGAGCAGAAGACAAGTTCACGCTCGACGCTCCGAATCTGGGAAAATTAAGAAAAATTAATATCGGGCATAATAACAAGGGTGGCTCTGCTGGCTGGTTCCTTGCAAAGGTTAGTTACTCCTGAGACATTCAACATAAGCATCCCATGGGCTCAAAATATCTCACCTTCTCAGTGGTCTGGTACAAAGTGATGTAAGGATAACTGCTGGTGATACAGGTAACTGAGAAGGACAAAAATAATTTCATTCTCTTGACTTAACCCATTACCATCAGTGTAAAAATACCAGAATCCAAGAGTTATCTGTTGGAAATTTCACAGTGAAAATTTGAGGACTCATAGCTTGCCCAAATTTAAGTGGTTTATCACTGGCTCAGCAAAAGAGATATGCTTGCCACAAAGACCCTATTCTTCCATTTTCCTGCTCGTTTTGCTCCCCTGCTATGGGGTAGGAAGGTATTACAGCTTTTAGTGTAATGATTGAAGGAATATTTTTAAAGGGGAGATCTACAACTCTTCCCTCTCATCTCATTTTCTTTCCTCTGCTGATGTAGTTTAACACAGCTGGCTTTATTCCACAGAAGACCTGACCCTGAATCTGTAAATTCTCAATAATGGGATACTTCGATGTAATACAAATATTAGCAAATATTAGCACATGCTTCTCCACCACTACACAATGAAGGAAAATTTACAATGTTGGCTGTCCATGAAAAATGTGGAAATGAAAAACAGAGCAGTTGCACTCAATGTGACACATCATGGCAGGGGTAAAAAATACAGAACCTCATTCTCACATCACAAGTGTGATGACATAATTTTTGGTGAGGTTTGTGAGGTTACTCAGGTCCCAAAAACTGGTGTAGTGACTACTTGCAGCCAACACACCAACCCTATATTCTGCCACAAGCCTCCAGGATGTTTACAATTAAGCAGAATGTAACTTTAGCCTTGCAAATTCAGATAGAAGGTTGGAGAACTGAGATAAAACAGCTGAGTTGTTGTCTACGGGTTTTAGTTGTTTTTCTGTAATTTGGTTCAACACTTGGACTCTCTAGTGTTATCACTCCAGGATGAACCTGTTCTCAGGTTTCTTGTGTTTTCAGAGTGTCTTACGCTCAGAGATGGTTTTCCACCCCTAAATGTAAGAATAAACCCACTTAAAGGAACCCAGTGATGATCAGCTGGTAGAGAGGCATTGGAGTGTTGATATTTCCCCCAAACCTTGTCTATTTTAGTCTCTAAGCACTCCAGCTCTCTCATGCTGAAAATCCCAGCGCTGGCAGACACTGCTGTCTGTGTCTGTGGAGGTACAACAGGACTCAGGAGTGCTACAGGCAACAGAATGGTGTGGGATGAATGACAGGAGGGGAAGCTCTGTTTCCCAAAAAATGGTTTCATAAATTTATCAGAAAGGACAGATTTCATATTCTCTCTCATTGTTGAGAAAAGTGTCAAGGGCTTTCTATCCATAATAGTGATTTTTTTTTCCCCTCTGAGACATAACCCACACAGAGGAATAGAGATTTTTATTTCTTCTCTTCTGACCTAAATCCTTCAGTACTCTTCTCTGATGGTTTAAAATACTATTGTAAATCTACGGCAGAATTCAGGAGTCCAGCAGAAGATATTGGTAAGAAACACCTCAGCGGGAGGTGCAAAAAACTAGTCTAATATTAAAGGGGAATATTGTTCCCCATCTTGTTTCAGCAAAATATCACAGAATTCTAGAACAGAATTCTAAATCTGGATTGACAGGGACCTTAAAGACCCTCCAGAGTCTGTCTTATGGGCAGGGACACCTTCCACCATCCCAGGCTGCTCCAAGCCCCATCCAGCCTGGCTCTGGACACTGCCAGGGATGCAGGGGCAGCCACAGCTGCTCTGGGCACCCTGTGCCAGCCCTGCCCACCCTCACACACAGCAATTGCTGCCCAAGATCCCATCTGTGCCTGCCCTCTGGCACTGGCAGCCATTCCCTGTGTGCTGTCCCTGCAGGCCTTGTCCCCAGGGCCTGTGCAGCTCTGCTGGAGCCCCTTGAGGCCCTGGCAGGGGCTCTGAGCTGTGCCTGGAGTCTTCTCTTGTGCAGGGGAGCAGCCCCAGCTGTGCCAGGCTGGCTCCAGAGCAGAGGGGCTCCAGCCCTGGCAGCATCTCCGTGGCCTCCTCTGCTCTGGCTGCAGCAGCTCCACGTCCTTGTGCTGCTGGAGCCAGGGCTGGGGCAGCTCTGCAGGTGGGGTCTCACCTGAGCACAGGGGCACAGGGGCACGATCCCCCCTGCCCTGCTGCCCACGCTGGGATCAGCCCAGGGCAGGGGGTTCAGGCTGGGGCAGGTCCAGCTCTCACCCACAGCACCTCCAGCTCCTTCTCCCAGGGCTGCTCTGTCCATTCTCTGTCCAGCCTGTCTTTGCATTGCCCAGCCCAGGTGCAGGACCTTGCACTTGGCCTGGTTAAACCTCATGATATTTGCACAGCTCCACCTCACTGTGGTCCAAGAGCCAAATCCTTCCAAATCAGAACCTGTTTCCTGCCACAGGGTTTTAAAGGCTGCCTTTGCAATGGTTCCACCCTGGAGTAACTGACTGGGATCTAGTGATACTGTTGTGTCACACAAGCTCATCTGGTGGTCTGGATTTCCCCTGAAATTCCTAGGCATTATTTTATAACAAGGCTCTAAAGCAGAGAGAGCCTTCCCAAAGCAGAGCAAAGAGCTGTAGTTCAGCTGATGGAGAAGAGTAGCCAGCAAACAGGCTCTGGAGAGAAGGAAGACAGGCCAACCAGCTGGTCTTGATAGCAGAGACATCTGGTCTCATACACTGCAAGAGATGCAGAATGGGTTCACTGGATGAAAAAGAAAGAAAAGAGAAAATCTGGGTTTTCACTCACTGATTGTCTGAATTTCTCTCAGTACTGACTAGGGAGTGAAGTAGGATCTGCTTAAATATGGAATACATTAAATACCAAGTGAGAGTGTGTACATTAAGCTTCTGCTCTTCTGCCACCCTGTTGTGTAAAACCCTTGCTTCTCCCATGCTATTTTTCAGCGTGGTGTCTCTTTTTCTCTTAGGTGATCATTGAGGACATTGGCAATAAATGTGTGTACCAGTTCCCAGTTGGACGCTGGTTTGCTTTGGATGAAGACGATGGGAAAATACAGAGGGACATTCTTGTTGGGGGCACTGAAGCCACAGGTAAAATCATGGCCTGAATCCATGGTGGCAAATGAGCAATTAAAGCTATTAGACATGTTTTCTTTAGGAGATTGAATGCCTTATGCTCAGGGAGACCTGCAATGAAGCATCTGCTGGTGATAGGCTGTTTTGAGTGAGGGCTCCTGAACTGTCAACACATTTCTCACCTTTGTGTCTCACCTGTGAAGCTGTGCAGGACCTGCATGCTGGTTTATCACCTGGTGCACCTGGATAAGGGGCTGATGGGCAGGGAATGAAAGATACACCTTGTACCTCCAGCAAATTGCTCACCAGCATTCAAACAAAGTGTTTGTTATTTCCAGAAGCACAAAGCAGTAAATATTGTGCCTCTGTTTCTTGTCTGGGGAGCTAAACATCCTTTTACAAAACAAGAAACAAAGTGCCGAGACCTAAATCAGTCTTTTTTATTATCCAACATGGTTAAAGCAAAGACGACCAAAGTTTATGTCTCTGTTAAAAGAAACCTGGATGTACAGTCCATAAAAGAACTTTTCACAAGTCAGGAGATTATTTGGATAGTGTTCTGACTGTATTTATTTAATGACATGAAGGCAAGCACTGTGATGATGCATGTAACAACTGTTCTTTACTTCCTTGTATGGTCTTCAACATCTGCAGTCCTCGTATTCTCCCCTGCAAGTGCATCAGGAAAGAGGTCTGGGTGCAGATCCCTCACTGCAGGATACTTGCTAGGAAAAAATCAAGGGAAAAAAACTGAAAGAAATGTAATTCAATTCCCCAAATCTTCCTTTATCTTTTACCATTCATGACTGTGTATTTTATTTTCCTGCTCTCTGGAGTTTTGTTGAAGATATATCAACAGTAAAGCATGCTTGAGTACAATTTTTAATGTAAATTTCAAAGGGAGGATTATTTATAACAGAGTGAGTTCTGATGTTTTTGCTTCATCCCAAGTCCCTGTTGAAATTTCTGTTTGCTTTAACTAAAAAACTTGGCTTAGGTCTCAACTATTTTCTACATACCCTAGTTGTGTTTAGGTGTGTATTTGATGCCATGAGACAGGTTTAAGATGTGCTTTTCTGTGAGGTAAGACTTGTGGGAAGAAATGTTTTCATTCTTAGACCAACAGCTGGAGATAGAAAAAAAAACCCAAGGGCACTTTTATGTAAATAGGTTTATTTTCAGAAATACATTTCTTTCTTCCAGCTGGGCTGATACCTCTCCCAAATCTTGTTTTGCTGAGATGTGTTGGTTCTCACGATGACTGTGGAGGTCCTGATGGCTTCAGCAGCATTATAGGCTAAAAAACAAATAAACCCAAAGTTTTCAGAATTTTGTGATATTGCAGATTTTGCCACTGCTGTTTAAAGCAGCACTTTTCAATCCTCTCAGCATCCTCTGACATATTTGGAGCTTGGTATTTCTCAAAATCAAATTACTTACTTGCCAACTTATTTTTTTTTTGCCTTTCTTCACCTCATCAGCAGCACAGAGTGAATAAAAAGAAAACTTTTTTTTTTCATTGGGCCATGGAACAGGGAGTTTGTCACCCCATGGCTATTTCTCTTGGACAGTCTGAAGGTAGATGTGTATTTCTCAGAATTATGTGTGAGACAAAAACAAATGAAACATTGCACCGTGTGTAAGTCAGAAGCTAAAATAGACCAGTGGGAAAATCAATAAAGTCTCCAACATAAATCCAATCAAAGCCATAACTCTCAGACTCTTTTCCTCCCTTCTTTTTTCCCTAACCAAATTCCTGATTCCTCCAGGCATCGTGTACAACGTGGCTGTGGTGACAGGAGATATCAGAGGAGCCGGCACCAACTCCAAGATCCACGTAATCCTCCACGGCTCCAAAGGCTTAAAGAACAGTGGGAAGATTTTCTTGGAAGGAGGTGAATTTGAGCGTGCCAGGACAGATCTCTTCAACGTGGAGATAGCTGCCCTTCTCAGCCCTCTCAGTAGAGTCACCATTGGGCACGATAATTGTGGTGTCAGCTCTGGCTGGTTTTGTGAGAAGGTGAGACTTGATTATCACAAACTCACGGAATAATTTAGGTTGGAAGAGACCTCTGAGGTTGTGGAGTCCTACCACTGGGCCAACATTGCCAAGAGTTTTGTCTGCAGGCAGCTGTCAGACCTGTTTCCCATTCATAATCTGACCCCGGTTACAACCCAGCAGGGCTTAAAAATAAATAAATAAATCTGCTTTTGTTTGGAAGGCAATATCCCCGGTTTAACAAGTCAATATTATACATCACGCACGGGAGCAGCTGATTGCCTCAAAGGCACGTTAGATGCATAAGTCAATCACTCGCTAATTGGGTTGATTGCCCCTCTGCAGTCACAAAGATAGAGATTATTGTTTGCTCAGCTCCAAAAGCACCTTCAGATGTTTGCCCAAGGGGCCGGACAGAAATGCAGCCTTGGATTGTGCTGAGCTTTTCAAAGTTATCATCGATGCTCAGACTTCCCTGAAGTTTCTAGATGCTGCTCTGGAGGTTCAGAAATAATAAAAAAAGATTAAAAAAACCCCAAAACCCAATAGAAAGTGGCTGACCACAGCTGCTACTGGGAGGTAGTGGAGAAATGTGCAATGTTGTTACCCAATCATTTATATTTTTTGAGAAGAATCCTATGCAGCAGTAGGGGAAGACGTTGGAAAATTCTAAGATTAGCACATGGTATGTGATCCCTATATCTGTGGGTAATGTTTGGTTTTGTACCACCCAATGCTTAGTACACATGCCAGAGATTAATGTGGCCTTGTGTTAACTCCCTGCATCTGTGACTAATAAATTTTGTGCCAGCCAACGCTTCCTTGTTTGCTTCCACCAGTGATTAATATGTACTGGTAGATATTTTAGTTTTGAGAGCAGAGATGGAGTGCCAGAGCAAAGAATGATAAAGAGAAGTGCACCACAACCTGGACACATATTTTAAATACTCTCCAGGAAAGAAGATTCACCAGAAGATCCAGGACCATAAGACAGAATTTTGAGGAATAGGATGTTCCCAAATGATCACCAAAAAATCCCTGAGAGACCCCTACTCACATCCAAATAACTTCATGGAAATAATAAGCATATATTCATGTACACAGGAAGTGTAATGAATGTGTAATAGAAATGTGACAAATATGTATCAGTTTCATGTATTGTCTATTTGGTTGCTGCTCATGCTTTGAGGTGAAATTCCCATGCATCCAGCATAGTTTAGAAAATAATTTTGTCTTTCCAACCCAGCAGATTGGTTGGAGAGTTTGTTTCCCAGCTTTTGGTGACAACACTAGATCACGTCCAAGGTCATCAGGAGGAAGTGGGGGGGTAGAGAGGAAGGCAGATGCCTACCCTGAAGCTACATAAAAATTCAGTTTTCCTGGCAAGCAAAATCAGCTTAGGATGGATATGTTTGAAGGCTTTTTGTACCCTGTGCTTTCTGCAGAGCCCTTGCTGTGGTGCAGGAGCTGTGCTGCATGCTGACACTGTGCTGACTGCTGCAGCCACCCTTCTTCCTCCCATTGCCCTCCCCTCCTGGTGTTTCACATCTTCTTAGTTGACCCATTGTGATGTACTGCTGCAAAAATGGGAATAACAGAACAGATGAGTCATAGCTGTACTTCAAACTGGGACTTGTGCAACCAGTCTGGTTCATATTGGTCCAGAAAAGCTGATTTTGAGAGCAGGACTGAGATCTCCAGCTCTGTCTTTGCTCTGTTCAGGTTTTCAGTGCTGAGGCCCTGTGGGCTGCCAGGAGAAGAATATTCAAGCTGCCTTTCCCAACCTCTTTTGCCAGGTGGTGGTTTACTGCCCGTTCACTGGGATTGAGCAAACATTCCCATGTGGGAAGTGGCTGGACGAAGACGAAGGGGACGGTCTCATAGAGCGGGAACTCTACGAAATGGTCTCCCTGCGCCAGAAAAGGCTGAAAAGTAGGTGAAGTGTCCAGGAGCCTCCTGTGACCATCACCCCTCCTCCCATAAGCAACGCCCCCTGAGTGTCACCTGAGTGACATGGGTGTAGCCAGGGTCAAGGAGAGGTTCAAGTGGATTCAGTCACTGGATTATAAAATGGTTTGGGTTTGGAAGGGACATTTAAAGATCATCTAATTTCAACCCCCCTGCCACAGCAGGGACACCTCCCACTGTCCCAGGCTGCTCCCAGCCCTGTCCAGCCTGGCCCTGGACACTGCCAGGGATGCAGGGGCAGCCACAGCTGCTCTGGGCACCCTGTGCCAGCCCTGCCCACCCTCACACACAGCAATTGCTGCCCAAGATCCCATCTGTGCCTGCCCTCTGGCACTGGCAGCCATTCCCTGTGTCCTGTCCCTGCAGGCCTTGTCCCCAGGGCCTGTGCAGCTCTGCTGGAGCCCCTTGAGGCCCTGGCAGGGGCTCTGAGCTGTGCCTGGAGCCTTCTCTTGTGCAGGGGAGCAGCCCCAGCTGTGCCAGGCTGGCTCCAGAGCAGAGGGGCTCCAGCCCTGGCAGCATCTCTGTGGCCTCCTCTGCACCGGCTGCAGCAGCTTGACATCCTTCAGATGCTGGGGCATGAGTTTCAGCTTTGAAAACACTGCTTTAGGGGAGTATAAAATAAAACTCCTACAATATTTTGAAGGATCTTAATTTCCTTAAGGTCCACTGGGCTTAGGTCTGCCTCAGACA
>VYXF01006933.1:302926-406977 GCA_013397295.1 Polioptila caerulea
GGGTGGGGGAAGGGGGAAATAAAACAAAACCCTTCCTGTTGACTTCACCTATTTTTTATTCCTGGCCTTAGAGAAACAGCAGGTCTTAGCCCTGTGCAGGTGCTAAATGTGCCTCCCGAGGCAGGCGTGTGCTGGATGTGGAGCCTTTTCTGCAGAGGGAGGCAATGGCACATGTTTGCTGGGAGGAGCTGGTCACTGCCTGCCGTGTGGGCATGTCCATCCATCCATCCATCCATCCATCCCCACACGCTCCAGCACCAGCCTGGTTCTGCACCCAGCCAAACACATATCGCTGGTGCCCATGTAAACAGAATATTTTAATTAGGATAATGGACAGTGTTTAATCCGAGAGTGCTTCGGGTGGGCTCCTGCTTCAACAGCAGTTCATTTGAATAAGCTTTATCTAAATGTTAGTCAGTGTTGTAACCACATTGCACCTCCGACATGGTCCATTTAGTTAAACAATCTGCAACCTTTAACCCCCCCTATTATCAACTCTGATTGTTATTGACAGGCTAATTCCCTCACCACTGCAGTGCAGGAGATAGACAGAGAGCATTAGCCTTGAGAAATCTGTGACCTTTAGCTGCCAGATTATAGAAGTGTAAGACTCGGAGTTAGAAAAGACCTATTATGTCATCTCGCCTATCTCCCTGTGCACACAGGACTGTCCCTTTCTGTAGAGATGATCAAAGCTGGGTTGAACCTCACTCAGGGTATCCATGGTGAAACGTCTCCCAGCACAGCATCCAGAAGCTGCTCCCGCAGCAGATTGCAGCTCCATATGTAGCTTGTATTTATTCTGGTTTTTTTTTTAATTCCTTCCTCTCCTTATCTTGAATGTTATCCTGGAAACTGTTGTGTCAGGTCTGGTCCTCCCTGGTGTTTGTGCCCTGAAGAATATTTGCCCTGGCTCTGAGAACTTCCAAAGTGTCTGGATACCTCGATGTGAAGGGATGGGAACCCGGGGGATGCGCCCAGCAAGCCCTGGGAGGATGGTGATGGGTATTTGGGGAAACGTCTGGCTTTCTCCAGCAGCTGCAGCCCTAGCTCAGCCACACTCCCCCTGTGTGGTTTCTCCCTGACAGCCCTCTATCAGCCTTTAATCCTTGTACAAGGTCCCATTTCCAAGTGCATGCTTCACTCCTCCTTTCCCTCAGCAAGAGGTCAGGGAGGCCAAACCAGACAGATGAGAGCAGTCTTTGGTGTCTGAATTGCACTTGCAGCTTTCCCCAGGGAGAACAGGCTTCTCCATCACATGCCATCCACAGACTTTGCTTCATTTCTGCTCATCTAAAACTTGCTAGTGTTTTTCAGAGAGGAGTGGTCATGAACATTTTGTGTATTTTTAAAGCAGAGGCAGAACTTTTTCTGAGAGATCCCTCTTCCCCTCATTTTTTTCTCAGTAGCACTTGTCTCTTTTTTTTTACAGTCAAACACTGATTAGACCAGTAAAAATCTAATTTATATGCATGCCATCATATTTTTATATTCCATTCTGGGCTCTGAAGGTCAAGCTGTGCTAGTGTGGGCCGAGGCGTACCGAAAGGGTTAGCAATTCTCTCATTAAGAATTTTTAATAATTCAGCTGATGTCTGAGAGAGGAAAGAAGGCTGTTCCCTCTCTTGTAGGTGCTGCAAGGCCTGCAGAAGTGACACACATTATCATCAATGAAGTATGCAGATGAGGGGCTCTTTAGAGGAAATAAAATCACCCTTATATAGGCAACAATATTCTGGTATGAAAACCGATGTAAAGTTGCTGCAGGTGGTCTGGACTTATGGTTAAAATGTTGGATGAAGACTTGGGATAAAAATCTTGCAGACTAGTCACAATCTTAGGTTATGTCATGTAGTATTAAAAAAAAAAAAAAACAGTTTTAAGTGAAGCCGTGTCAAATTTAGGCGCTTAAATAACTTAAGACCTTTTGGAAAACACCTTTATACTGCTCTGAGTGTGTTTGTCCCATATGATACAGCCTCACTAGGGATGGATGCCTGAAAGGGCTTTGAGACAGCCTGCTCTGCAAGAAGCATTTTTGGGATAATTAGTCCAGTCTCTGGAGTCTCATTATCTCAGGACGAGGTGATAACATGTCTGTATCCTATTCCTCCTTGTTCCAGACACAGATCAGACAAGTTTTTAGGAGCTACCTGGAGCTGCATTGCACCATGCACAAGTAAATGGAGACTCCTACTCACTGACAAAAGGAAAGATGAATATTTCTCTAACTTTATGGTCTTTGAAGTTTGAGTTGTAGGTATTTGACAAGTGAACTGAAACTACAGGGTTGGGTCACACTCCTGCATTACCCTGTTAGTGGAGTATAACAGGAGAATATGGTTCACCTGAAAAGAGGTTGTTTATGTTTTTCTCATTTTCTTTTAAATGAAATCACAGAATTTTATTTCCAACCTCATTCCTGCACATCATGCAAGAGCTGATTATGTTTGTGCAAAAAAGTATGAAAGGTCTTTGTCTTTCTTCATCCTACCCTCTCTACCTACGAAGGGAACAGCGATAATTATGCTTTTCAACAGTTCACCCTTTAAAAATTACTTTTTAAAACAAGTGTCTTGAACCTTCCTTTCTAGAAAACCCCTGGTCTCTGTGGATCTGGACAAGTGACATTAAAAATGCAGGAACAGATGCCACCATCTTCTTCCAGATTTACGGAGACAAAGGGAAGTCAGATGAGATGAAGCTAGACAACAATTCAGACAACTTTGAAACTGGACAGACTGACAAATTCATGGTATGAATCTTGTGCAAGTGATAGATTTGGCTTGGTATTGTTTTCCAGGGCTTGAGCTTCAATCGTGGGCAGAAAATTACTAGTATGAGATTTTTACTCCATTAGACCCTTCTAAAGTTGAGGTGAAGTCACTCCATTCGGTGGTGATGCAAATTAGTTACTTGCCCATGGATATGGCTTTTCTTCCCAAAACATGGAATAAGCTGGTATTTTTGACTTCTCTCTGATCTAGCTCTTAAAAGATGTTCAGAGGTGCCCTTTGTGTGTGTGCTTTGGTGACTTACAAAAACGGATATTGCAATTTTTTACCCATTTACAGATAGAGCTTCCTGATCTCGGCACCTTTTATAAGCTCCGGATATGGCACGAGAAAAGAAATCCCTTTGCTGGCTGGCATCTGAACAAGGTGAGGGGACAGCAAGGGAAGGAAGACCTGGGAATCCAGGCTGGTGGCAGAGGCGTGCAGTGCCAGCCCTGGGTCACTGTGTTCCCCACATGGCAGCTGAGCTTGATGTGCAGTGCTCTGAGGTGCCTGCCTTGTCAGAGGACAAGATAAGATGGTCTAAAGTTGCACCAGGGAAGGATTAGATTGAACATTAGGGAAAATTCCTTCATGGAAAGGGCTGTCCAGCCCTGGCAGAGCTGCTAAGGGCAATGGTGGAGTCCCCATCCCTGGAGGGATTTAAAAGCCATATGGATGTGGCAGCTGGGTATATGGGTCAGTGGTGGCCTGGGCAATGCTGGGGGAATGGTTGGACTCAACGATCTTAGAGGGCTTTACCAACCCAAATAATTATGTGATTTTGTGTGTGGGAAGTGGGAGCAATGAGGAGAGGCAGCTCCCAGCAGCCAGAATGATGAAAATCCCACTTTCCAACCCTTCCCATGTCAGAAAACTGATGTACTCATGTCACTGCTACCATGGGTTTCATCCTTGCTTTTCAGAAATCCTCCTATTCTTAGGTACCCCTACTGCATAGAAAGGCAAACCCACTCCTTCCATGGCTTGCTTACAATGCCCATAACAAAAAATAAAGTCTGATTCCAGCAGAGATTGCACAGTGTAGCAGGCCCTGCCCTGAAGTGCTGACAGCCCTGTGATGGGAGGTGAACTCCTGCAGGCTGTAGGAGGCCATGGAGATTGTGCAGAGGAGAGCAGCCCTGTGCTGTGTGGGAGATGACAAGGGTGACCTGCTTGATCTTCACTCACACGTCCTTCACTCTGCCAGCATTGATTACGGTGCTGTCATCCCTCACCTGGATTGTCTGGACAGCAAGTCCACCTCTAAGCTTCACCCCTGCTCCTCCTGAGCAGCTTGGATGGCACTCTCTGCGCTTAACAAAACACACACTTTGCTCTGCACTCTGTAAAAGAGTGTGTTGATAAATCACAGTTTACCACTTGCAGCTTTTTCCTGGGCTCCTCTAACGTGCTTCAACAGATCCTGCTCTCCTGCATTGTCATGGAGCTGTGAAACCATCCACTGCCAACACCCATCTCCAGGGGTAGGAGGGCATCACGTGCTGCTGTTGTCACCATATGGTGGGAGAAGGTGTCTGGCTAGGGTCTTTTATGACAAAGAAATTGGTGGTTAGACCTCGGGCCACTGCAGTCATCCCCATTAGTTTGTTCACAGATGATGAGCAAGAATGTTTGTATCTTCCACAGCTGTATATTTCCCTGTGGTGTCTTATTTTCCTGCAGAAAAATTATGTTCAGGAAGGACAAGAAGCAACTTAGAGTGTGTCTAGGACTCCCTTTTGGCCAAACTGTCTAAGTAAACCTGATTAAGATGCATGAAATGCATTGATGTTCTTATGGTTGCACTCATCTTAGGCCTTTTTCAACCTAAATGATTCTAAGACTTTACGAAAATCAGTCTGCCTGTATGCACCCAGTCTGATGGTTTTTGGATGCCTCAGGCTCATGGCATGTGAATCCCATCACTTGTGCACCCATTTGCAGCACCTAGGAAATCAGATGAAACCAGAATGATGCTTTGTTCCAGTCCTCCTCCCTCATTTTGTTGCTTCATGGCAGGTCAGGCTTCCATTTTCTGTCACAAGAGCCTTGAACAGCCACGCTGGTCAGGCCAAAAGCCCCTCGAGCCCAGCATCCTCTCTCTTGTGTCACAAAAGGTCATGGTTCTAGAAGTGTAAGAAAAAAGACAAACATTTATGATACTTCCTCCTAACAATCTTTTAGGTTCTGACCACTCTCAGTCGGACACCTACTTCGTAAACTGATCTACCAAACAGAAAGCAATTAGCCAGTTTATTTTTCCAGTTATTAGTTCAAAGTTTCCAGCCTCCCCTTGAACATTTAGACTTTCAGCAACCTTAATAGGTTTAGCTGTTTAGGCTGTTTTAGCTTCACAGGCTGATTGTGTCCGTTTTTTGATTTTTTATTTTTTGCTTAGAACCTTGTTCCACAGGCATTGTTTGATGCCCTGTATTTCTTGAGGCAGAAGAGGGAACAGCTGATCCCTCTCTGCCTTCTCCATTGTCACCTGTGATTTTACAGACCTTCTTGTACTCTTGCTTAACACACTTCAGCAGACAACTGCAGAGCACCATCTTATTTGCTCAATACTCCTTTGGAAGCTACTGCACATCTTTTTTCAGGGTTCCTGCAATTTTTTTATTTCTTTTTTTTTTTCCTCAATGCCTTGATTCTCATAAGCAAGAACCAGCAGCAGCACAAGCCCCATCCCTGGTTTGCTCCTTGGTGTTGTCGAGTGGCACAAGATGAGCTATTTGCAGAGCCACAGAATTGCTCAAATGTTCCTCAAAGCCATAGAGTGATTGGAGAAAGGAGGAATGAAAAGCCATCAGCTGTGACAGACTTTGCACTGTGCATCACCACAGTGCACAAGCTGGACGGTCTCGTTATTAATGTGTTTTATTTCTCTGCTGCTACCCACTCTTGCCTTCTTGGCAAAAACCTGTCAGGTTCTTGTTGCTTTTTTTGCCTTTAAGCCTCTGAACTCATGCTGTGTTTTGGTTTAATGAAGGTAACTCTGCTGAAAACGCTGACAAAAGAAAAATACTCATTCAACTGCGGCCGCTGGCTAGATATAAATGAAGAGGACAATGAGATCGTGCGGGAGCTCCCTGCCGAGGGACCTCTGGTGACTGAAGTCATGCCAGGTGAGAGCCACGGGCTCTGTTGCAGAGGCTTGTTTAGGACCTGAATAGAAAGAAACCCTCTTTGTGTGAGAGATGCACAGGCAGACTGATGCAATTCAATTAACTTCTCTTTCTGGCACTTTCTCTCTGCAGTATTTTCTGTGTGCATCATTAGCTGCATGAAGCCTGAGAAATCCCAACCTTTTATTAATTTTTTTTTTCTTTTTTTGAGCAGATTTCTCTGTGGTGGGAAATATGAGAGATCTGGCCACAGCACAATTCTTTCCAGGGCTTGGGGTTTTTTTAACTTTTAATTTTTTTCCAGTCTCCCTTAAAATTTGAAACGCAAGGTTTGAGGAATATTCATGGAAAGCAAGCTTAGCTGAAATGCAACCTAAAATTTGACAATCATATTTTGGGCTTTAAAGTTTTATTTAGTTATATGTAAATTTATGCAGCTGTATGTATAAATATATAGTAAGTTGCACAGCACAGTGGTGTGTGTATGTATGAGCAATCCAAACTATTTGTTCTTTTAATTGAACTGGAGATATAATTAAGGAAAGCTGCAGAACTTTGCCCTGGCTTCCTGGAGTGGCCACTTCTGCCTTGACTTTGTGTCACAAAAATTAAATCTACTTAGAAGGAAAATTTAGGAGAGCAGAACATCTCAAGGTAGCTGGTGGGATTATTCATCTTTCCACCAAAGCACACACACTCCGTAGAGCTTGAGTCCCCCGTTTTCTGAAATTTCTCATTCTGACATTGGTGATCTGCATGCAGTGGAGCAGTTTCTCAGAAGAGGAAGAGTAATTGTAATTGCAGATGTTATTAAAATGTAAATAAACCTGGTTTTGAAATGTATTTTTAATCAGCTGTGGAGAGGGCAGCTTGAATCCTCACTCAGGCACTTTCCTGTGAGGAGAATTTGTGCTGAGCAGAGGTGAGATGCAGCATCTCCATATTGGACTTGCAGGTGGATTTTGGAGGGAGGGTGGGAGCACTGCTTCTTGTTCCTTCCCCAAGCTGGAGAAAAGGGGCTCCTCTTTCAAAAGTTGGTCTGTGGGCTGGCTCCTTGTTATGATATTTCTTCCTGGAAATCCTTCACCCAGTGGGATGGGAGGGCAGAGAGGAGGGCAGGGTCAGGGAAGGAAGGTGGCAGAACAAAATCCATCCAGGAAAAACATATGGAGGCCTTAAAGGTGAAAAGCAAGCAAGACAATCCAACATCCTGCATAAAGTTTGGACTCTTATAAAGATGATCTTGGGTGTTTTTTCCAATCTTTATGATGTAAAGATTTTATGATTTTATGATTATGACCGTCCCATGGGGATGGGGCCTACTGGGCCGGTCTTGTCCCATAAATCCAACACAAAGAGCCCATTCCTCAGGTCTCTGAGCACTTGTCCCTTTCTAACTCTTTTTGTCTTCCTTCCATGGCCCTGGATGCTGAAAGTGTTGTTTTCCTCATGCACATTGCAAGGTTCCCCACCCCCAGGGCCATCTTGGAAAGGCAGAATGGTAGGTAGCAGGACAGGATCACTCCACTTCCTAAGGTTTTTCTTGAAAGGGCCAGGATTTTTATGTCCTTGTCTGGAGGACTTTTACATGTTCTCTCAACACTTCAGCTCTTTCTATTTCAGCTTTTCTCCTTTCCCCCCTTTTCCTCGTGGTAACCTGGAAGCGTGCAAGTCAATACACCAGCGGAAGCACCAGCTGGAAGTACGAGCACCTCAAGTTAATGACAAGCCCATCAAGAGCGCTCAGATAAATTTAAAACGGGGACTGAGGGCATTGCTGGGGCTGTTTCCCTGTTCTGTGTCTCCCCAGTGATCAAATACCGTGTGACAGTGTGCACGGGCACGGTGAGTGGCAGTGGCACGGACGCCAACGTCTTCATCTGCCTCATCGGCGACCAGGGCGACACAGGCGAGCGTGTCCTCTACAACTGCATCAACACCGTCAACAAATTTGAAAAAGGCAACGTAAGTTCCTCAACACAAGGTTTTTAAGGCGTGATTTTATAATTTATTTATTTATTGTAATAAAAATGTGTGTTTGTAAACTCAGCTGATCTCCTTGCCAGCTCGGGCTAAGGGAAATAAATCTTGTCGGCAGAGCGTCGTAACAAGTTGCAGCTGGAGGGAGGCTTGGGTCGGGGACAGTGTGCCCTTGCTTGATGTATGCTCATGAAAAGAGTCTTTTGGTTTGCTCCCCAGCTAAGATCTGACTGCTGAAATTGCATCTTCAGACTGGGGAAGGCTTCCAGGAAATCTTCCAAGAATAAAAGAGAGACTTTTCCCTTCCATCTAATATAGCAAAAATTTGGCTCCCTGGGGCAAAGGAAGAAAAAAGCATCTTATTTAATGTGAAAGTCAGAACCCCAAAGCCTAACATGTTTCCTTTATAATTCTTCCACTCTCCCTCAACCATGCTGCACTCAATTTCATGTCATATTTTCAAACTGATTTTCAATATATTTTTGTCTGTCCATGTCTGGAATGCAGGGGGGTGGAAACGGACTGAAATGAAGGCAGAGCTTATTCCCTGGAAAGCTGGAGATAATGAAGAAGTCGAACAGTAGTTAAAGCCCTTGCAGCATTGGCAGTATCAGCAAGCAAATAGTTTGCTGATGTGATCTATAGGGTCAAGCTACTTAATACGTATCCAATTTTGGATCTCTAGGGTCCAACTTAGACTGGTAAATTGTAATCAGTATCTCCAGAAGGAGATTTTGAGAATCTGATCACAGAACTCTGCAGATTTCCCATCTCTTCTGTCATTATTTGATTGAAGGTTCAGAGTGGAAGGAAAATGAAGATTAAAGGAGGTCACGTTTTCAAAATAGACCATTGAATTTAGGCTTCTGAAATATGCATTAGCACTTTGAATTTGCCTTTGAGTGTCCAGAATTTCCAATTCTTCACTGAAATCACTGAGCTCTTCTAGACTTTAAAAGAACTTTCATCAAGTATTTCTTGTGCTTTTAAGATCTGTCTGTGAAAACATGGCAATTATATAGTATGAGAGTCCATTCTACTTCTAAATTTTGTATAGGTTTGCATAAATGGACTTTGCAAACATCTTCTTCTTGCCTATGCATTGACATTATAGATATTTTAGTTTTAAAAGGTAGACCCAAGCTGTAAAGGATGGCATTTTGTCATTTGATGAAGCCTGTGTTTGTCAAAATGGTAACAAAATGAGTCGTGTTTTGGTGCTGAAGACTGTTTTGGTGCAGTTCCAGAGAAAATTATTGATTTGCAGAGAATACAAATATTTTAAACAAAGATAATGGCTATTTTTATGGGTGGGGTGCTCCATCCTTGTCCAAGTGCAGGCTGGATGAGACTTGGATCCACTTGGTGTAGTGGAAGGTGTCCCTGCCCTTGTCACGTCCCTTTAAGGTCTCTTCCAACCCAAACCATTCTAGGGTTCTGTGATGATTCTATGATATTTATTCCCAAAAATAAGTTGTAGGCTAACGTGCATGAAGGACAATAAAAAGGGAAAAATAATTCTGGCAATCAAATGATGTGATTAATAGTATGCAGATGACATAAACCAAACTGGAGACTATTAGTGAAAAACTGCTCTCCTGGCACGAGGAGCTTAAAGCTGGTGAATGAATGGGAAATTGTTTAAGAATTGATCCTGACAAACTTAGAGCTCATATATTCAAGAGGCTGAATGAGTATATCTACACTGATTAACTCAGATACCCTGTTAAAAAGAAATGTTGCTAAGTCAGTATGGTCTCTAATCTACAGCCACTTAAACCAATAGTACCTTGATTACCAATTTAACTTAAAAAGTTTGCCTGCAGATGCAAACTAACAGCCTGTGTAGAAAGTAAGATTTAAAGATGCCACTAAATTAAGTGTTTGCCCTGTTGTGGTTCCAGTTAGTTACTTACTCATTAATTTATATCAGCCATTAATAAGTGAGGTGAGCATCAGGACTAATGAATTAAATTACATTGACTTGGACTGAGCCAGTGAGGTTTTGATGCCTTAAATCCCCAGTTCAGCAGTTTTGAGTGTGTAAGTAGCATTGACATACGTAAGCCCATCATTAACACTTTAAGAAGTAGCAAAATGCTTATCTGTCTTCATTCTGAAGGTCAGCCTGGAGTCCTGAATGATGATACAACTATTATAACGATTTATATATATTTATATTCATATTTATTACATTGACATAACTACTTATTTAATAAATTTCAGTATTTGTGTAAATACTGCCTTGCCACCATGCTTCCTGGGAACTGGCTGGATGTATGCTACCACCACGAGCATATATTTGGGGAGGTGAAGAACAACTGAAAGATAGTGGTTGTCTTTCTCTTACCTAA
Organism: Polioptila caerulea; assembly: GCA_013397295.1. Classification (NCBI taxonomy): domain Eukaryota; kingdom Metazoa; phylum Chordata; class Aves; order Passeriformes; family Certhiidae; genus Polioptila; species Polioptila caerulea. Next base: position 313,166 of record VYXF01006933.1, read on the forward strand.
GCAAGGTATCTCAGCCAGATGGCAACCACAGCAGTCATGTCTCCTTGTTGGGCTGTACCCTGCAGATATGCCCTGTGTTTGCACCCAGGACTTCCCATGCATGTGCCATGTGTGTGCATCTGTACATGGGTCACAGATATGTTTTCCTGGCCTGGTTCCCAGAGGAGTAATTCACTCTCTTAATGCATTTCTCTTCCCTCATCCATCAGGGACTATTGGTGCAGGTCAGCTTTTGGGTAACAGAGCTCTGCTCTTGAGGGTCCATCCCTTGGGCTGAGCTGTAGGTTGGTTATTTGAGCCTATTTCCAGAAGGAAAATAAAAACAGAAAAAAAGAAATTAAATCTGTGTCTCTTGTGGGGTATTGAGGGTATTTATCTGCTAGGTGTGGTTCACACCGCCCTCCAAACACAACTCATGGAAATACCACTGTGCAGCCCTGCCCATAGTGGCATGCCAGGAAATTAAATGGGGTTAAATTGTGCTGGGTGGTCAATGTTTTCTGACTTTAACACAGTGTAGCAACCTTGAACTGTTCCTCCAAACACCTCTGTAGATTTGGTCTGAAGTGACCTGCTTCTGGCTTCTCAGAAAGTTTATATTTGAGCAGATATAAACTTGGATTTCCTGCCTCTCTGTATGAATTTCTTAATAATCAAATTACTTCTCTTTTTTACAGTTGTGGAGGGCATGCAATGACATGGCAGATTTAAAATGCTGGCAGATTGTATATTTACAAATCTAACCTTCCACATCTAACACAAATATTCAGGCTTTCTTCCCATTGGTAAATCCATACTTTCTCCTTCATCTTGTGAAGAATTATCTTGCAGCATGCTGATGATGTTGATTTGATTGTAATAAAAAATTTGAGTAGTTTGTTTGCTTTTAAGGAGAAATATTGTCTTACCTTTTTTATTCTCCTCCTCAAAGGCTGATGAATTCTTCGTTGAAGCAGTAACGCTGAAACAGGTGAGGAGGGTGAGGATAGGGCATGATGGCAAAGGAGGAAGCAGTGGCTGGTACCTTGCCAAAGTGATAGTGAGGGAAGAAGGACAGCCAGAAAGTGAGGCTGTGGAATTCCCCTGCTACAGGTACTGGAAACAATGCTTGCAAATTAAATCTCTGTCTCTGCATTTGCCAGACTTTGAAGAGCCTAGTTTTTGGTCCATGACTGGAATTTTCTGAGCACAGCTTAATCCTTTTTATTTATTCATTTGTTCATTTATTTTTTTTTTTTTTCCTAAGCCTGAAATCTAAGAGTGTGTTTTGGGAGGTTTAAGTACAATTAACTCCCCTTACCAAATGACCAGAAATCTGGATTGTGAACTTCTCAGCAATTAGCTCAGTAATGCAGAGAATTTCCAAAAGACAAAATGCAACCTTCCAGTACCACACCCAGTGCCACTGCAATTGCCTGCTGCAGAAACACACTCTGCAATCTGCTGCTGTTTCTGCATGTAATGAGGTTCTGGTCCCTCACATGCACATCCCATCTTTCTGGGAGCAATGGGATGCTATTTTTGTGTTGGGAGCATGCAAAATTATTATGCTGCCATCTCGAGAGCTCCTTGCATGAGGGGAAATGCATATCATGCAGACAGAGACAGAGGTAGGGCAGAGGGCTGTGGCTTACCCCTGTGGGTGGGTTGTAAGTGTAGTCTTCCTTTCCCTAGACAATCAAATGGCCAAAAGAAATGTGCTGTACTGAGGCTGCCTGTGGGGAACAAGATGCATGATCTGTCCTGGCACTAACTGGGGTCTGCCTCAACACTGCAGCACAAGCCAGAGAGAACTGAGTGAAAACATTAAAGATTAACTCCAGTGTAGTCCCACTCACCCTCTCAGGATGTCCACCCTGTAGGATGGACATCCAGTGAGCTCTATTTAACAAGGCCAAGTACCTGTTCTAAAAAATCATCTCCCAGGAACAAGTGGAATTGTAAAACCCAAACACAATTATATTCAGATTAAAAGACAAATTTTATATTAAAATTAAAGACGAAGGTAAAGCCTCTAAGCTGGTTACTTGTCTCTTGAAAGAACTTCACTACAATGAGAGGAGCCAAATACAAACAGGAACCAGCCCCAGCCTCTTGGCATTGCTAAAGCCCCGTCACATCTGAGAGCAAATTCACCAGGGAGACAGCACGGAGCAACAGATATAATGTCATCTTCATCCTGAAAAGAAAGCCAGTCTCTCCCTTCTCAAAGAACAAACAGCCACACAGTCATTGCTGCCTTTTGATCCATATTTAACAACCATATGTTTTATTGAGTTAAGCAAGCAAGCTAGACAGGTTTTTCCTTGGACATGAAGTGTCCATGTGAAGGGCTGTTTTGCTCAGGCTCCTCAGAGATATTTCTGTGTCTAACTGCACACAGCAGCTGGCTCATTTTAGAGATTTCCTTTTTGAATTGTCTCCTTATGTGACTGCTAAACTGGGTGTCTTCCACCAGCTCAGGGTGACTCCCTTCCACTTCAGTTTGCACCTGTGGATCAGGAACACCAGTGGGCATTCCCCTCAGGCCAGGACGGGAAAAGAACAGAGAGAAAAACCCAAGACCTTACCCCCAAAATATTCATGGTGTACCTTCAGGCTTCAGGTCACCAGCAATGGAATTCCACTCTTCTTATCTTTCTAAATGTCTCTTCTCCCAAGTGATACCAGCGTTGCTCTTGTGGCTTTATCTGCTGTCCTTGTGCCAGCATTATCTCTTTCCTCTCCGATTGGAAGGTGACATGACTGATCGCCATCAAGCACAGGGACAGCTGCTCCCTCTCATTCCCTTTGGTGCCCGTGTCTCCCGAGAGACTGAGGCACCATCGCAGTGTACGGGTGTCGTCATGGAGTCTGGAGAGGTCTGAGGGCCAAGGTGCTCACCCACTGCATCCTCCAGGTGAGGGACAGACACCTCCATGGCCTGCAGCGTTTGGATGTTCCTCTCCACTCCTGTAGGCCAAGGACAGCTCACGTCCTCACTGCTTTGGCAGGAGCTCGGGGGGTCCTGCTTCACCCACCTCTTCAGGGGCAAGGCACTGAGAAAAGATGTCCAAGAAGAGCAAGTGAGATTAGTTAGAGAGACCACCCAAGGGGTACACCAGGGAAGAGTCTCTTTCTGCTTGGCCAGTAGACATGTTGTTCTCACTGCCTTTGTCTCCAAGACTTGATTAACTTCCACCCTTCTACACAGCACAGTTGCATGGTCTGGAGAAAACACCTTTTGCTGCTGAAATCCATTGGCCTGGTGACACTCAGCTGCTGCTGTGAGACAGCTAGGGGGTAAAATGCCTTCCAGCAGAAACAAATCTCACCTGTGCAGAAAGCTCCACAGGCTCCTTACCTCTGCAGCACACGTGGGGAGCAGACACTCTATCAAAAATCTGCCTACCCAGCTCTCTCTCTAACTGATATCTTTAACATACCCTTATAGATCTCCATTGCACAGAACTTGTTGAAGTCTCTCTGTTCTTGTTATTTACATATTTATATCCACGACTATGTTTTTGCCTTTTAATTTGAAATCTTTTCTGCAACTCCACAGGATCATCTATCACTGAGTAATCACAGGAGCTCTGTAAGAACTGTCTTGGTTGTACAAGGGAGCCAGCAGAGATAAAGAGAAGCTAAGTGGATTAATTGTGAGTTTGTGTCAGATTCAGGAAGAGCATCGAGAAATAACGACTCCCAGGCCTGTGCTTTCAACTCTTTAAACAGTTGGCTTAGAGTCAGTGATTTTTAAAGTGGTCATTTGATCTGTGCTTGCAAGAAGTAAATGCAATCTACTTCCTCGAGCATTATTTGCAGAATTGCTAGTACATCACTTGGATGCAGTACTATTCCTCCCTTATGACCACATGGCATCATAATATCCATGCTTTTAGGAACTGAATACTGAATCATCCAGTGAACATTTTATACCTTGTAATACCTGATTTGGTTTAGGTATGGTGATGATGAATGCTGCTGCAAAGCTCAAAATTAAGGGAGTTCAACTTTTCCCCCAGAAACGGAGCCAAACTTTTTGGAAGATCAGAACTGAGTTCTTCTGGTATCATTTTCTCCTCAAAGCTCTATGGAAGTCCAGGAATGGACTAGCTGACACGCTCTAAAACAGCCTATTTTTTATCATATTTATATCCCAGACAGAAATGAATTTTCAATCAGACAAAGTCGTGAGTTCGTGATAGGATAGAATTTTACTTGTTATAAATCATTACAACTCCACTGAAATCTTCAGTGATATGTCATTAAATTTTTTTTTCTAAGCATATGGCCCCCACCATCCTAATTTTTCCTCCAGCACAAGCAGAAGGGAACATTGTTTTTTCTCTGAAGAACAACAGACCATGAATGGGATGAAGCACTAGGAGACTCCTGTGAAAGAACATTTATTCAATCAAATGCCAAAAAATGTTCATCATACAAAGGAGCCAGAGAAACCTCCTTTTCTTGCCTAAAAATAAACTGAAATGTCTATCTCTTTTTACACATTTTTGTATATAGGTTATATTTAAAGGCACACACAAATACATATGTGCCTCTGAATCTAATGGATGTGCCAATCATTCTAATTGCACTAAGGCTGGGTTTCAAATGCTATATATGATGTCAGGTTGTATTTTTTCCAGTGGTCACCTGACTCTCTGATCCTCTAGAAATTCTGAAGTGGCTTTCATGTCATATTTCTGTCCTCTTTGAGTTATATTGGTCATAAAACATCTCTTTAAAACCAAGGATGTGACACAGGACACAGCTACACCCTTGCAGAATCCACAGTGGCATGTGAATTACATTCACTGAAATCATATAGAGGCTCTGATAAAATAAGAGATTTTGACGTGCCTTTTGTACTAGGGATATGATGGCACTGCACAGAAACATTCTATTTTCAGCAGCCAGATGTGTCAATCCATTTGTATATGGGGTGAGACTATAAACTCCTGGTTTCAATCTGCTGCTCTGTGATTTGCTCTTGGAATTACACTGAAGTGAAATTAGGATATTGATGCATATGTAATGAAAGGAAGGGATGCAGTGGCATTGCTCATCCAAATATTTCCTCTGTCACTAATCTTCTCAAGAAAATAGTGCTTCTGCCACTCCTGGCTGTTCTCTTGGCTGAAACAGCACAAGGAGCTTTAAAGCCACTTCTGCTGATAAATCTCCCTCTTCCTCCTCCAGCACAATATATGCTCCTTCTCTTGCCATCATTATCTACCAACACTGGTAGAGGGAATTTCTTTATCTTGGGGTGTGTCCTCTTTTCTGATTCACTTCTCTCCTCTGCCTCACTGCTGAAGCAGTCAGCATTTGCTCTGCTGCACACAGAGATCTGTTTCTTGTGGGATGTATTTTTATCCTCCCACCTCAGTGCAGGAGTCAGATTTACCCCAGATACCCCTAAAATGTCAGCAATGGTGAAGGTGACAGAAAACAGCAGCATGTCCACTGGCAACAGAAACAGCAGCTTGCAGGGCACAAAAAACAGAAGGAGCATAGAAGTGTGTGTGCCTTGTGAGCCTTTGCCTTCTTGGAGGCCATTCTGAGTTCAGTGATCCTCGGGTGGTGGAATCCAAGCTTGAATTTTGTGGGTCCTCCCAGTTAACATCCATGTACACAGAAGCATCTTGACTTTTGGGATGACGTGGTCCCCTAGCCATTGGACACCTGTCCAAGGATGTGAATCCCGAGCCAGCATGAAGAACTACATAAGACAAAGGTATTAAGGACCAGTTTTAACAGGTAAAAAATAACCCCATCCCACCCCAGCCCCCAAAATATCAATAAAGGCTTCCTTTCTTAAGACAACGTGATGTCTTAGCATGCTCTTATTGCAATCTACCCTTGCTCAGTTCTTGTCATCAGTTTCATGGTCTTCCACGCAGATTTTTATGCTCCTCTATCCCACCACACCCCTTGGCCTCCACTGAGGCACAACACCACATCAGATACCCTCACATGGTGCTCATATGATCATCATGTGTTCATGTGTTTCTTCTTCACACTGACCACCTGAGCTTTTTGCCCTGTCCAAGCCCACCTGCTTTACTGAGAGAAAGGGAAGAATCTGGGTAGAGTGCATCCCTGAGACCTCCCAAAGCTTAAAGGGAAGCTAGGGCTGGAGATGTGTGTCTGTGTGGTGGGACTTCTGTGCACTCCTTTTGCATGAGAATACTGCTGCTCGTGTTTCCAGGACTGGCTGGCTTTAGCTCATGTTTGGATTTCCTTCACAGCACTGTTTTTGTTTGGGTTTTTTTGCATGGTTTCTTTGTGCTTATTGTTTTCCTCTGAGTGGGAAGAGAGGGGAGAAGATTGAAAATGTAATATTCCTTTATATGGGTGAAGACATACCATCCTGGATCTTCTAAACCCAAGGTGATGACTTTGAGCTGTGCTGGCTTTTTACCAGCAAGGTGCCTTAGGTTTGATCCAGCTCTCAGCAGCTCTCTTTGTTCATGTCCCCAAAGCCTGGTTCTAAGGGTCATTTTCTGGTTCCCATATGTGCTGACTCACTGTCAAAGTCAAAGATGAAAACTCCAATGGGAAATGAGCTCCCCTTCTTTTTGGCACAGAGGTCAGCCAAGGACAGTGTGTGTGTAACTGTGACACTGTGGGAAGCTCACAGGGCACACAGGCTGCAAGTGTTTGTTCAGAAGCAGGTCTGCTGTGGTCCAGCGTGGCCACCTTTAAAAATGAACTGTTTCTGGGGATTTGTTTTTACTCCTTCTGGTCCTGGAGCCATTTAAATACTCTGCATGACCCGCCAGAGAGTGCTCATTTGTCCTCTTCTCACCCCTGCTGATCAGAAACAGTATTTTTAGCTGCAAAAGGCGCTGCTGCAGATAGATGTGTACCTGGGAACAATGGCCATTCTGGGAACTGCTCCTACTCTCACAGCACCACTGTGGGAAACCTGACCCTAAACAGATGCTTACAGGAATATACTGAGTGCTGCAGCAGCCTGGATTTGAAGAGGAAAGTGAGAAACCCCTGCCAGGGCCCTGGCTGTTGTCATGCAAAGGTTGCTGTAGGGCAGACGGTGGGGTTGAGGCTGTAAATCCTTCACCTCTGAGGCTGAAGGAGCAGCTGTGAAGGTTGCCAGGTTAGCAATTAGTTCCCCTTTATTTTGGGAGGGGACTTTTGGAGGGGGACTGAAGAGGGAACTTTTGGAATGGGCATGTTGCCGTAGTATAAGGCAGAAATTATCTTGAGCTTAAGAAGGAGAGCAGAGAGATTAGATATTAAGAAGAAATTATTTGTTATAAGGGTGGTGAGGCCCTGGCACAAGATGCCCAGAGAAGCTGTGGCTGTCCCATCCCTGCAAGTGGTGAAGGTCAGGTTGGACAAATCTTGGAGCAACCTGGGAAAGTGGAAGGTCCCTGCCCACAGCAGACAGTTGGAACTGGGTGGTCTTTAGGGTCCCATCCAACCCAAACCATTCTATGATTCCATGATCTTCCTTTCAGAATTTTTTTTCCATGAGACCATTCTACAGTTTGCTTTGTGCCCAGCTCCTCTTCTTGATTAGTCTAGTTGGGTCCTTAGTGTTGAGAGAAACATTGCAGATCCTTCCTTTTTGCTGATGCTAGCCTCCTGCACATACCCAGCCTGAAAATGGGAATAACATAATTCATCCCTTCCCTTTAGTAGCAGAGGCTGCAAGTCCTTCTGGTCAACGAAGGTTGTTGCTTTCAAGACACTAAGACTGCCTGTTCACAGGAATAACTTTTGGTTGTGGAGTTTGTGCTTTTCAGACATATGGACATCACAGCAGATGCTTATCTACTGCGAGCAGAGCTCTCACAGTCCCTCTTCTTGGAAAAATGGAGATTCAAAATGTGGCTGCCGTATGGTCTGGTCAAGTCCCTGCTAAGATAACAGAGCCCACTAAAAATATCTTTTTGACTGTAGTGTGGATATGGTCTATGTGTGAAGCCAGCGTAGATTTTGAAAGGTCTAACAGGTGCTAATTATTCAAAGATAACTAACTTCTGTTTGTAAACCAGATGGCTTGACAAAAATGAGGACGATGGTCAGATTGTCCGAGAATTAGTGCCTGCTGGGGAGTCACCATTGCTAAAAAGTGAGTTTAGCTTGGAAAAACGAAGGTCTGGGTTTGAGTTGTCCGCGGATGTGTTTATTTGCTTTATTCTTCTTAATAAGTCTTGTCAGTTCCCAGTAAACCTACCGGGCCTTTTTTGCCATTCTTATGCAAGAAGCTGCAGCAGGTCATGCTGAGAGAAATGCCTCTGACTTAAATTCTAGTTTATGAGTGTGATTTATTTGCAGAAAAGAACATAATTGCAACATTATATATGTAGAAAGAAATGTCGTTTTTTTAAAGTTGTGATATGTTTGAGAACTGCTTTCTTTTTCTCCGAAGGATCTTGAATTGCCACTGTTTTAGTAGACTAAATTCCATCAAATAACTGCATTCTCTGAAGAAAATCACCAAAAATATTATATTGTCCTTTTCTGGAGAACCAGGGTTCCAATGCTACAATTTTCTTTAGAAAATGGTGCTTGCATAATGTGGGTTTTTTTGTTGTGGAAAAAAAAAAAAAAAAAAAAAAGAAAAAANAAAAAGAAGGTCAAAATGATTGAATTAAATAGTAAGTATAAAAATGGTCAAATAATCCCATTTGCCTAAGAGAATTTTTATGGCTTGGGTAATCATCTAACAGTGAGAGGGAAGCATACAGACTATTTTATGCTTACTAGTGTACCTGTTGGATCTCTTATTTTTTGGTGAATAACTCCAAGGTGTGACAGCTTCTCCAGTGTGCCCTGAGATGCTGGATGCATGAATGGAGGGCAAAGTCCTTTCTATGTCTGCATCTGGAGCCTTTCCCCCCTGTAAGTTGTTAGAATCCAGTTGCCTGGCTGGGCACTGGAAGTGCCACTCACGTGTTTGTGTTTTGTACATCGGTCTCACTCCAGATGTCAGTTATCACATCAGCGTGAAGACGGGAGATGTCCCCGGTGCCAGCTCAGATTCCAAAGTTTTCATCAAACTCTACGGTGAAAAAGCAGACTCCAGCAAAGAGCCTCTCTTAGTCTCTGATAATGATCTAGGCAATTATTTTGAACGTGGTCGAGTGGATGAGTTTACTCTGGATATGATGGACATTGGAAAGGTAGGAATTAATTGCAGGTGGCTCTATACTTTGTGCAAATGTCTCGATTCAGGATAAAAATAACACTCCATATTGAATGTGATGAAAGACCCTTTGACATTTACATTGGATATTAGGAGACACATTTTACATAGATTTTCCACCAGTAATCCATTGTGCATGCTGGCATGTGAGGGGTGTTTTAAGTCTATAGTTAAGTATATATATAAATTATTTACATGAACACCGTGGAACAGAACCACACCAGAGTAAGGAGACTGTTTTATGTTACACGAAGTCTGTTGTGTTGGGTTTTTCCCTGCCCTCTGGGTTTTTCTTTGTTTTTTTTTTTCAAAGATCAACCGAATACTGATTGGGCACGATAACGTGGGCCTGCGGTCCGGCTGGTTCCTGGCCAGTGTCCAGATCACAGTTCCAGTCCAGGGAAGGCAGTACATGTTCCCCTGCAACCGATGGCTTGACAAGGATGAGGCTGATGGCAGGGTGGAGGTGGAGGTCTACCCAAGTGAGATTTTGCCTATTGAGAAATGTAAGAGAACACGTGCTGCTTTATAGCTTGGGCTAAATATGCATTGCTCCCGTTCTTCAGGGCAAGGTCACCACTGTCTTAGACACTAAAACAAAATAGTCACCATTCCTACAAACTTGTGTTGGTGAGGAAAGTAAAATATTCTCCTCAGGTCTTCTGAAAGAATTAGAAAAACATTACTGAGATTTTCATCTCTGTTTCCTGAGACCATAAGAAAATTTACATCGTGGGCAGCACAACACAGCAGAAAACAATGTGCTTCTTCCCTGCAATATCAGTGGGCTCTTCTTTTTTTCTATATTTATCTGCCCCAGTCCTTTTTTCTCTTTATGCGCCAGCACATGTCCCATCCTGTCTTTACTACCCTGTTTCCTGGAAAGGAGAAGCTGTTTGATAAGTAAGTGCCAAATCCCTACTGGCCACTTGACTTTTATCAGTAGACCCATTTTCTTTTAAGGCTACAGTTAAAATTTGCTGTTGGATCCTGTGAAAGAATGCTGCGTTTTTTCCCTGCTCTCTGTAACCCCCTCCCTTGCACTGTGCTAAGGAGATCATTCAACCACTCTATAGTTAGTACTGAAACAAAATTCCCTTTTAAGGCTCTGTTTTTCACCCCTCTGACACGGGCTAATACTTGTAAAAGGAAAACTATTAGGTTAGTCCTCAGTGAAGAGTTCTGTTATCTCACATTTAGTTTGGATAAGAGCAAATGGTCGGCTACGTGGACATTTGTTAAGACAAGGTAATTTAATTTCGAACCTGAGCCCCCGGGAATGTTGTTATCTGGGTTTCTCTGCTGATTTAATTGCTTTATTTTTGGACTAGTGATAAACTATGAGGTGTCTGTAGTTACTGGAGACGTGCGAGCCGCAGGCACCAACGCCAAAGTGTTCATGCAGATTTATGGAGAGACTGGCAAAACGGAATTGATCATCTTAGAAAACAGATCCAACAACTTTGAAAGGGGAGCCACAGATATCTTCAAGGTATGATGAAGGCAGCCACTGCCGCTTCTAAGAGGGGAAAGAAATGATCAGCCAAAATTCAGACATCAATAGAGTAACTGGCCCGATCACACACATCCAAAAAAAAAAGACTTTTCAAGAAAATTGCAGGTCTGGCAGTATCTACTGTCCTCTATCCAGAGCTTTAGAAGGCTTTTTATTTCTTTATTGGGTTCTGTGTTTTGTGGAGGGGTCTTCTGAGGGTCTACTTGCAAAGGTGTCACTGAAATTTATGATCTAATAGCAGTATTAGTTTATATTTACTTTCAAACGGATCTCAAAAGACTTTAAACTTTGGGCCTGACCAGATGTTATTGCCAATTCTCATTGTGTTGCTGGGTGAAAAGGAAAATACATTTGTAGGAGAATATAAGGAATCCCAGGTTTGCCTGTGGTCACACACACCATTAACTACGGGTACAGGCATCAGCCCTGCAGAGGTTTGCAGCTGTAATTCCTGAGGATGTGTGAGTGCCCCATGGATTTTACAATGCCTGTAACAGTATTCCAGCAGGCACTGCACAGCCTTGGCACTCAATGTGCACAGCTCATCCCTCCCAGCATCAGGATGGTCAGAATTCTGGTTTACACTGCAGAGCCCACACCTCTTTCTGAGCAGCCCAGCAGCAAAGGGAGTGTTTGGAGGGGTGAGAAACCTCCAACACTACTCTAGAGAGTGAGCCAGGACTTGGATAATCCAGCAAGATGTCCTGGGCTGATGAGGCTGCACAGAGAATGTAGACCACCACGTGGTCAGGCATCCTCTCCCTTTGGGACCAATGTTCTTTTCTGCCTTCTTGGCTTGGGGTTTCTACCCAAAGAAACCACAGTTTGGGGACAGGAAGGGTCTAGCACTTGCCCTGATGTGGGATCAGAGCAAAGGATGCTCTGCTAAGACATGTCAGAGCCACATCCCCCTGTACTGAAGGAGACCTGGACAGTGAAGAAGAGAGTCCAGGTGGAAGCAGGATTTAAGGCACATCTGTCATATCTGCTCACAGCACAAGACTTGGCACAGCAGTGCCTAAGTCTTCTCACAAATTTGCAGTCCCACAGAGGCTGGATCCATCTCAGCACAGTTAAGCTTGGAACTAATTGCTGAAGTTCCCCTGAATCATCAAGACTGGGACGTCCTTCCTGCTGTCAGTGGCCAAGTGGAGGTGCCTTTATCCACAGATTTGCCAGTTTTGTACTGTGTATTTTTGAGATCAGTTCACCTCCTCCTGCTTCATTTTCTTGCTTTACCAAATGGAGTTACTGATGTTTATCTATTTTTAATGAGATTTTTGGGATTTGAAATGACTAGTACCTTATAAATGTTTGCTCTTAAAGAACTCTCTATAATTTTAAGATTAGGTTTCTCTGATTTTAAAGGAAATAAGCTTTCTAAAATTTATGAGTAAGAGCTATTAGCCAATATCAGATTTATAATAAAGCCATATGTACAATGTTCTGTTTACATAGCTTTGCTTATATCTTCTCTCTGATATTTATTGCCAGATTCGAAAATTATGCCCATTTCTGTGATTTTTTTATAAGCACACAAGGCAGAAGCTCCAGAGCATTAATAAACAGATCGTCTATCTCTTTCACTATATGAATGTTTACAAAAAGACACGGGCAAAAATAAGATTCTGTGAGCTACATGATAATAGGAAATGCCATCAGTCATGGACAAGGCATGCAGGATGATTACAGTAAATCTAAGGGTAAAGCCGTGTAAGGAAAGATACATTCTTTATGTCAGGACAGCGAGATCAATTTCAGTTTTCTGATAAGCATCTTGTGTGCAATTGATTTTGTTTTAATCTACAAAACGCTCCTAGACTAAAACCTTACACGCCAAGTGCCAGATTTCAGCCTGAAGCAAATGTTTGCAAGTTTTATGACATAAACACTGCATAACAGCCTAAGCAATCATCAGAAACAAGCCATGGGTTGTTGAAGGATTGTGTGGGGTAAAATCTTCTATCCAACCTCATTAGGTAGTAATCCGGACAGATAATCTAAACCAAGATGGTTTTGTGTCTGCTGTGCTGACTAGGGGGATGTAAATCTTCTTACTGATCAGCCTGCTGCCCCTGAAGCACTGTAATCACTAATGATTGGATCCTCTCTGCTCACCAGCAAAGTGAGAAAGTACTTCTCTGATTTTCCAGATGAGAAGGAAGGAGAAGGGCACTCCAGACCCACAGTCTGTGTCAAGAGATCAGGTTACATGAGTTAACTGCCTTTTCACTGCACCATTATTGCTTCTTGCTGGGTTCATATCCTGCACTGAGTATGAAAGGCATCTTATTATTAGTTTTCAAAACGCCTCATGCACTGAGAATCTGTAAAAACCTGGTGTGGTATTATCATATACTCATCTTTAGTGACAACACAGAGACAATACAGGTAAGGAGAGCAAGGGAGGGAGTAGGGAGCCAAATAAATATGGATTTAGCTGCTCTCATCATGGCTGCTCTGAATATCTTCAGCTTAATCCATTCAGATGAGATTTGGTAACAGAAAGTATGAAATAGTAAAGCAGGAAGGAAAAGAATTAATGTAAACTTGCATTAAAAAATTGTTCTTATTCTTGCTTAGATATTTTGTGTGATAGAGGCCATGCTTCTCATTTTTAAGAAAGCGCTTTATGAAATTAAGATTTTCTTCCATCCCTCTGGGTGCTGACTTTCCCTTGGTGGCAGAGAGAGGCCGCAGATGTTGGCAAGATTTATAAGATTCGGATAGGCCACGATGGGACGGGCATTGGGGATGGCTGGTTCCTGGAAAGCGTCACGCTGAAGCGCCTGACTGCCAAAACGAAGGAGTCTGATAAAAAGAAAAAGAAGTCTGATGAGGGGGAAGAGGAGGAGACCAAGGAGGAAGAAGGAATGGATGTCTATACCTTTGTGGCACATCGCTGGCTGGCTAAGGATGAGGGGGATAAGGAGCTCGTGGTGGAGCTGGTACCTGATGAAGAATCTGACCTGGAGGGTAAATACCAGAGGGAGTGTGTGTATGTGTGTGTGTGTGTGTGTGTGTATCCTCCGCATGAAGGATGATAACCATGCCACAGTGCTTGGCAGGACCATTTATCCCCCACAACCACCCCCACTGCCCCAGGCATGCACTGTATCTGTGGTGGATCAAGCCAGGGAGGAAGAGGATGGTGGGTAAACTGAGGCAGAGCATGGAGGAGACAGCCTGAAATTGGAATATCCTAAAGGACTCATCAAAGGTCGTCTGGGGCACTTGGATCAAGATATCCAGGGGTTGCCACAGTGGCTGAGAGCTTAGCAAGATGCAACTGTTGTTATGGCCAAGAAGAGGGGCTGGAGGAGGACAGAGCTGTTCATGTTTTAAAATAGATTTGCCAATAAACTCCAGGCAAACTTTTCTGTGCTGGCATTCGGGGGTTACACACTTTGATGGTGAGCCACGAAAGATTTCATGAAACATGGCCATTTCTGGGGTTCTTCTGACCTGCCTGTGCAATTTCACTTGCAGAAAATACGTATGAAGTCCACGTTCTCACTGGGACTGTGTGGGGGGCTGGGACAGATGCTAATGTCTTCTTGAGCATCTATGGCATGGAAAGAGGAGACACGGGTGAGCGCCAGCTGAAAAGGTCAAATAACCTCAACAAGTTTGAGAAAGGACAGGTAATGCATGAACTCCACTCACTCAAGCGAGAAGGAGGCTGGCAGTGCTCTCTTGGCTGATGCTCTGGCCGTTCAATACAGCTCCTTCTCACTTCTTTCAAACGTGCTTTATTTCTGAAATATGTTGTATAAAGCAAAATGCCTCAAAACAGTTTCCAGGGGAGATTCATTTGAATAATAAGCAGAGCACCAATTCCGTGTTCTGCGTCTGCTTCCTGTAGGCATTCTGGTAATAATGCCTCCTTTCAGGAATACTTAAAATGTACAAACTTTAAATTATCANTTTTCTATAAAAAATTATAGAAACAAAAAGCAGCTGTGGAAAACTTGCAACCACAAAAAGAAAAAAAAAAGCCCTAAGGTTGTTAAAGAAGCTGTTAGCTGTGATTTATGAGCTTGGCACTGATGAAACTGCAACCTGCACATGGTTCTTCATTCAGTGGGAAGAGCTCCAAGCTGCAAATGTAATGCTCTTTACTCTTGGGAGTACAAACCAAAGTCTACCAACATATTAATCACATTAAGATGTTTAAACTGTTATGATAACAAGGACCATCCTGTCACACTAACACAGTTAATAAATGATCCTCTTGGTTGGGGCAAATGACAAAAGGAAGAAATTCTGAAATGTTTGAAATAAAGCATATGGGCTGAGTTTTGGGGCTGTCCCTTGCAGAGCCAAGAATTGGACTNTATTCTAAATGTTCTACCCAACCAGCCAGGGAATAAAAGCAATATTACACAGTGTGCTGTAATTATATTATAATCCAATCCAATTAAAGATCATGTGTTGTATGAGGAGTATTTGCTATAAAAAGTTTATGAACAATTAACAAGCTACTGTTATAGCCAGTTTTTCAAGGAATAATTTTGAAGAACAAAAAATTATAATTATAATTTATTTATAGATNTTTAAACTGTTATGATAACAAGGACCATCCTGTCACACTAACACAGTTAATAAATGATCCTCTTGGTTGGGGCAAATGACAAAAGGAAGAAATTCTGAAATGTTTGAAATAAAGCATATGGGCTGAGTTTTGGGGCTGTCCCTTGCAGAGCCAAGAATTGGACTCAGTGATCCTTGTGGATCCCTTCCAGCTCTGGATATTCTAAGATCCTCCACAGTGGTGTGCAGGAGAATTTCCATGGAGTCATCATGGTTTTTGTCTGGTTCCAGAGTCAATCTGTGGGAAAATACTAAGCCTGAAAGGAATTATATTTAGCAGAGAGGAGTTAAACTTACATGAAGTTGAAAATGGGATGAGGTAAAGAGAGGAGTGAAGGGGTGAGCAGCTCCAAGGCTGATATTGCCTTGTAGGAGCCAAACATGAGTGTTAATGGGAGACCTCAGAGCTCTGTAGTTATTTTTGTACACCCACACAAAGAGTACAAAGAGAACTTACAAATAATGGCAAAAAAGATTACCCTTGGCCATTTATTGTCTTTCTTCCCTTCTTTTCTTGGAAACACAGCCATTTGCCTCTTGCCTCCTGTGCAGGTAGACGTGTTCACCATCAAAGCCATTGACCTGGGCGAGCTGAAGAAGCTGCGGATCCGCCACGATAACTCTGGAACTAGCCCCAGCTGGTTCCTGGAGAGGGTCGAGATCATTGACCTCAAGGAGAGCACCACGTGAGGAGCCTGTTGTGCCCTTTTCATGTGGTCAGGAGTTCTCAGGAGCCTGCAGAGCCGTGGGGAGGCAGAGGAGATGCAGAAGGGCATCATTGCAGCTCCTCACCAGCTCGCAGGGAATGGGCATCCTTTGAGAGCCTTGTGGGTGCTGTGCCATGATACAGAGCCAGAGGTCATTCTGGGGTACCTGTGGGATGCTGTCCCAGCATCTCTTTGAATTGGGAACTAGCAGTGTTTGGAAGGGAAACTCAGCTTTTTTCTGTTTCTTCTGGGACAGGCTCATCTCTCCCTCCTGGAGCAGAGGCTGCACTCAAGCATTTCCCTTCTAGGCCCCACTTTGGAAATCTCTGAGCTCACGTTTTGTTTGCCTTTTGTACTTAATGCAAAGGTCTGGGCCAAAAGCAAATTCTGATCTAAGCAAACTCTCATGATTTCCACAGACAGCTGGGGGACCAATGAATGGACTGTTCAAAATCTGAAATACAGGCTTGCCTTTGAGCTGGAACTTGCTGGAAATCACATGCTTAAAAGTTGCAAGATGGGTGGGACCACTCTTAAGGACAAGATGGGTCCAGTCCTTGTAAACTTAAAATGCCTGGGAGACTGGAGTTTCCTTCAAGTTACTGAACTCTTTCTGGGAATGAAATTAAAATTAATCTACCATGTGGGGCTGGCAGCCAGAAACAGCATTTAGTTGTATGTGCTCCCTAACCTATTTATGGATTTAGCTCCCACAACACCAGATCTCAAGGACGAAAACAGATGTACTGCTCAGCTTTGAGTAATCTTGTTGGTTTGTTTTTTTTTTTCTTCAAGTAGCCTCTGATCTGTGCTTTTTTATGTTATTAAAGCCTGTGAAGTGCTGTGTAAGTGCCAGGTGCTGTTGTCATTTTGTAGGTACTACTTCCCATGCCAGCGGTGGTTGGCAGTCGAGGAAGACGACGGCCAGATTGCCAGGGAGTTGGTCCCAGTGGATGAAGCATTTGTAAAGAAAGACTCAGAAAATGATGGCCAGTCTCCTGCAACTTTGGGCCTTGAACAGAAAGGTGGAATATATATGTTGGACCTGTATTTCTTCCAGTATGGTGTTAGTGCTGTTGAGGGCATTAGCAGTTAGCAGCAGCAGTTACTCACTGGGCTGAGAGTACTTTTGCCCCAAAATAAAATTTTCAGGTGTGAATGAAGTGTCAAGTGTGTGCCTCTGAGGAGTTGACCCTCCTCATTTTTAGTTGATTTAATCACCTTGCAAGATTAAAGACCCAAAGTGACAAAGCTGGGAAGATGGGTCATATGTTCAGTCATAATTTTTGAACTGAAATGCATATTGGTTGCTAATATCTCATTATTATAGGAATAAGTCTCATTATTTATTATTATAGGAATAAATCTCATTCATTTCACATCTTGGACTGTAATGGTTAATTGTTCCAACATGAAACTGAGCAGAGAGAAAATACACACAGAGAAAGAGAAGGGACCTAAATTTATCTCACTCTCCATCTTGCTGCTTGTGTCTGTTGTTAAACTCTCCCCTATTTACCCCTCAGATTCTTTTGAATACATGAATAATTTCTGCGAGCTGTGTAGTCAAAAAAACTCCACAAAGTGTTCATCCCTTTGATAAAGGTCATGCTGATTGACCAACATTTTGGAAAGATATGTTCAACTAGGGAGGAAATATTCCATTTTGGAAGTCTTTTGGTTATAACAGCTGAGTGAAGACCAAATTAGACTTTTTCTTTAGATTATTTATGAGTTTACTGCACTTTCTAGAAGATGGTACAGTAGAAACATCCCTACTGATGCTGTTCTGAAAGGAGTGTTTGAGAATATGAACTGCATATGTCAGTGTACACACTTTCTGGTATGTGTTATATGCACATATATTATTTGATGCCAATGAAATAATGAGGGGAGTATGTGGATTTTTAAAATAAAATATTACAGTCAGAGGCAGCTTTGAGGAGGGTTAGATGTTCCCAGGAAGTAAATGTGAAGGCTTGAGCACATTTCTTATCTGTAGCCATGCAGGAAATGTGCTGAGTGACTGGAGAAGCATGAGATTCTGGAACCAGAATCAGCTCACCTCAAGGTTTACCAGAGCATAGGACAGGAATTAGAGATTACAGCATGGCTGTGATAATTCAAAACAAAACTCAAACCAAGCACACATTTATGCAAGGAAAAGTAGGGTTAACTCCTGGTCACACTCTTAAATTAAGATATTTTATCTGGCAGCTAAATCAACGACATACACAGTGAAAGTGAAAACGGGGGACAAGAAGAATGCTGGGACAGATGCCAACGTTTTCATCATACTCTATGGAAGTAAAGATGACACAGGTATGACTTCAAATGATGGAAAAAGATAGCAACTCCCTGTTTGATACCTGAAAAGACAGATCATGGTTTCCTTTCATTTCCTCAATACCCATTTCTCATTCCTTTTTAGTGCAACTTCATGTTCTCGCAGTCAGTGCACACATCCTGGTAACTTGGAGCACGGCACCAGCTGCTGTAAATCACTGCCAAACTTTGAGATGCTGATTTGCACCAGCTGCTGGTCTAAAGGTTTTAATTTCAATTATAGAAACAACACAGTTGACTGGGACTACATTATTGAGTAGTGAATGCACTGGATGATTTGCTTTCCTCAGCAATGAATCAGCACGCTCCTGAAACCCAACCCTCCTCTGCCTCTTAGAGTGGCTCAGAAGTATTTAATCAGCTGATGAGCAAATCCTCTTGGAAGCAGCCAAGCCGTGTGTGCAGTGACTGGGATGCCTGTGAGAGTGACAGGGAACTGATGGGTAGCACCGATTTCTTTAGATGTGAACACAGCACGACAACATCATCCCTGTTGCACTGCCAGAGGATCATTCAAGGCAGGAATTCTGTATATTTTGAGTGTTGATATAGACTTGGGCTCAGAGGGAGGGACAAAGCTCAGATCTCAGGATGAAAAGCCAATTTTTGCATTTTAGCCTCTTCCCTCGTTCCACTGTTGACATTCCCAGAGGATTTGTTTCACATGCTGAACAATGTCCTTTTGCATCGCCACAACAGGGATAGTCAGCCTAAAGGCCTCAAAGATTAACAAGAACAAATTTGAGCGTGGGAAGGTAGATGAGTTTACAGTGGAGTCTGTGGACATTGGAGACCTGAAAAAAATCAAGATAGGCCATGACAATAAAGGTAAGATAATCTGCTTTGTAATGCGGAGTTTGTAGCGCACTGGGTGCATCGCTGTATAAAATAACCTGCCTCCAAAACCCCAAACGTAATTTACCTTTTGGTGACAGATCCTTGTTGTCACTTTGGCTGTTGCTGCTACTGTCTTTGCTGCTGATTCCATTCCCATGTGACATTAGGAGCTCAGTGGTGCCAACTTGCAGGAAGCTTTGCATCCTCTCCCCCTGCAGGAGTCTTTATAGTTCTACAGCCACATCTTTAGAGAGATTTCACAGATTATCACCAAACCCCATATTTGTTTTATTGCATGGGGCCCATAGGCTTGTCCCACTTCTTAAGTTTTTGGTGGTATTTTGATCAAGTCTTGGCTGCTTTTCAGATAAAGTTCTGTGTATCTGCTATAAGGAGGGAGGCAGTGGACCTATGCATGGATCTCTTCCCCCATGGGTCATTAAAGGACAGGTTTGTTGATAACTGCTCTGTGTTATTACAGAGGCCAATTGATGAAAGTGATGCAGTAATTAGCACTTCTGCGTGCACATCTTTAGCCTGACACATATAGAAATGTGAAGTGTTTTACCTCAATCCTGGGAAATTGCATCCAATGATCTTTATGCCATATATTCTACATTCCCTTTGGCAAAAGACAGAAAGATTTATTTCTCAGAGGTCTCGTGTGCAGTGATTCATTTGCTGCTGTCTGCAAAGGCTTGGTGGGTTATTCACTGTTATCTTTCCACCACAGGTAATTCAAATGGCTGGTTTCTGGAATGGGTGGAGATTGATGCCCCATCCCTGGGACAGTGCCTCAAGTTCCCTTGTGGCCGCTGGCTGGATAAATCGGAGGATGATGGAGCCATTGAGAGAATTATCTTCCCTGCAGAGCTGCAGACAGTAGAGTACATCCCATGTGAGCAGAATGCCATTTCCCCAGGATACACCCATCATTACAGAAGATAAAATCTCTCTATCTCATGCAGTTTTATAGGTTTTGCCTCTCCCTTGAACTGGCTTTGGAAAATTTATAAGTAGATTGCATGACAACTATTCAAATTACTGCAAGAAGATTCCTCTGAGTGCCCTAGATTAACATTTACTGTGTTTGCCAATTCAGAGAATCATTAGAAGTGTGGATGTGGATGATTGTCTTTTTCTTCCTATTTCCCCACTCTCTCCAAGTCCTCTGCTCATTCCAAGCTGTCTTCCTTGTCTCCAGTTTCCCTTTGATCTTGCTCCATTCTAATACTGCCGTTTCTGTTGCCAAAGCAGACACTCTGGTCTTGCTTCCAAGTCTTAGTTCTTCCAGTGCCTTTGGCATCGCACACCCATCTCTTGCTGAAAGACCCTCTTCCAGAGTTTCTTTACTGTGGTGCTTTTCTAAAAGTGTTGCACCATTCTGCCTCTTTTAGTGTTCTCCTTTTTTTCCTTGTACTCTCCACGCCCCTCCAAATTAATGTTTTGGGTAAACATTACCCCTACTCAGCTCCTTCTGAGTACAAGCTCAAGTCAGCTATGGCAACTCAAACTCTAGTTCTGGAAACTTTTTTTCCTTCTTGCAAAATACTGAGGATCAAATAACATGGTTTTCTTGAAATAAATGAAATATTTTACTTACTTTGTAGCTCTCTTCCTTCTCACGCTCCCCTCTCTTAATCATCTTTGACAGTGTGCAGAGTACAGCCCTGGGACTGTATTTGACTTGTCCCTCTCTGATCTGCTTCATTTCAAGTTGGCTGATAAATTTTAGGGTACTGTTAGAACTGCCTTTTCCTTACATTGGGTTGGACGCCACAATGATGAGAGATGTGGTCTGACACCGGGAAGCTGATTTCCTGACAGGGTCTTACTTGGTCATTCACAAGAAGAGCTAAAAAATTTCACACCAAGACTGTCTCCCGTCTCATCCCCAGGCCTTACTGCCTGCAGTTCTATATTTAGATATCAAAACTTAAAGCTGCCCAAACTCCCATTCTCTGCCTCCCTTTCCTTCTTCACAAATACATGTGGGAATAACCATATGGAAGGCCATCCACTGTTTTGCCTCCTTCTTTTTTATTTTGAAGACATTGGTTCATGTTGAAGGTCCCTCCCATGTCCAGATCCCTGTACCCTGCAGTCTGTAAGCTGGAATAATTTCTTCTCAGAGGATCTGCCACTGTCATGTCTTTTTGCTTCACCCATTCTTTGACCAAGGCAGTTTTATTTCTCACCTCTCATCTTCCTTATTCAAACTCTCTGGAGCAGAAGAAAGGATTCTCTTTGCTCCTTTCTGCACTTTTGTCAATCCAGTGGAAGAAAAAGTAGATTCACAGAATTGAAAGGGACTTTTAAGCTCATCCAGTGCCACCCCCTGCCATGAGCAGGGACACCTTCCACCATCCCAGGCTGCTCCCAGCCCTGTCCATCCTGGCCCTGGACACTGCCAGGGATGCAGGGGCAGCCACAGCTGCTCTGGGCACCCTGTGCCAGCCCTGCCCACCCTCACACCCAGCAATTGCTGCCCAAGATCCCATCTGTGCCTGCCCTCTGGCACTGGCAGCCATTCCCTGTGTGCTGTCCCTGCAGGCCTTGTCCCCAGGGCCTGTGCAGCTCTGCTGGAGCCCCTTGAGGCCCTGGCAGGGGCTCTGAGCTGTGCCTGGAGCCTTCTCTTGTGCAGGGGAGCAGCCCCAGCTCTCCCTGAGCCTGTCTCCAGAGCTCAAGTCCTTGGAGCATCTCCATGGTATCCTCTGGACTCCCTCCAGCAGCTCCATGTCCTCTTTAATTGGGGATCCCAGAGCTGGATGCATTATTCCATGTCTTTATGCCTGAAAAAATAAATTGATTAATTGATGCAGTGATACCTTTTATAGAAGTTAATATAACCCAGAGACTCAATACATGATTCTCTTCTGTTTTTACCATGTTATCCCAATCAATATATATTTTGATGCAGAAGTTGACTATATAATTTATTAATACCTCTAAATATTTTAATTATGTAGAAGCTCTGGCATGCTGTGCCTTTGAGCACTTAGTTTGTGTTATCCTGATTTTTGTCAGCAGTCCACATCCAGCCTTTGGAAGAAGTCAGGCCTCTCTGGCAAACAGTTTGCACCAGGCCCACTGTCAGCTTAGGCTTTTTCACCATTTGAACCATCCTCACTGTGCTGTTTACTACATCCTGGTTTCCTAACAATTAACCTGTGGGTTTCAGTATGCCAGAGGTAACTAAACCAGCCTGATTTGTTTTATGATGAGTCGTGGCAGAATTGTTTCATGATGAAAACATGTCATCCACAGTCCAATTAAAATCATCCCTGTGGGGATGCAGCTTTAAGTGCCACGTAAATGAAATGGGCATCTGACAGCTGAAAGTTGTGCTGTTGGTGACCTTGTTAGGGCGCTGCTTTGCTGATTCAGTTCTAAGCTGATGTTAATATTCAAGCAACAAGAGCAAGTGCTACGGCCTTCAGCAGAGAGGATAATTTTTAATTCATAAGGCATAGTGTGCAATTTTTGGTATCCAGGATTTTTTATTCCACCCTCTTCTTACATTCTGGAGAGACTATTCCAGTTCACTTGCAGCACAGCAGAGCAGATTTCACTGGGTTGGGCAGGGAGAATATTGAGTATCTCCAGGCTGACTCTCTGTAGGAGAAAACTTCTTCATCTGTGGGCTCCTGAGAGCTGTATTTAGAGAGCCTGAGCTTTTAATAAGTGATTAGTCTCTTATACGAATAATCAGAGTTACTCCAACAGTAATAGAGGTGGTGCTGGGAGACTTTTCCCTACCCTAACAGAGATGCTGAGTCTGAAACACAGTGCAAGCTGCTGTAATGTAAAGACCAAAAACTACAGAAGATGTGGCAGAGTAGGAGGGTGAGAATGACAAGCAGCTGAGAAGAATGTAGTGAGGGATGGGAAAGGATTAAAGTTTTTTAGGGATGTATGGGAGAGGGATGGCCAGGAGCAGATCGTGGGGCAGAATCCTGATATTGAAGGCTGTGCTTATGGGTATCAGGACTGAGGGAAAGTGTCTTCCTGAGACAGGAGAGGTCTCTGCAGCTGTTCAGTGGTGCCCAAGCCTTTCCTGGTGTTTTGATTTCAGAAAGGATTTAAAGGACTTTCGGACAGGATACAGTTTGCCAGATGCCACACCTGACATCACATGTGCTCGTGACAGTGGAGTGTCTGAATTGCTATCATGATTATTTGGTCATTTAGAGGATGTATTTGGGGAATGATTCAGCTAATCCCAAGGAAAATTCCTTCATTCCTTGATTAAGTGTTTCATCAGACTGCACTGACTTTATTGATTACATCTGGAGATGTACACACTTTGTCTGATGAGCAGGCATCTGAACCCATACTTCTTACTCTGTGAGCTAAACAACATCTCACCTTGAAAACTGAGGATATATTCAACAAATCCATAGCAGAGCCAGGAACAGAGCCCCTGTTCCCATATTCCTGGGTCAGCCTTATTCCTGAGCAAGTCTGAGTCACACTCCAGCAGGACACAGGACTGAGAAACTGTCAAGATAGAATAGAATAAAAGGAGACATCAGATTTTGGGGTCATGGGACATGCTGGGGAAACCACAGGAAAAAAATAGGGGAGTATTTATGGTCTTGAACATTACTGTTCAGCATTCACCATGGGTCTGGGTTGTAATTTAACCTATTTGACAGTGTTTCAGAGGAGGTAGTACCAAGAGAAAAATGGAACAGAGGAATTATTAACTTCCTTGTGAGAGATTTTTGTCATGTGTTTAGTAATGGAAATATTAGGACTTTTTTATCAATAAGACTATCTTGAATATTTTTCACTGCCTCCCGTTGTCTTAACTTCTTACTAAATGCTCAAAAATTTGTGAATTCATGTTTTGCTTTTTCTCTTGAGCTTTTGAAATAAATCTTGTTTCAGTAGCTTTGGATGGCAGATATACTGAATGTCATGATTAACCTAAAAGCTCATTACGTGAACACATATCAAGGTCAATTTGCCTTATTAAGGAAAGGAATTTCCTTATGAAAGGAAATTCCTTTGGATTCTCATAGGACTGACCAACTTGATAATTTAACTGGCCACAGGTGTGTAATTGCTACCCTCTCCTCTTTCACTGTTGAGATTTTTGACTCATTGTTTGTTTCATTAATTTTTTTTTTTCTCAGGAGCATTGCTATGCTGGCTCCTAACTCCTTTTGGCTTGTTTCTGTTTTCTGTCATTTCCTAAACCAGTTGTTCCTTACGAGATCACAGTGTACACCAGTGATATTTTTGGAGCTGGCACGGATGCAGATGTCTTCATTGTTCTTTATGGAAGTGATGGGACTTGCACTCAGCAAAAATCCCTGTGCCTCAACAAGAGAGAGCAAAGGATGTACTTTGAAAGGAATTCAGTGAATCAGTTCATTGTGGAGGTAAGATTGAAGCACAGGGAACATTGGGGAGCATGCAATGGTTAGGAATAAACACCCTCAGTCCCCTGTATCCTTGTTCTGTAAAATCATCAGATTTATTTGATCAACAGAAAGTTCTTCAATGCCTGAGATGAGTCTTGGAAAGACGCAGGGGGTCACAAAATGTCACTGTCACTTTACCAAAAGAGGAAGGTCATGTCAGCCCCTGCCCCTCCCTCCTCCTCACCTCCATTGGCATCAAGGATCTGTTTCCAGTCCCAGGAAGGGCCAGAGGGCCTTTCCAGAATGACAGTGAGGGAGGAAATCCTGGCCAGGATGTGTCACCACTGCTCTGCTCCTCACTGGTCTCACCCACCTCAGTCACTGCTGCTCTGCTCTGGGCTGGGGCAGCCCCACCTCGAGTGCTGAGGGCACTTTGGGGTGCCACGATAGAAAAAGAGACATTAAACTATGAGAGAGCACCCAAAGAAAGGCACAAGGATGGTGATGGGCCTTGAGGGGAAGCTGTGTTGAGGAGGAGCTGGGGGCACCCGGTCTGTTCAGCTGGAGGAGACTGAGGGGAGACCCCATCAGGATTCCAACTTCCCTGTGAGAGGAAGAAGAGGGGCAGACACGGACCTCTGCACTCTCATAAGCAGACAGGACTTGAGGAAACAGCATGAAGGGGAGGTTTGTGTTGGATATGAGGGAAATGTTCTTCCCCAGAGGGTGCTGGGCACTGCCCAGGCTGCCCAGGGAATGGGCACGGCCCCCAGCCTGCCAGAGTTCCAGGAGAGTTTGGTCAATGCTCCCAGGCACAGGGTGGGATGGCTGGAGTGTCTGTGCAGGGCCAGCAGCTGGATTCTCATCCCTGTGGGTCCTTTCCAGCTCAGGGTGTTCCGTGATTCTCTTGCAGTTTGCAATACTTAGGAGCATGATGCTTTCTCTTCTGTATCCTCAGGCAGAGAAACCATTTCTTTCCCATAGACGATGTGATTTTTGAATACCCAGGCTAACTCTTTGAAAGACCTTACCAAGTACTTCCTGAAGTGTTTAAACGACTGTATGCAAATAGTAAACCATCAAAGAGTGAGCTCGTTTACATCCACAGTATTAAGCAATTCCTATTCACAGTATATTCCTATTGCTGAGAATTTGTAAGAGGCAAAAAATACAGGCAGACCTGCTCTGGCTTATCCTGTTGATGCTGCTTCATACCCTTCCCTTCCTGACGACAACATGAGCACTGATTTCATAGAGTGTCTTACAATTTCTGTCTGTTTTGAGTCTGGTTTATTTTCATAATTGAAAGGAAATTTAAAACCTTTAAATTCTTTTTACAAGTTAAAATACTTGCAGCCCACATTGTTGTTATATGTCATGAATCATAAAATAAATCCCCAGTGTGATTCGTTTAAAACAAAGAATAAGACTTATTTCAGTGGAGTTTCCACACAATTTTTCATAGTAGAGGTTGCATTAATCCACAGGTATAAATCTTAAACTGAGTGTTCTGGTTAAGTCTTTATTACATAAGATTTATTTCAGTTCTGGTGGAATCTGAAACATCAGTACTTTCCTTAGATTAAGTGAGAGAAAATGCAGTGCACTCTACCGATTTATAACATCATATTAACCTGTCCCCAAACTTCATTCTCACTTCACCAGTTCCTCTTTCTGCAGGAGATGGGAGCAAAGCAAAATATATTTTTCTTTCACCTGCTTGTGTAGAGCCATAATTTGGAGATCAGCAGATGTTAAAAGCTATTTGGGGGGTTTCAGAAAACACAAACTGGGAATTGTCTGTTTGCTTTGTGGTTTTACCTGCCTCTATCATTTTGTATTTTGCACAAAAGAGGCACAAAAGATTAGAGACTGCTGTTAGCTGTGCTTCCAAGTGATGATTTGTGGGAGATGCCTACAGGAGGGTAAAGCCCACTTCTTCTTTAGCGTGGAACTTGACTGCTCAGGCATCATTTTATTGCCATGTATTGATTAAAAGTCTCATTGAAAGACGAGTATTTGGACTGGACAAAAGAGGGAAAATAATTTTTCCCTAATGTATACTTGTGTGCATGTGTGTGAGTTTTAGAAATGAGTTTGGATGGTTTAATTATTTCATGGTGAATCTTATGCTGTCTAAAGTCGGAGCAGGGCTGATGGAGTCAAACCCAGTTTGTTCAGAGTGTGGTTTCCTTGGGTAGTGCAGTCTTACTGACCTATGGAGCCTCCTAAAATTACTGTTGTCTTTGCTTCTGTATGGCTGGGGAGAGGAGGGAGCAGTCTCCAGTGATGCAAATTGATATGGTCCATTTTCTCACATTTTCCAAGAAAATAAGACTCTAAGGCCAGGACAGCTCAGTGTTCTACATGCAAAGGTTTGAAGCCAGCCTTGGGTGTTTGAAGGCTGGCTATACAAAAGTTTGCGCTGGAATAACCAAAAGCTAATACTTAGGAGCAAATTTCAATTTTTCCTGTTCAAGCCTTTGAAAGGGAAGTGAATTAAAAGTAATGCACTAGTAACAAATCACTCAATTAATAAGAAGAGGCATAAAAACCCAGCAGCAACTTCATAAGCTAGTAATTCTGTTGGCTTTCTCAGAATGGCACTGGGATTCTGTGGCAGAAGAGGAGAGATAATATAAAATGCCAGGCTGTTTGTATAGCACTTTAACCTCAAAGTTATTCTTCCATTATTAAAAGAGTGCACACAAGTGTTTAAAGAAGAAAGTGATTTTAAAAGAGCAATTTAATGTGCAGCTGCATTTCAGTTTCATAGGATCGAATCACAGAGTCAATTAGGTTGGAAAAGACCTCTGAGATCATGGAGTCCAGCCTATGACCAATCCCCACCTTGTCACCAGACCAGGAGCACTGAGGGCCCCTTCCAGTCATTCCTTAAATATCTTCAGGGACAGTGGTTATACCACCTCCCTGGGCAGCCTATTTCTATGTCTAATTATCCTTTCTCTGAAGAATTTCTTCCTAATGTCTAAACTAAACCTCCCAATAGCTTAGGACTGTGTCCTCCCTCTCCCCCTGTCCCTGTTCCCTGTTCCCAGAGCCCTTTCCCCCCGGCTGTCCCCTCCTGGCAGGAGCTGTGCAGAGCCACAAGGGCCCCCCTGAGCCTCCTTTGCTCCAGGCTGAGCCCCTTCCCAGCTCCCTCAGCCCCTCCTGGGGCTCCATTCCCTTCCCCAGCTCCGTTCCCTGCCCTGGACATGCTCCAGCCCCTTGGTGTCTCTCTTGAATAGAGGGATCCAGAACCGGACAGAGCACTCAAGGTGCTGCCTCACCAGGGCCAAGTTCAGAGAAAATTTCCAAACAATTGCTCTCATTCCCACTGAAGCAGAGAAGCCTGAGATGGAGGATTGCTGCTGTGCAACCAGACCTTTCTTGTATGGTGGGCAATTTCTGCAGAGCATGATTCTCTCCATTTTGAAGCAGAAGTCCAGGGAAAAACTTAAGCCAAAATGCAAATTAGGGCATAACTCCTGAGGAGGCCACGGAGATGCTGCCAGGGCTGGAGCCCCTCTGCTCTGGAGCCAGCCTGGCACAGCTGGGGCTGCTCCCCTGCACAAGAGAAGGCTCCAGGCACAGCTCAGAGCCCCTGCCAGGGCCTCAAGGGGCTTATAGAAAAGAGGGACTTTTTATACAGGCAGATAGTGACAGAACAAGGGGCAATGGTATTAAACTGCCAGAGGGCAGGATTAGATCGGATATTGGGAAGGAATTCTTGGCTGTGAGAGTGATGAGGCCCTGGCACAGGTTTCCCAGAGAAGCTGTGTTTGCTCCATCCCTGGAACTGTTCAAGGACAGGGTTTGGAGCCCCCTGCTCTAGTGGAAAGTATCCCTGCCCAAGGCAGGAGGATGGAACTGGATGATCTTTATGGTCCCTTTGAATGAAAACCACTCTATGATTTTATTTTATGATTCTACAACTGACATCAGTGCTAATATTTTTCTCCCGTGGGACTTCAAACAGCCTGGAAAAATATGAAATAGGGTAAGGAAGTGGCCTCTCAAAAGTCGCCAGTTGCTCATGCCGTAATATTTAACTTTTTAAAATTTCTTTGGTTTTGTGTTTGTCTGGTTTTGGTGCTGTTTGGTGGTGTTTGTCTCTTTGTTTGTTGGTTTTTCTGTAGCTGGAGGACATTGGTGACATTATTGAAAAGATCCGCATAGGACACAACGGTGGAGGGCTGAACTCGGGGTGGCACTTGGACCGTGTGACGATCCGGAGGCTGCTGCCAAATGGGAAGGTAGGCTCTGAATCCCAGCACATCCCCAGGAGCCACCACTTCCCTCTCCCAGATTGCATCTTCTGCGCACAAAGTGTGATTAACAGTGAAAAACGACTCCCTGAAGAGCAATGCACACTAAACAAACTTGCTGGAGCCTGGGGATCTGGGGACAACAAACATGTGTTATCATGTTTTGTTCTTCAAATGTTGATGATAAGGCTCTGCAATAATTGCTTTTTTTAAAGCTTCGTGTATTCATGTGTAGTTCTGTTTTGAGGGATCACAGGGAAGGAAGTGGAAAGTGGGCGTACTATTTTAAAATAAAAAAGTATTGTTGCCAAACACGGACAGGGAACAATTTCGTCAGTCCCTTAATCCTGGAAGAATAAATGCAAGGAGCCAGTACAATTAAGGCAAGTAAAATGCCGGTCAGTGCAACTCCCTGAATCATGTTAAAATAATCAAGTTAGATGATAGGATAGTCTCTATTCATGTGAACAAGATTAACACAGTACAGTCAGATTGGTCACCTTGATCCTGTCCACGTAAGAAAGTGTTCCTCAGCCCTGCTTTCAGATGCTGGCTATAGCAACGGGGATGGATCTGGCTGTGGGGAAGTTCAAAAGAAAACCACCTCCTCAGGGCCAGTCCAGAATGGCAGCAGTAGCTGCATTGGGTAAGACCTGGACTCTTTCCCCTTATTCCAAAGGGATGCCATCTTTTATCTCCCCTCAGGTCTGCCCGCTCCTCCAGTGACTTCTAATACCAAAATCTAAAACAGCTTGATCAGTCATGGTGAACCCACTTCTCATCTTGCTTCCTCCTTCAAAAACTTGCAGGATATGTTTTATTTTCTTTGCTACCAAATCAGCTCACAGGCTTTCCTTCAACCGTCCTCACCATAGAATCATGGAATTGTTAAGTTGAAAAAGAACTCCAAGATAATGAAGTTCAACCCTTCTCCCAGCACTGCCAAGGTTACCACTGACCCATGTCCCCAAATGTCACACCCACACAGCTTTTAAATCCCTCCAGAGATGGGGACTTCTCTACTGCCCTGGGCAGCCTGTTGTTGGACAACCCTTTCCATGAATAAATTTTCCTCGACATCCAGTCTAAATCCTCCCTTGAGGCCATTTTCTCTTCTCCTGTTCCTTGTTCCCTGGGAGCAGACTCTGACCCCCACCTGGCTCCAACCTCCTGTCAGGGAGTTGTGGAGAATGAGGTCCTGCCCCTGCCTCCCATTTCCATCATCCAGAATAACCTTCCCTAGCCAGGCCCATTTCCATCATTTCCATCATCCAGAATAACCTTCCCTAGCCAGGCCCATTTCCATCATTTCCATCATCCAGAATAACCTTCTTCACTAGCCAGGCCCCTCGGACTGTTCCTCGTTGTCACCTTTTTGCCAGCTGACATTATCAGACTCTCAGTGTATCACCTAACCCTTGGCTAGCTTTGTTAGGTTAATGAACAGGTGTAGGTTGTTTTCAGAGATGTTACTGGTCACAGGCTGGAGAAGGTGAAGAGGGGAAAGCCCAAATGTGTGGGAAGCAAGGGAGACGAGATTCCTGGGCTGCCTCTTTCTACCCTGGCCTTAGACTGAGCACTTTGTACCTGAGAACTCTGTCTAGGGTGCCCTTCAGTTTGCCAAGAGAGGGTCTCGGGGCTGCACCCCCTCCTCAGTCACTGCAGCAGCTTTGAAGGGCAGGTGGTGAGAAACCTGAAGGTGGAGGAAGGGAGGAAAGCCCTGAACGACTTGGGAATGGAGAGATTTACAATTCTGCTGATCTTTTTATTATGGCATGGGAAAAAAGAAAAAAGCAGAGCACTGCATGATGCTGCTGATCAGCCACAGGATATTATGACCTGCCACAGGGTAGCAATATGCTGCCAGCGCTTCTAAAAGCTGTGCTACCTGATTAGACTGCTAAGATGTGTCTAGATGTATCTGTAGAGCTGCAAAAGAAAAATGAGGTCAGTAACTTTTCAGATTAAATTGAAAGCACTTGGGTAGGAAACTAGGATTGTTGCGTGCTGAAAAAACCATCTTGGCATGCCAATTATATTCAATAATTATGTTTCATTTGTTACAACTTGGAGAAAGGAAAAGCACTGACTTTTATCACACTAGCATACCCTACTTCTAGCTTAGGTCCAGACTTGGACTCTAACAAAACAAATTCTGTTCAGGGCTGCAAGAGGATTTTACTGCTGGTAATATAAACCATTGCACTTTACATCACTTAAATATTAATACAATTACTAACAGGGAAACCCCAATAAAACCGTGGCAATGGCATGGTGATTATCAATAAGGAGACAATTAACTCTTGCAGTTAGTGCACATTATGCCCCACTGTGCTGTCACTCCAGTCCCTAGATATCTTGTTACCAAATAAACAGAGTTTGCATTCAATGGCACATACATCCAGCAGTACGAATGTTCGGGAGCTGTTGAAAGCCTCAGTGAGAAATGTGACTGAAGTGGGATCTCTATCAGGAGGAGAGAGTTTCAGCACTGAAGCATCATTCTGGAAAGCCCTCTCTTCCCAGCCTGCAGGTGTGGAGATAAGCACTGTTCATCGGCTCGGCGTACAGTGAGATAATACAGGTTAAGTCATCAGACAGCCAGTGCAGAAATGAGGAGGCAGGAATTACTAGGTGCTGTATTCTGCTTGTATAGCACAAATAACACTTGAAAGTAAAAGATGTGAAATCACCTGAAGTGCTGCCGGTTTTCTTTGACACCATTTTGTGTGCCATGCTCCAAACCTCCTCATGGAGTTAAACATCTCTGCCTGGGGTTAAACAGCAGCGCTGCAGGGAGCAGCAGAGGGGAGGAGAAATGGTGTTTTTTAACAGCAGAAGATTTGGGCTGTGTGTACTCGAAGTGTGATTCTGCTGCAGACTCGAAACACCCAGCCACACAAACCCCTTGTCGGGGTTCTGCTCCCACAGATCAGCTTCCCTGGGATCTTCGTGTGTTCTGTTCACTCCAGGTTAGCTATTCTGTGCCCTGTTCATTCCAGGTTAGCTATGATCAGAGTGCACATCTGCTCTTGGGTGCACAAGCTGTTCCTCCCCAGTGATGGTGTCAGGGAGGGCAGGATCTGCAGTTCCAGGCAGTACAGTGCTGTAATACACAGTGAAAGCAATGTTCAGGATTGCTACAGTGAGATCTATTCCCTTCCCTTACCATATATTGATAGATTAGTATTTAAATAGCAAAAATAGTGAAGAAAGAGCCCTGTATTGGCTTAATAAGTAATCATAGCAGAATAATTAAGGTGGAAATTAGTCATAAAGGGGTTTACAAGAGAGCTGGAGAGGGACTTTGGACAAGGGATGGAGAGATAGGACAAGGTGGAATGGCTTCACACTGACAGAGGGCAGGGCATTAGATATTAGAAATAAATTCCTGTCTGTGAGTGTAGGGATGCCCTGGCACAGGGTGCCCAGAGCGGCTGTGGCTGCCCCTGCATCCCTGGCAGTGTCCAAGGCCAGGCTGGATGGGGCTGGGAGCAGCCTGGGACAGTGGGAGGTGTCCTTGCCCATGGCAGGGGGTGGCACTGGATGAGCTTTAAGGTGCCTTCCAACCCAAACCCTTCTGGGATTCTGTTAACATCCATTGGTATGTTATATATGAAAATGATACACAGCATGCTGGAAAGAGCAGGAAGCCCCTGTGCAGGATAAGAGATAAATTATGAGCTTGTCAGTAAAGAAAGGGCCCTTTTTTTTTCTCCTGTATTTATTTACTGTGGGATCAACTTCCTTTTTTATTCCTTCTGTTCAGACTTGTGGCCTCTGTGTCTTGCATGGTGGCTCATGCTCCTCTCTTCATGGAATCATAGCCTGGGGTGCCCAGCATGCAGAAAGCTGCCTGCATCTTACCATCTTGGAGGCCTTATGGGAGTCTGTTCTTAATGAATAGTCTGGGATTAATTTTGTTTACCAAGTAGAAAACACATGTTCTATTGTTTTTGTCTGTTTGATGATATAAATCATATTTGTTTCCACCAAAGTGAAGTCAAAACAAAAGATCAAAAATTAAATCAGTATTTTTCTCCTCTTATTGCATGTATGGGAATTGCCTGGAAACCAGCTTGAATCACAGAATTATGGGTGAAATCATGAAGTATTGAGCTCAAAGAAAAAACCAAAAAAACAAAAAAACAACAAACCCTACTGGCTTCAAAGGAAATGCTGCCTGAATAAGGGTTGAAGCAGAATTGCAGAGTCTCAGTAAAGCACAGCTTCAGCAGGAATGGTGCAGTCTGATTAGGAATTTACAAGCTTTAATACTGGGAAGGGCAGAGGTCTACTGGATAATACAGCCACTCTCACGCACCCACTGGGAATCCTGTTTTCTGCTGCAATGTTCAGTGCTTCTTCTGAGAGCCCTCAGATGTCCTCTTTCTGGAGAAAATACATTTCTGTGTACTATTTTAGGTCTGCCTCTATACACACACACACACACACACACACACACACACACACACACACACACACACACACACACACACACACACACACACACACACACACACACACACACACATACACGAGTTGAAAATCTTTGCCTGCATGTCGGAGAATTTTCAAAGGGGAAATGCTAGCGTGTGTTCATGTTGTTTTGAAGAGATTTCCTCTGTCATGTTTACTCCAGGGCTCAGAAACTGTCACATTTCCATGTGAAAGATGGCTTGCAAAGTCTGAAGACGATGGCGAGACTGTCAGAGAACTGGTGCCATCTGATATTTTTACTGAAAAGCTCATGAAGGATGGGACACTCAAGCAGATAGAGGAAGAAGTTGAAGAACCTTTGGAAGGTAATATAATCCTAGGAGTGGGTAGGGATGATTTGTCTGATTATTTGAAACAAGACATTTGGATGTGTGGTTCAATGCCATGCTGGTACAACTGTTCATGTCACTTTCCCTTCCTGTTCTCTGGCCTCTCTCACACCTGGAGCACCTCTGTGCAATAACATCATTATTTTCCTGAGAGGCTCTTAAAAACCTATCACAGACACCCTTCCACATCCATAGTTTCCATATCTCCCCTGATGCCTAACAAAATTCTTACATCTTGTCTTCCAGGCTGTGTTAACCTCTTCACTCATTTGCCCAGCTTCACTGGTCCTGTGTACTCTTCCTCTTCCTTTCCTATCTTATGAGTCTAATTAATGCTCCTCTTTCCTTCCAAAACTGTTTTGCCTGCTGCCCTTCAGGTACAAATGCATAACCTTTAGAAACCCGGGTCATTGCAGCCACCTTCACCTCATTAAAGTGCCTCTCAGGAGGAGAAAAAATTCTTACTCAGTTCTGAGTTCTTCTTATAAAGTGGTGATGTTCAGTGATGGGCCTTACTGGTAGCTGAAGCAAGTGAAAAAGAACTGAAATTTCACCCCTAAGTCATTGCTTCTCTGTATGCCCAGATGTTTGTATCTCTTTTTCCTCTAGAAAAGAATCTCCTTTTCTCACCCAGAGCTCATTATGTCCTTGGGAGAGGTCATGAACTTCCTCATTCTGAGCAGAGCAAAATTAATTCAGCTGCCATTTTCATTCTTGACTATTGCATCTGGCAACAAGACGATTCAACTGAGAAAATAAATTCTCTCACTGTTTCTTTTCTTTCAGAGTCTGACTTGCTTTTACTGTAGACCATTGTCAGGGCAGAATTTATGCGGGTTGTTTTCCATTGCCAAGGGAAGAGATTACTTGCTGGAAGGAAGACTGGGGTCCTCCTCCCTCCTGTTAGGAACTACGTGGTAGCTTATAGGAGATTTGTTTTCCTGCACAGGCAAAGACAATTTTAAAATCAATTACAAAGTGGTAAAACACTGGCAAGTGTGGCCCAGAGAAGTGGTGAATGGCCCATTCCATTTGAGCTCAGGTTGTATGAGGGTCTGATAAACCAGGTCTAGTGGAAGGTGTCACTGCCCATGGCAGGTGGGTTGGACAAGGTGGCCTTTAAAGGTCTCTTCCAACCCAAACAAATTGATGATTCAATGATTCTACGACATATAGGTACTTGCTTGACATTTTCCTTAACTTGTTAATTTCTGTTGCTTTACCTTGGATCCATTGCCATTTGTTAATTAACCTAGGTGACTCACTTTTTCTTCTGAAGGCAGAGACTCAAAACAAGTTTTACAATCTATGGAATAAAATTTTTGGATAATTGAAAGTTTCTTCTGGTGCGGAGCTAAGGCTGAGTTTGGGGACGTCTGCTTTAGATATAAAATATCTAGGACAAGAATTAATTCTTCTGCATGTCTGTGAGTCCTCATACATCTTGGGCAGTGACACAGTGTAAATGACAGTGATGGAAAATCAGCTCATGGTATTCTGGGGATCATCTTTTTTTTATAATATGCTGTGTTTTAGTCCTGGAGGTCTCTAGAACTAGCAAGGAAAGGCCAAAGAGGGATGCATTGACTAATTAGATGATGTGCATTGCTTCCTTCATTACTAAAGTAGCAGTTGCCTCTCACATATGGAACTGTAACTCTTAGGCCATATGTGAAGATGCAAACCAAAAAATACAGCTCTGCACATAGTCCTGGTGGATGTTCTCAGGTGATGACTCTGATCCATTTCTCAGAGAAATCAATGGAAATCTTTCATGGATGACAAAGCAGAATAGGGTCTGTCCTCCTGTGAAAGCAGAAAAAGACAATATACCAATTTTCTTAAACTCTGTTAACGTACACAGAATCCTAACTAAGACTTTGTGCCTCTTGCTCGTTTGCATTGCCCTGGTATTTGCAGGGAGGCATTCTCCATGCTCTTATGCCACCTGGGTAATCAGAGACTTGTACAAACCCTCATTGTTTTCCTGGAGAGGATGCTTTCAGTAACTGTTTGTTTTCCCCATATAACTGGGAGGAGAATAGCAAAGTAAAAATAGGACCATTTAACAGGTTTAGTAAAGCACATTGCTAAAGGCTTGATGAGGTTTTATTGTCCCATCATTGAGCAAGCTAAAGAGAAAGGGTACTTAAACAGCACAGATTCAGCCCTTCCTTAATTAAATATACTCTCAGCAAAAGGACCCAGAAACCTGTTCCCTGTCTGTTTGGGGAATTTATAGAGATACATGCCATTAACTCCTGTTGTAATTGCACATCTGAATTCCCAGTCTTTGTTTATGGAAGATGGAGTATTAAGGATTCACAGCACTGAATTACTTGTTCTCAGATCTATGTCCCTCGAGCCTCTGCATGAAAAGGTGGAGAATTCCCTCACCTCTATCGACTTCCCATCCAGTAATGACCATAATAATTCTTTGCATTTTTAACTGTGAACTGTGGGATCAAAGCAGCATACGGGCATTGATCAGACAGAGAAAATGAAAGTCAGCAAATGTCAGCCCAGGGATTCTCCAGTCTTTGGATCAGAAACCTGAAATAAAAAACCATAAGGGATTTAATACCTCTACAAGTGATGAGCACAAAATCTGGGGAAAATTTTTTTAGGTAAATTCAGCACCTAACAGGGATCTTAGTACTTCATCTGACCAGAAATCATCTCTGTTTCTTTCTGCAGTTCACACATACAAGATCAGCGTGTTCACTGGGGATGTCTACGGTGCTGGGACAGATGCTAATGTCTTCCTAAATATCTACGGAGACCTAGGGGACATGGGAGAGAGAAAACTCAGTAAATCCGAAACAAACTTCAACAAGTTTGAAAGAGGACAGGTACAAATGCGAAGGGTTAATGACACTTTCTGTTTATCAGTCTTTAAGTCAATGACTGCCTTTATAGGCTGAGTTTTCCTATGAGGGATGAATTGATTGATTCCATTTACCACATTCATTACCTCTTAAAATGCTTTGTATGGATTGTCAGCTGGGTATTACAACTTGACAGGCACTGCAGCAAACAGGCAGATGTTCCTGTGAAGTCACTGATGGACAAATTATGAGCTTGGTCATGGAAACTTGTGCTGTGAGCTGCAGATTCCCACAGTCCCTGTGCCACTGGTTCACATGTACACAGTAGATGCTGGAATTCACCACAAAACTTGTTGAATTGATGGGACTTAAACTCCAGCTGTATCTGGGAAAATAACACCAAAAGTGATGCTCACTGGTCATCCCATGTGTCACTTGGATATAATTAGTGGTGGCAAGGATTGTCTTATCTGGATTGTTCATACAAAGCTAACTGGATTAGAAAAGAAGGCATTCTTCAAAATCCCATATGATTTCAATATTCTCACTGATTGTAATAATGGCGTTCCTTGCATCTCCCCTCCTAGCAGAAGCAGGCTTTAAAACACTTTAGCTTACAGATATGCCTCTATAGACTTCTGCAAAGCTTTTAGCCAGACACCATCCAGCAATTTGGAATTTAAACATATGTGTTCTGTAGTTTCCCTTTTTAGCCTTTTTTTAGTAGATGATCTGTTGAGAGTGTGTTAGCGGAATCAACTGTTCTTGAACACCCTGCAGGAGGACACGTTCACAATACAGGCTGTGGACCTTGGCATTTTATACAAGATCAAGATTCGTCATGACAATAGTATGTTTAGTCCTGACTGGTTTCTGGAAAAAGTGGAGATCCAGGATGAAACCACAGAGGAGTCATTCGTTTTCCTGTGCGAGCGCTGGCTCTCTAAAAAGAAAGAGGACAAAAAGATAGAGCGTACACTTTATGAACAGGTACAGTTATGGCTCAAAGCAGATTCCACTGCTGCTCATAAAAGTAAAATCATTGAATATCTGGTTGAAGTCCAAGGCAGCTCATTAGGGACTCAGAGGGCTTTTGGCTTTTCCAAAATGAATTTCTGATTTTTCAGACGAGAACTGAAAGTAAGGCCACTGTCAGCCCATTATCATTAGCTCTGTAGTTTGCAATTTCTACAGAAAAATCAAGGAGTGTAAGTGGGACCCTTCAGATGAGAGTTCCCTACCTTTATGATACACAGCATTTCCCTGCTGTTGTCCTTGCTATGCCCACATAGCATGTTAGTTATGAGTCCAACTGTTCAAAGTCCTCCAACCAGAATATTGGGTCCTTTGACTTCATTCTCACTTGGACTGGATTATTTTTTCTTTTCAGATCCCTGTTCCACCACTGCCAGATGTAAAAAGCCAGGTCTTTTTGCTAGCACTTAAAGCACCAAATGTTTTTTTAGTGAAATGTCCTTTCTACTTGCACACTCGCTACTGCTTATCGGCCTAGTGCAGCTAATTGGAATTCGAGGTACAAGCTCTAATTAAAATTAACAAGATTAATAGACTTCTCTTACTTCTATACAGTGAGACATAATAAAGCAGCTGATTATAAGTTCATTTTACTTAAGGAGTCCACTTAGCAAAATGCAGAGACACTTTAATTGACAGTTACCACTAAAACGATCATCAATGGAATTGGCCTGGGCTCATCCTGAGTGGATGTGAGAGGAGTTACACCACGGATGAGTATTGCCATATGCTGCCTCATAAAACTGCAGCACACAACCCTATGAATGCCTGTGGACAGGCTTACCTCATTGTTTATATCGATTCATAATCAGGAAAAACTAATCACTCCTTTTTTTTTTTTTTTTTTTTTAAATTATTTGACAGTGTGGCAAAAGCAAAAGCCTCACATTTATTGGACAATGACACCAAGTGCATTGTCAGTAACTCTTCAAACACAACAGGCATTTCACATCACTCAGATTTGCAGCACTCTGCCTCTTATGATATTTGACCTGTACCTAATGAGGAGCCCTGGGAGAAGGAGCTGGGGGTGCTGTGGGTGAGAGCTGGACCTGCCCCAGCCTNTTTCCAGTACTTGAAGACAGCTGACAAGAAAAATGAAGAGAGGCAATTTAGAAGGGCCTGGAGTCATGGGACAAGGGGGGTATGGGTTCAGATTGAAAGAGAGTAGGTTTAGATTTCATATTAGGAAAAAATTCTTCCCTGTGAGGGTGCGGGGGTCCTGGCACAGAGTTCCCAGAGCAGCTGTGGCTGGCCCTGGATCCCTGGCAGTGGACAGGGCTTGGAGCAACCTGGGATAGTTGAGGTTGTACCTGCCCATGGGGGGTTGGAACAAGATGACTTTTAGCATCCCTTCTATGAGCTCTGGCACTGCTCCATCCATCTGAATTTCAGACAACCTCAGACAATTTCAGACAGGTAGCACAGAAAAGGTCACAACTCACAATACTCTTAGGTCTATTATACTTTCTTTTAATGTAACACATCTCCAAAATGGCCTGCCAGGGTTACCAATGAAGTAAATGGAAGACCACCAGTACAATACAAGTCACATTTATTTGAGCTATGCTGACCTGAAAGGTAGCTGGGGAACTACAGGCATCTCTTCTCATGCTGCTCTTGGGAGCATGTGGGAACAGCTGCCAGCACTCAGCCTCATCACCCTCCCAATCTGCCTCCCAACCAGAGTTACGATGGCGAGCGGAACAGCCTGGGTGGCTCCTCTCTCAGTGTGTCCAGCCAGGACAGCAATGCCAACCTGAAGGAGCCCAAAAAATCCAGCTTGGTCAAGGCGGCCGAGGAAGGCTCACGTGAGTGGTCATGCCTGAGTGTTTGGTTGCATGCACCCATGTGCTCTTGGCTTTTTGTGCTTTAGAGGCTGCGTTCGACCTGCAAGGAGAGGCAGAACAACAGATTATTTCTCCTTTTCTTGTGCTGTGGCTGCTTTGGGAAAGGCTGGATCAGGGCTTGTGTTTTTGTGTTTGCTGCTTTTCCTGCAGCTCTCTGACCTCAACAGTGGAGTAAGCCATGAAGTTCACAGCAAATTCAGTCATGAAGTTAACAGCAAATTCAGTGTTTCCAAACTGTTCCTTTAACTTCACCGAGATGGTATTTCAAGATGAAATGTTATTTAATTTGAATTTAAATGTGATTTATTTTTAGAACTTCTCAGGTTTCTTTTTCCTTACCACACATAGTGTGCATCACAACAGCTGTCTTGTGGGTCTAGTGGAGGGTGTCCCTGCCCAAGGCAGGGGAGTTGGAATGAGATGAACTTTAAGGTCCCTTCCAACCTTGCCTTTTTATGATTCTATGATTTTATAATTTACATACCCTTTCTTTGGCTATCTCTCCATTCCAGGACAATGACTTATCAGCTAAATTGAACCTATAGTTCTTTGATATCCTACATGGGGCCTTTTAGCCTCAGATTAGGATTTTAGTGTGATTTTTAGTATGATTACAACACTGTGGTCTATTGACTAACTGAGCAGCAGCTGCATCACAGTTACTGTCTGTCTATGTGCTCTGAATCCACAGAAAGTGCAAAATTATTAAATTTATCTTAAACTTCCATGGTAAATGAAGTGAAAATTATGTAATTTTCCTTAGGAGTTTAAGATAGCTTTTCAGAAGGACTCACACAGTCCAACAGTGGCCACACGGACAGTTTGCCATTCTTCTGATGCCTAGCAGCTTGTTGTGGTGTGATACCTGGGCTGAACCCTCCACACCTTCCATTTGGGAAGCAGATGTAATGCTGCACATCACTAAACCTGGCCTGCGACCCATGTGTCTTGGGGCAGCCCTTCTTTCGTAATCCCACATTGTGCTCCAATAAAAAATAAGTGATTTCCATGTTCCTTCTGATAGTACTTCTGTGCCGTGACAATGGGAAACATCTGCCATGTTGGCTTTCCGTGTAGTTTCACAAATAATGGGTAAAATACCATCATTTCCCATGAGAACCTCTCTCCAGCAGAGCTAGGACAGTTCCCATCATCCCCATTGTGCCAGGGTGGTCCTTTTTCTTTGAGTCCTGGAGCTTGTCATCACCACTATCTCTGCTCAGTGACATGGCCTCATTAAGGAAACTGCTTCCTGAGGGAATGTCAGATAAGATGGACTGGGTGAGCCAGGCAGCCACCTTCTGAGCTGGATAAAAAGCCAGCTCAGCTGGTTCACTCAGGAAGTGGTATTGGGAGTTGGCTGGGAAAGGGAGTGACTTCTGTCAATCAGCCCAGTCCTGACTGTGCTGAGATCAAACTGGCAAACGTCTTTGAGGGGCAGGAGGTGGAGGATGTGAGGATGGAGCTCAGGGAAAGGTCCTTTTGGCTAGGATGATGCTTAGATCTGGACTGGGAACCTTCTCTCATGCTGGAAGGCAGCCCTGGAGATGGCATGGATGGATCCCTAAGGAGACCCACCCTCCTGAGAGGGGAACACATGGCCTCAAGCAGCCTGAACCCTGTGCTGGCACTCAAGGACAAAGTGAGATGGGCTGGACAATCTGTGCTGTCCTACTGTGGCCACTTGCCACAGGTTTTGCATTCTCCAGTGTTTAAAAAAAGGGAAATATGAGTCCCAGATAAAGAGGGAGACAGCAGGGAGGGAAGAGAAACCAATTTAAGGTTCCATTTTCCAGTTTTCAGAGGAAAGAACAGCAAAGGATGTTTCCTGCTCTCTGATAGTAAGCTACTCTGTGTCTCTGTATCCATCATTTAAAGTGGGAAATTATGGTTTACTCATAGTTCTCATTTCTTTTCAAGTACCTTGGCTTAAGGATCAGCTAGAAATGCTGGTAGTTCTCTGAACTTAGTCTGTCACAGCAGAACAGGACAAAACCTGTATGAATGAAAATGTCTCTATTCAAAATATACTTTATTTGACAGTCTGGAGATGTCCTATACATGACTCCTCAATATATTCTTATAAAATCTGCCTTGACTACAACTAAACCCTTTTCCTGCTAAATGCATCATTGTGCTGATGCACCCACTGGAATGTGAATTGTACTATAAATGGGAGAATAAATCTTGCCTAATCATCAGCTCATCCTGTGTTAGTACACAGAATCCTCAAACTGGGGCTGAATGAATCTTTTTGGGTTCTGCTCTCTCCAGAGGTAAGGACAGGTTTGATCAGCATGAATTTATGCCTTCCCTGATGTAGCACAGGTATTCTGAGTCTGATGTGAATTTCTAGTACAAACTCCACCTCAAAAATGTTGTTAGTCATCATAAAGCAAAATTAGATGTCAATCTCGGGTAATTTGAAAACCAGCCAAGTTTTTTTTCATCAACTTATAAACTTTTTTCTTAAAAAAAAAAAATCAGAAAAGTGATGATGAAGCCAGGCTGTTTTGAGTCTGTGACGCAGCAAGTTTCAGAGCTCTGAGTCTTGTCAGAACTGTTTGAACAGCCCTGCACAAATGTTCTGAGAAATCAAACGAGTATTCAGCGACCAATTCTGCACCGCCTGCTCTGCTTACCCAAATGAGCTTTTGGAAAGCCCTTGAAAAGCAGTCTGGCACTTCCTCCCTTTTAACAGCTGAACTGAAATTTCTGAAAACCACAGAAAAATCACCTCCTCTTTTACCAAGCCTTGCCCTGAAGGTTTTTCCCCCAACCAAAATTATTATGCAACGCGTAGAATTATTGAGTGACTTACCTTTAATAGAAGGATTGTTCTCCTCTGTCTGGATTTGACCAGGGATGCTGAAACCCTGAGCTGCCCCATAGATCACAGTAATCCTTGAATGAGGCACAAAGGAGAGCATTTGTGGTTGTTCTGGGACAGTCAGTCGGTGACGGCTTACCTTGGAGTCAGCACAGATTTATTTGTCTTTATTGAACGGGGAGTGTAAGATCACTTTGGCCTAATAGGCTGTTTAAGATTTAGGTGCTCAGACTCATCTTCAGGAAGGTCTCCTGGTGTCAATAAGGATTCAAGCTTTTTGCTGTTCTATCATGCATTAGGGAGAAATCTGGACTTATAACCTCCTTGCAGCTGGTAGGGTTGTCTGGGGAAATTAACCCTTGCAGAATTCAGTCCCAAGCGTGCAGTGGGAAAGTGGTCTCCAAAGCACACTTGTAGCCCAACAAAGCATGATGTTATCACTTCTCCAAATGAATTCAATGGGACGTGAACCTATTTGGCACGCACAGCTGCTCCCTCTGATGGGATGAGCCCCTGGATTTCCCAAGTCTCGTACGAGTGCATACGTGTGTGGGTTTCCTGGTGAACAAACCTCTCCTTGTCACAGTGATCCCGTACCACATCACCGTCACGACAGGCACGGAGTACGACTCCAGCACCGACAGCCGCGTGTTCATCATCATCATGGGCCCGCAGAAAGTGCAGACAGAGAGGCTGTGGCTGGATCTCCCGGAGGGAAAGGATGAATTTGCAGACGGCTCTGTGGAGATATTTTCAGTTTGGGGCCTGGATGTCGGAGAGATCAAAAAAGTGGAGGTATGTTGTGAACGCAGTGCGAGTGCTGGAGGCGTATGAAATACGTGGCCAAAGAAAGCACGTGGTTCTGTTATCCTTAGCAGTGAAGGAAAGGCCCTTGGGTCTAAAAGGAATGTAAACAGGACTGTGCTGATGAGATTTCGCATGTGTCTGAACCTGTAAATAAGTATGCTTTACTTTGCATAAAACCAGGATCCTCGTGAAGCAGAAGATGATTGTGAATTGTAAAGAATTATAACATGTCCCCGTTTTGTCCCATCTCTGGCACTGCTTTTCTTACTCAATCCCTTCTATTGCCAGATGCAGTGAAGCTTCCCAGGATGCAGTCCTTCATCGGTCTTTCTCCTAGTTGATTTTTTTCACTACTTCCAATTTGGTTTCATAAATTGTGAGAAACACATCTTGTATAATTTCCTAGCTACACATGAAAATTGTTTTCACAGCTTGGAGGACACAGGCTTAGAGAAGAAAATTAATCATAATTTGTAAGTAATGCACACAAATAGATTTCAGTACAGGAACCATTTTTTCTGTTATGGCTCAGGGAGACACGATTTGCATAGACTTTCCATCAATGGGCTTAAACTTCACATGAATATTCCAGAGTGTTTGTGTACATCATTCTTGTTTCATGTGGCAGTTCCATCTCCCTGCTCCAGCCCCTCAAGTACCCACAGCACCTGAGGACTCTAGGAGCCTTTTTAATGTTGTTTTTACCCTTATCCCTCTGTGGAAGTAAACCTATTTGTTGATGTGTGAGCCGTATAATTGGAAAGAGACAAGAAAGAAAGAGAAAAATCTAACTAATAAGAAAATCTTTTCATCTGTATGTCCTGCTGTTGCAGTTGAGACACTGTCACTCCCACTACCTTTCACTCAAGCAATGAATTCTGACATCTTAAGAAACCTTCATATCAGATTTGAGTTTATTATTAAGCCATTTTGTTAATGCACTCCCAGTGCCTGGTTATTATGTGTATTACTGACATTTTCTGTCTAGCTCATCTGGAAGTCAAACTTCTGTAGTGAAGCAAGTGTATCAATCCTTCTCTTTGTGATTGTGCACACATGGAAACAGCCATG
The DNA here is from genome assembly GCA_013397295.1 of Polioptila caerulea. Taxonomy (NCBI): domain Eukaryota; kingdom Metazoa; phylum Chordata; class Aves; order Passeriformes; family Certhiidae; genus Polioptila; species Polioptila caerulea. The sequence goes on from VYXF01006933.1 coordinate 357,218, forward strand.
GAGTGGGACAGAGAGGGAGGAAAAGGACAGTTTCACCCCTCAGGGTCAGAGAGACAAGAAGAGCAGCCTGAAGAAAGAAATAGAAAGACATTCTGGGAAAGATACAGCAAATAGAGTATGGAATGGCTAGAAAATAGAAGAAAGTAGGAGAAGACACTTAGAAATAGGCAGAGGCAAGGCAAAAATTAATATGAAAAGGAATACAAATGGGAAAGAAGATAAAAGGTTGCAAATAAAATGTAGAGAGCTAGAAAAAGTAATAACATATATCTTTCAGGCTGGTGATGTTCTTGTGCACTCTTTCACCCCTGTACTCAGTGATCTCACCAGCCTGCTGCCTCACCCCTGGCTGGCTCACTTATCCCTTCTGGTTTGTAACTCCCCAGCTCGCAGCTGAAGGAGCCACCTGCTCCTGGCCTCCTGCCTTCCTTCATGCAGTGCCCTCAGCTTGGAAGGTCCCTTCTTTTGGACCCGTGTCCCAGCGATGACATCGCTGTGCTAGTCTGCCGTGGTTGCCATGGCATCCGTCCGCATTTTCCTTCTAGAAAATTGCAGTGTTCAGGGACATTGCAGAAAATTGCTGGTTGTCTACTTGGGGAAAAGTGAGGAACAGTTCGTTCTTGGATTTGGCATTTGTCTGTTTGTGTAGAAGGTGAAAAGTTCTGAATGTGAGTTACCATGTGAAAATAGCATAGTATGAGGATTAAGTTTCCAGAAGCCCTCTGTATAACCCAGGCAGCAGACTGTACCATTTAGCAGGACTGTGAAATTTGCAGCATGATGCTACTTCTAGTTTGGTATTATGCTCCTGCTACAAATACACTCCACTGAAAGCAGAAACATGAAGTACTTTGAAAGGGAACCATTTACTCCTGTCTTATAAGCCTACAGATACAATATTTACTACTGGTGGACTTCAACAGACACTCTGACATGAAAATAAACACAAGTTATTCAGTGTAGACACTTTATACTGTGTTTTCAAAATAATTTTTAATATTTCTTCTCCCAGTGAATGAAAGTATCTCTGTTCCTAGACTGTTGTTGCTGCAGAGAGACACAGGTATGTCCTTTCATAAATCTCTTCTGGTTCAGAGCCTTTCTCCACCATGAACACAGAGGAAAATCAAGGACACACAAATGTTGCAAATGCCCAGTCCCTCAGTAACTAGGGACCTGACCCTCAGGTTTCTCTAGTATTCTCTGAACCTTCTTTCCTCAAATATTCTCTCAGATTTTCCTTCTGCCACTGTGTTCAGTTCCTATGTGATTCTGAGCTGCTCAGCATAAATTGTGACTCTCAGTCTCAGTGATGTGCAGTCCCTCAAGGGCAGTAGGAACAAGTCACAAAGGTTTTCAAACAGCCCAAGTAAGGATCTACCTGCCTTTGAAATTCTGTCATTCTAATTTACTACAAACATCTCAGTCCAAACCACTTGCTGTGATATTGATATACACATCCAGGCTAAGATGCTGGTGTGGCCATGGCTTGGCATTATTCACTGTATTGGCATGGCCTGTCTAAAGATTTGCCTGTTATTGGAAGTCAAATTCTGGTGCTCTGCTCCTGAAGTCCAGCCATAAGGAAGACTTGGCTGACACTGATTGAATTTGTCCCAGAATTTACATTGTTCTTGAGGTCCTTGGAAGGTCCTTGAGGTTTGTGTACAGGTTCTCCAAGATAGCTGCATGCACAGGTTGCTTCCCTCTGGCTGTCACTGATATCAAAGAAGTTAAAAGTTTGCTGTGAAAATGTGGCACCTAGCAACGTCTTGGAATGAGACTTTGCCCAGAGAAGCTATGGATATCCCATCTCTGGCAGTGTCCAAGGCCACATTGGACAGGGCTTGGAGCATCCTGGGGTAGTGGAGGGTATCTCTGCCCGTGGCAGGGAGTTAGAATGAGACGGGATTTAAAGTCCTCTCCAGACCAAACTGTTCTATGATTCCACAATGTGAGCAAGTGGAGGTGGGCACTGAACCCTAAAAGACCAGCCAATTTTATTAGGACCATTAGGATTTTCCCTCCAGCTGCTTTGCCACTGCAAAGCCGTGGCTCTGAACTTTCCCCACTGCCTCATCCATGTCATCCTGCAAAAGAGCTGCACAAAGACCCTGACTCTGGGCTTGGGGACGCTCAGCCAAGCTGGCAGAGAGGGAATGGGAAGGCAAGTGTTTTATTCCCATTCACCTCACACCCCAAGAATCAGAGGATTAATGTGTTCATTGTAGACTTGAATTTCCCTCGTGGTTAGCTCTAATTTTCTGCAGCTGCACAGACATTAGTACAGCAATAATACTCCTAATAGCAGTGATAGCTGAGACCGTCAGACAGAAAAGATTGCTTGTTTTTTGAGGAAAAATAGATACCACAGATATATCACCCTAGATGAATCTGTTATTAAAAATTGCTTTCTGAGCCTCCCTAAATATCCCAACAATTTAGAAACAAAAAACAGTGAGGTTTTTGTACTGAGGACCTCGTTTTCCTAGAAACGACAGAAACAACATTTTCTCTGAAAATAATGAAGTGCAGGTAGGCCTTTTATGGACAGATTGGAATGACAGTCATTGGAATGACTGATCAAGGTTCATGCATCAACCTGGATACATAATTTTGCTTCCAGGTTGAATATCCAACCTTCTTTAAGAGAGACAAATGCAAGTTCTTGAAGAAATTTACACAGTCAACATTGTTTTACTGCTGATGTACCTGCAGGATCCCTGGTTCTTGGCAGATTCAGTTCCAGGTGGGCTCTGGCTTTCACAAACTCATCCCTGCACACTGGTGCACTGTGTCTGTATTTCTGCAGGACCTGTGCCCCTGCTGCCACCTCTAGTATTCTTCTTTTTTTCCACTTAATTTTTTTCAGGAGCTCCCTGTTCATCCATGCAGGCTTGTGGCCACCCTTGTGTGACTTCCTGGTCTCCAGGACAGATCATTCTTGAAGCTGAAGGAGGTGGTCCTCGAAAATCAACCAGCTACAGATGCAAGCTCCATCTGTTGCCTCCTGTACAAAGAGAGAGCTTTTGCAGTCTAAGGGGATGGGAAGCAGAGAAACAGCCTCATACATTTAGTTCACTTATATGTGGATTTGTGAGGGAAGTGCTTGTAATAATACATGTGGGTGTTTGCTGAGCTGCATCTTTCCTCTTGGCTATAAAGCTTTGAATAATCCCTTCCAAGTGTAGCGACAGAAGTGGAAAGGCTTGTAAAGGTGGAGAAATATGTCTGCTGCCAACTGCATGTGAGCATATGGAGGTCAATGGCACAGTAGCAGGGTGACAAGAAACTGGACATGTTTTCATGTAGGTCAGTGCAGTCTACCTTGCTTTTTTTTTTGAGACTGGCCTTCCCTCATGCACAGCAGTTGATGACCTGAGCTCCCTTGCCCATGGCAATGGCTCTGTTTCAGAGTTCCCTCCTTTCCCTTGAGGAGTTGTTTGTTGTGATGGTGCACGCAGACTCTGAGTCCTTCATTGCCTGCTGAACCACCCTCATCCAGAGAAATCCCCTTTCCACAGGAGGCATTTTCCCTCTGGCCCTCACAGGTGGGGCACGATGGCGCTACCCCTGAGAGCTGCTGGCTGATGGAAGGGCTCACCATTGTCGTGCCCACCAAAGGCGTCATGTACAACTTTGTCTGCAAGTGCTGGCTGGCCAGAGACAAAGGTGACGGGCTCACTTCACGAATCCTCAACATCCTGGATGCAGAATGTGTTAACGTTGGCATCAAGGTAGGCACCAGGCTCACTTCGTGCCTTTAGCTGCTGCAGGAACCTCTGCTGACACGGATGGTTCAGCAGCAGCTCTCATACTTTGACTTCTGCAAGTGGCTTGAGCCTCCTCCTTGCTGTCCTTTCCTATGTTATTTTATTAGCAAAAGCTTCAGGCATGGTTTAGGATCATGACTGTTTAGTGAGACTGGCTGGATGCAGCCATGGCATAGATGGGAGGGCAGGGCAGGCAGGGCACAGCTCAGCAGCCAGTCCTCACCTTGTCACCCACTGAATCACCTGGAACCCACAGAGTGGGAGCAGCTTCAAGGTGAAGGATTACTTCTAACTCATCAGGTTAGACCAGTGGAAATATCCTAATGTTTTAATCTCTCCATGATGTGGCTACATACCAAATTTTCTAACAGGGGATAGGGAAATTAATAATTACTGGAAGTTGTTGAAACATGAAGGTATTTGTAAGCCTGATCTCTGGTGAGAATAACTCATTAAATTATTAAAGTTGAACCACTGACAAATAAAACCTCATAGTATTTTTATTCAAATATATGAATTTTGAAGTAATATCTGCTATGTCGTATTTCAAACAAATACAAATTGGAAAGCCGAGCTATGCTGATTTTGTATGTAAGATTCACAGCAGAAATAACAGTCTGGATGAATGTGAAAATAACACTGTGTTTAAATACCTGTGTGGCAATTTAAAATCTCTATAGATGTGCTTCTCTTTACAGTCAGGTTACACTTTCATGGTACATTATTTTTTCTTCATGCTGCTCTTGATTCCCAAGCTATTCTCCTGAAATCTTTCTTGTTCCCCAGACACGCAAAAAATTGGTGACATTTTTAGCATTTGTGAAGGATTCACCAAATCAATGCAGATTTCAGTGGTGGAATTGACCTAAGAGGGTATAAAAACCTTCCTCAGACTTAATACCAAGGTTAAAACCAATCTCATAAAAACGTCCCATCTGTCGTTTAACCTCCTGGATGAGGTTTCCAAGCCCCTATTGGTGAGCTGATTGAAGTGGATGTCAATGAAGACTTATGTTCAGTCTTCCTTTAAAAGCACAATCCTGAATATTTATTTCCAGGAGCACACCAAAAAAAGACACATCTAACAACAATTTTTTCCTGTGACATCAGGCCACAAACTTTATGGGAGATTTGAAGGAAACCTGGGGAGATGCTAGGGACATGAAACCAGAAGTGAGCATTTGACTTTCTGATCTGACTGCTAGCTGAGGGAATTTGGGACTGTTCCCTTGTAAATAGCTGTAGTTAGAAACTGAGTGTTACAGGCTGTCCTGGTTTTAGAGTTCAAAGACCACCAATATTTAGCATAAACTGATGTTTAGCATCATTGGAAAGATTAATACTTTTTTTTTTTTTTTCCCTGTTTGACTTTTGTACAGCCATATGTACCCATTTCAACTTAATTTTATTCTTGGCTTGATATTCCCTCTTTTTGCTTTAAATTGAGTATTTGCTTTCCCATGGTTGAAGAAATTACTCAATGTCCAACTCAGTCATTAGAAGCCTTTGATGCATTGGTAAAAGAATTTTTCTCCTTCCTATAAAAAATAGGATGCATTGCTAAGATTTAAAATAAGTGTGGGTCAATATGCGTTGACACAGGTTACTCAGGTTCAAACAAATGTGAAAAATATTTTTTTATATTATGTTATTCCTTTGCAGTGTTTATTTTTGTGGTGGCCAAAATTCAGGCCAATAAAACTAGCCTAGCAGTGCACTATTTGAAATATGTTTCTGGGAGCTGTTTCTTTATATTCTTCCATGTCTTAAAGCAGCCTAGGTACCATAGCTATGATCTTGAAAGCATCTAAGTGGTCTAGAAGTCTTAATAAAACCCCTTTCAGCCACTGGGACTTGCACATTTTTGACATATTTATTCTGAGTCTTATGGTTCCCATGTCAGGAGAAAAGAACAAAATTAGGCTAGTAAGGTGAAAATTATAAAATACACCTTTTCACAAACTGACATGCCTTCAGTGCACACAAGATCTGGGAGTACTCTGCAGCTAATGCAACAGTGAGCATCCCCCTGGAGAGTAGGATAGCTGAATTTTTGTACCACAGGGAGTGTTCTGATGTATAAACCTCCAAACTATTAGTGGTATTGGAATAAACATTGCCTAGATAAACACTGTACTTTTTAGGGAAACATTTTGCAGCCAAAAAAGAGAAACAATTGCTCTTCCAGGAGATTCTTTTTTTAAATTAGCAAGAGTTTGGTGCAGTACAGAGCTGGAGTGCTGAAGATACTTGTAACAGAGGATGGGAGACCCAGCTATTGATGTGATGGTTGTGACTCCTGGGAAGAAGCAGCTTAAGAGACCTTCATCACTGGTGTTGCAATAGGACAAGGGATAATGGGTTTAAACTGAGAGAAGGTTGACTTGGATTAGATAAAAGAAGAAATTTTTTACACTGAGGGCAATGAGGTCCCGGCACAATTATCTCAGAGAAGCTGCGGCTGCCCCTGGATCCCTGGAAGTGTCCAAGGCCAGGCTGGATGGAGCTTGGAGCAGCCTGGGGAAGTGGAGGGTGTCCCTGCCCATGGCAGGAGCTGGAACAAGAGATGAGCTTTATATGTTCCTTCCAACCCAATACATCCAGTGATTCTCAAATTCAGATATTGCCACAATAAACATGTCTCCTTCAAGGCTGAGCAAATATGTAGAAAATGTCATAGATGGAAAGTCCCGTAGTAAGTCTTGATCTCTAACTTTGCCTCTGAAAACAATGGTGTGCAGAAGGACCAGGAAGCTGTGTTGGGACCTTTTCTGTCAGGGATGCAGGTCTCCAGGAAAGTCTGTTGCCCTGTTTAGCGTGGGTTAAGGACAGCTGTTTAAATGAGGCCTTCTGGTTGTTCCCAATGCTCACCAGATCCTCTACGAAGTCACAGTTGTGACTGGAGACATCGAAAGCGGCGGTACCGACACTGGTATTTTCATGACTGTCTTCGGATCCAATGGGAACACTGAGGAGATGCTGCTGGAAAAAAATGGAGACAGGTAGAGTAACTGTCATTTCTGTTGGTTAGAAGTGGAGTGATGGCAGATTTTAGCGTCAAGTCAAGAAGCACTCAGGGCTTTGATCATGTTCCCACTGAAACACAAACATTTACTCCCATTGACATTATAGATTCAGACCTGGGCCCCCCTGTAAGTATTTCTGCCAGATTTTTAGCAAAGCAAAGGAAAGGAGAGCACTGTATAGTCAGGGAAACGACCCTTTGTCATTTGTGCAAGTTTTGTTTAACCTGTTCCTCAGTGGCTTTAGAGATAAGAATCTTGAACAGAAGTCTGAAGTCCTGCATTGTCTCCAAGAAGAACTGTGAGCATTGCCCAGGAGAGCATTGGGAAATGGATGGGTGGTGGCACAGAATGGTGCATTGAATGCCCTGATTTTACTAAAAACGTGGAATCTCATGTTTTCTTCAGCACAAACAGCTAAGAAACACTGTAACCCTAGCCTGATGCCAGCACTTCCATAAGCCAAAAAACCCACACATGCCATCACTCATCCACTTCCCAATGCTTTTTTGTCCCTTCCTAGCACCTTCCCCAGTATAGAAAGCTTTGGCATGCTCAAGAATTAACTATCTCTTAGTGACATCATGCTTAAATTTAATTAATTGACTAGTCCTGATCTTGTTCAGCAAGGCATCTACAGAGCATAAGAAGGGTGGGATATTTTGGTCACACAGTTTGAGCTCAGCTTGCTGAGGGAATTTTGGATAACAGAGGATAAGGTGCACCTTCCATAGAGGTGTCTGCTCCAGAGATGTTTTACTTGAAGCTGTCGTAGCAGAGTGGGTGTCTGGACAAACATAGCTAAGATTGAGATCTTCATGTGTCTAGTTAGTAACAAGCACGAGCCTTGTTTGTTGTGAAAAAGATGCAACAGAGGTGCTGCTGACTAAAATATCTGTGAGAAACACAGCTGAGTCATGCAGAAAACCACAGCTCCTGGGTCTTGCTGCTCCCCATCACAGAGGAGCACCCCACACGTGGGGCAATGCCCCTGGGTTACCAGCAAGTATGGTGATCAGTGGCACACCATTTAGGTGACCCTGGGCAAGCCCAAACTGGCCTGTCTTCCACCCATTTAATCCTAGCACTCAGTCCTAGTGGGAAGGGGAAATGGAGCACTGATGTTTGGATTCAGAAATGAAGCAGATTTCACATCTGGGTGTGTCAACCAAAAATCTCTAAAGGAGATGAAGACATCTCCAGCCTCTCAGGAGCAGGGTTGTAGTTTTGCTGCATCTGGGGCAAGCCATACCACTAAACTCTGTGGCCTCTAAAAACACATCCCATTTGTCTACGTGGGTGGGACAGACAATCTCTGATATAAGAGGATGAAAATGCAATACAGGAGAATAGAAAGGTCTCTGTGTTACTGTTGCTTGGGTTGTCATCTGACAGTAGAGGACCTGTGAAAGGTGTTGAAAAATCATGGGGACTGGGTAAAGAAAAGGAAGTGTAAGGCACAACTCTTATTATGTTAATATCCCCAGGATGCTCTGCTATTCTGCTGGCACATCTCTGTTAGCTGGAGGTGCTCTGTATCACACCTCCAGCTGTACAGAGCTCTTGTCATCTCATTAGCACCCTCTGCAGAGGACATTCATGTCCCCAAATTCACATCCTGTCTGTTTCCACACCACTGCCACCAGTCTTCATCCAGCTGTTAACAGCACAGGCTTTCCTGGCCCTTTTCCACATGGAAATTTCTCCAGTCCTTGCACCAGCAGAGCCGGGAGGGGTAAGACCTGCTGCAACCAAATGGTAAAAGGCACTTCATCTTTATTGGGGCCATCCAGTGCCAATTCACTCACAGCAGCTTAGTGCATTACGAAGAACCGTCTGTCTAACCTGCCACAGATTTAAGGCAATTTTCGCTACATTACACTTATTGCCAAGACCCCTGGGCAATGGAAATATTTATAAGGGCAGGCATGGGTAGGAAAGCTTAATGAAATCCTTTAGATAAATGGTTCAGTGTTCTGAAAAGGGAATAGCAGCAGTCAGCTTGTCTGGCTACTTCTTCCCTTCTCAATTTTTTTTCAGGTTTATGTTCATCTTCATATAAATTAGGGGTAGCAAAGAGCTTCTGGGTCACCCAGTTTGTCACTTTGGCAATCACTTCCCTCTAGTACTTCCCTCTTGGAAGTAGCAGATGAGTATCAGTGTTACAAACTTCAAACAAGGCATTTGCTGAAGATAAAGAATGTTTTATTTTGCTAGCAGACATTTTAGCTTAGAGTTGCTCAGCCTGGAAAGCCTCAGAGTAAGAGATTTCTGTGAAGCTTTGTAGGTAATTGTGATTGTAATAAAAACTGATCATAGGATCACAGGATAAATCAGGCTGGAAGGGTCACACCTTTTTGTTAAATAGATGTGGAAATCAATCCAGTCCAGGGACAAAAGTACATTCTATTTCTCACAGTGAGAGAGACTGCCTCAGTATCCGGCACCACAGAAAGACAAATAAGAAGAAAAAGGAGTTTTTTTCAAAGAGCAAACATAACCCTTAATAACTAGAAATGGACTGGGACCAAAATGCCCTCTCCAAATGCCTTTGGGAGTGCAGAGTAAGCAATGCCTGGATGAAAACTGAGAGGCTCGAGCCAACCCCTGTTACTAACATCTGCAGCTATGCATGCTCAGATAATGGTGTGAGTATATTCACATTCATCCTGCAGGGGGTAATGTGAACAGAGGTTGGTAAAGAAAATGTTTGGGTTTTTTTCTCCACATTCTGGCACTGCACAGCTATGGAAGGCTGTGTGCATTGCCAGGAATGAGATATCATCATTATGAATTGTTTCTGTTAGGGCAGTGCCCACATCTTTCAGGGCTCTTCCCAAACCTCTCAGCACACTCAGGTAATTGCCAATCAAGGAGAAGTTTGCATGAAGGAGAATCCTCAACAGCAGAGTGGTCACCATGTGCTTGGTAGGGCCTCTGGATTTGGCTGCCATTCTTAGCTAGGATTAGGTTTCCAACTCCAGGACCTCAGCAGGTCTTCAGGTAATTGAGGGAGCAAACTGGAAGATACATTTGTTTAGAATAGAGTAATAATGAGTCTGTGGGAGCACTTTCACTGAAGCAAGGCTTTCCTCCCAACACTGGGACGGAGGGGAGGTGCAGTTCTAGCCAATGTAACCTCCTTTGGGAAGCATGTTAGCTGTTTTTTTTTCCTTCTGCTTCCTGCTGATTGCTATGGATGAGCAGCTCCAGCACACCCCTGTGCCTGTACACTCAGCCACACACCAGGGCTGGTCTTTCACACAAGCTCACACAAACCCACCCTGGCTCTTACCAGAGGCAGAGACAGTTTGAAAATCCAAATCCCCCAATTTCATCAGGTTGGTTTTGTCTCCATTCTAATACAATTTTCCTGTGCTTACTAAACTGAGCTGCAGCAACTGCCCTCTCTCCATGGCAAACACAAAGTTTTGTGCTGCACCTCAGGGGAAGGAGATGAGGCAAAATTATTTTGCCTTTTAGCTGGAACAGGCCAAGGACAGGCAAGTGTGCAGCTGCCAGGAGGGAGGTGATGTGCAGAAGCCTGACTGTGAGTCGCTATTGTTCTGGTTACAAACAGAACAGTAATGTATGCTACAGGCTGCCTGGAGCAGCTCCAGGTAGGCTGTGTTTTCCAGGGAAGGAGGAATCCCTGTCAAATGTGCACTGAGATGTCTTGCCAACAACACAGTAGCTGGTGATTGCAGTGCAGGAAAGCTCAAGTCCAATAAAGAACACTCATAAACTTTTGATTTGAGGCCGTTGGCATGGCCAGGACTGCGGCACGGGACCAAGAGGCAGGGAGGCTGTAAAGGAGCAGGAAAACCTCCCTGGTCTTCCAATCCCTGCAGGTTTGAGCGGGGCCAGGAGGACAGTTTCATTATGGAGATTGCCGACGTCGCGCCCCTCAGGAAGATGAGGATCCGGACGGACGGGAAGGGGACGCGCCCGGACTGGTTCATGGAGAGGGTAACGCTCTTGGCATCACGGGTCTCCCACAGCCTCCGTGTCCTGGGGCCTCTCAGCCCCTGGCAAAGGAAAAAGGCACCAAGGGATTCGTTTTTATTAATTTTCTACATTTTTTTCTGTTTGGTTTCTCATCGTTTTTCCCTGCAGGAATTGAGTCAAGAAAGAAGAGAGCAGAGGGAAAAGCTGTGTTTTAGAGCTCTTTTTGTGGTGGAATCACTATGTCTGGAAGTGTTCAAAAGGCTTGTGGGCATGGCACATTTGTGGTCTGTGGTTTAACAATGATCACTGTGTTAATGGGTGGATGTGATCATATTGGACATCCTTTCCAACCTACGTGATTCTATGGTTTCACCACAGATTCTGCTGTTAGATCTCACTCTCCTGTGCACGAGCCTTGGTTTGTCACCAGGGCACCTGCAATATTTTCTGGTCCCTGGGTTATACCCTCAGCCCCTGCAGATCTCTGACGTGGGAATCTGAATCCCTGGGAGGGTGGATGTTAGTCTGCCAGACAGAAATGCCTCAGGCCGGGACATTTCCAAATAATCCATCCATTCACCTGGAACATCCCATCTCTCCTCTTTCCTTCTCCTCTAGGACACATAATTATTTATTTTCTTGTCCATACAAGTAAGGCATCATTTTCATCTCGCATTTTGAATGGAGCATCTAAACTGATGGTACTTTTTCCTGTTGTCCTACCTCACACAAGAGTACAGTGCTTGCCTTTATCTTTGCTCTCAAACCACCAACTCCTTGTAAGGATCACCTCTATCCAGGCAGCCAAAAGTAGTTTGCATATTGTGGGTCTCTATAGTTAGATTTCTAAGATAGGGGGGGGACAATGTGCTGATTGCAGACCCTCAGATGTCATTAATGGAGAAACACATCTCTGCCATTTTCCTTTACCATGCTTTTCCTGGAGTTGACATCCTGCTGGATTTCTGTATCTTGGCCTTTCATGAGAACAGTTTAAGCTAGTAACTTAACCATAGTCAGAGGGAACACCGCATGGTTTTCTTAATTGGATCCTTCATCCTTTTTGACTAATTTATAGCAGTCATTTTCCACATAGATAATGTGTTTCTAAACATTGACCCTACATAGCCACCAGTTTTCAGTGAAGTGATGGACTTCACTTTCAGAAGAATTTCTGTGCTGCAGTACCATTTTTACTTCAACATTTCCACTTCTGAATTTTTTTCTCAGCAGCTGGGGAAAGAGAGGAACCGAAAGAGGGGCAATTCAGGCTAAATATTAGGAATAAATTATTTACTGTGTGTGTGGCAAAACACTGGCACAGGGTGCCCAGGGAGACTGTGGCTGACCTATCCCTAGAATTGTTCAAGGCCAGATTTGATGGGGCTTGGAGCAACCTGGGATAGTGGAAGGTGTCCCTGCCCATGGCAGGGGGTGGCACTGGATGAGCTTTAAGGCCCTTTCAACCCATAACATTCTATGATTTTATGATAGTGCTTCTGCAGCTCCTCAAAAGATTAGACCTCCAGCACATATCTTTAGAATTGATGCCACAGATGCAGTTTTTCTCTCTGTGCCTACGGAATAACTCAATCTTTTGTCTGATTTTATTCAGATGTCTTGGTCAAACTCCCTTTGTAATTTCTCACGTGCTTTCCCCTGAGATTTATAAATCATATTCATATAAAATGAAATCAAATAAAGCTTATTCATCCAGAGACATTCCAAGTCTTGCAGTCATGAATCAGCAGCAGCACAAAGGCAAGGGATGGCTGCATCTTTCGTTGTGTCTTCCCACCTTCCTGTTGCCTTGTCTATCCAGGCATTCCAAACCCTCAACCAACTGGACTGTCCTACCAAAAGCAAAGATTTCCTAGGGAAGTGGGCACAGAGGACTCCCATTTGGACCTATCCAGTAGGTTTATAGACACCTTCCAGCTCTACAGAAGCCACAGCAGGACCATGCAACAAGAACAGGTCTTGAGAACAGACTTAGAAGAGGGCTTGTAAAAGTGAGGAAGAGCAATTTTCTACATGGGCAAATAGTGACAGAATGAGGGGCAATGATTTTACACTAAAAGAGGAGAGATTTAGATTAGATATTAGAAAGAAGCACTTGGCTGTGAGGCTGGTGAGGCCCTGGCACAGAGAACCCCTGCACAGGTTGTCCAGGGTGGCTGCCCCTGGATCCCTGGAAGTGTCCAAGATTAGATTGGACAGGTCTTGTAGCCACCTGGGATAGTGGAAAATGCCCCTGCCCATGTCATGAGGTGGAACTGGACTTTAAGGTCCTTAAAGCTGCATCCAACCCAAACCATTCTTTTATAATTCTCTGGTTTGAGAAGCTTACGGAAATGATGCCTATAGTTTTTAATTTTCTTAGATAAACAGATCACAGAGGATTTTTTAACTCCAGTATTACATAGAGAACTGTATTTATTGGTTCTCTTTCCCACCTTCCCTGCAAAGGTAAACACAACATTTGCATTTCCAGGCAGAGGGTGGCCTTCAGAACCGTTCTGGAAGAGGGGAGGAAGGATTTTTGTTCTCTGATTTGTATTCCAGCCTTAAAAACTTATGTAGCCTGGTGTGACATGAAAACTGATCGGAGCCCATTTCCATTTCTGTCAAAAGTGCATATTAAGACTGCATAATGAAATACTTGTGGGGGTAGTGCTAAACTCTCAGACAGATGGTTCACAGTTAGTGCAAACTAGCACAGTGAAATGAAAAGCTAGATTAAGCCATCAACCCCGTAATTAACCATTTGTTGCTCCATTTATCTACATGATATTCTCAGTTTTCTTGTTCTATTAAACTAACAATAAATGATCTTTTTAATTCTCTTTGGTCTTCTGGTAAACTGTTGCTAGCCATAATTTATACTACTTTTAGTTCACCAGATATAGAAATGCATAAATACCAATTAAAATGCATGAATTATCAATGATTCGGTACAGAGCCAAAAGATTCAATTTACAAGCAGGCAAGTAGTCATATTTTTTTCCTGTCTACATAAAATACACTAAAATTTCATTCAGAATCTCAGCGAAGTAATGAACTTGGTGCTGAAAATTCAAACTGCACCACAAGTAGCAATAAGTTTTAAATGCTAGTATCTAAACCTTTGGAGGGAACAAAATTTGATTATGGTGTTTTGCAACAAAATTAACATTATTGATCATTACTATGCCCAAAAAGACATTGTGAATGTTCTCCAAAGCTGAGCAATGCTTTCTGATCACACCACTGCTGGGACGGCCATAGAGAGGGGACCTTTTCCACTGACCTAATGCTGAATCTCATGTTCTTCCACATCAAACTACCATGACACTGCTCTGTGTTTCTGAAAAAACAGGGAAAAAATCATAGAATCACTGAATTGTTTGGGTGAGAGAGGATCTTAAAGTTCATCCCATTCCAACCCCCTTGCCATGGGCAGGGACACCTTCCAGTGTCCCAGGCTGCTCCAAGTCCAGTGTCCAACCTGGCCTTGGGCACTTCCAGGGATCCAGGGGCAGCCACAGCTGCTCTGGGCACCCTGTGCCAGGGCCTCACCCCCCTCAGCATAAAAAATTTTTACTCTAATTAGGACACTTGTCTAAATGCATACCTTGGAAACTTCTTCCTGGGATTGCTGCTTTCTCAGTCCCTGTGATGATTTCACCTGCTGCCTAGTGTCTTAGCTATGAAGTTAAAAAGCTAGAAACAAGAAGAGATGAAAGCTCAGTGAAATAGCAGGAATTATGAGACTGTTGAATTCTGCAGAGTTGCTTCCCTCAGAATTTTAATGTTACTTTGTGCTGTCAAAGCCAGACAGATAAGAAGCTGCCTTAATGAAGCACTAATTGCATTGCATTCAAACGTCACAAATAATCCTGCATGTGGGACTTGGTCTTTATTCAGCCCTTTCTCCTTTGTATAAAGGAGATTAGGAGAATTTGAGAATTATTATTGAGAACTGAGAATTATATATCTGAAGCTGACTTTTATTCTTTGCAAAAGAGAGAAGACTTTTTGTTTTACAGACAGAAGTTTCTGGGTTTAAGTGAAGAATAATGACATGCAACAGAAGCAAAAAATTCTGTATTTGAGCTTTTAAAGGTGAATTCCAGGAGCTGTGTATTTTGGTGTCAGCAGAGTGGGAGACCCTGTGGAACATGTTTTACATGACATCTGGAAAAAGGCTGGGTTGGGGTAAATCAAATAATCGGACATGTCAAACCTTTCCATTGCAGGAAACAGTGTGCAATTAATTTCAAATTGTTGGTTTAGTGTTCCTGTCAACTACTATATTTGCTTAGCTACAAAGCAAATTATCGATGTGTTATTCTTACACACTTCTGCCACTTTCTTTTCATGGCTTATTGGTGTTCTACAGCCCAGTTAAGTTCCTTGCATAATTAACAAGAAACTTTGAGTTGAAAAACACACTGGATGCCCACAGCAAGTTCTAGATATCCTAAAAAATAGCTTAGGTGCAATGCAAGGTAGTGGTCTCCACCAAGCAGTAGCTAGTTTTACTGAGAGGAACAGGCAGAAATGAAATATAGTCTCAGCTCAACTCGCTGAGATGACTTTCTTGACCCTCATGACTGAAACAAGAATCCTACATCATCCTCTGTGTGTGCAACACCCTCTAACCTCTCCTTGCAGAATGGGATTCACTTTCTGCTATTTTAGTCACTGAAAAAGGCTGCATTCAGCTTTCACCCCCTCCAACAGACTATTCAGGCCCCCTTCTGTAGTCATGAGGCAGACAGGCCTGAGAGAGGGGCGATGCCTCCAGAAGCTCCTGACCTGCCCCCAGTTTAGGTGAGATGTCCAGGTCCCACCACATGATGTGCTTGGGCTGCACGACCCAGCATTCAGGGTTCATGCTGGGTAAGTGAAAGGCAATGTACCCACATTGTGACCCACAGGTCAGCCTGCCACTGCTGCTGCTTCTGTGTCCCTTGCTGTGACCATAGAATCATAGCATAGGTTGGAAATGACATTTAAAGATCATCCCATTTCCACCTCCTGCCATGGGCAGGGACACCTTCCACCATCCCAGGCTGCTCCAAGCCCTTCCCAGCCTGGCCCTGGACACTGCCAGGGATGCAGGGGCAGCCACAGCTGCTCTGGGCACCCTGTGCCAGCCCTGCCCACCCTCACACACAGCAATTGCTGCCCAAGATCCCATCTGTGCCTGCCCTCTGGCACTGGCAGCCATTCCCTGTGTCCTGTCCCTGCAGGCCTTGTCCCCAGGGCCTGTGCAGCTCTGCTGGAGCCCCTTGAGGCCCTGGCAGGGGCTCTGAGCTGTGCCTGGAGCCTTCTCTTGTGCAGGGGAGCAGCCCCAGCTGTGCCAGGCTGGCTCCAGAGCAGAGGGGCTCCAGCCCTGGCAGCATCTCCGTGGCCTCCTCTGCTCTGGCTGCAGCAGCTCCACGTCCTTGTGCTGCTGGAGCCAGGGCTGGGGCAGCTCTGCAGGTGGGGTCTCAACTGAGCACAGGGGCACAGGGGCACGATCCCCCCTGCCCTGCTGCCCATGCTGGGGATCAGCCCAGGATAGAGTTGGATTTCTGGGCTGATATCCCTTGGGCAAAAAACGCTCATAAAATGAATTTATTTCCCCGTCTGCTCCTCCCATAGCACCACCCTAGAATGAGACACCAGGGGCAGGTCTCTGTTTCTGTCTTTACTGCTTACAGTATGATTAACATAGATGCAAACACACATACTATGTGAGGGGCTGAGGATGGAAAAAGCTGGGATTTTGCTCCAGCTGCTTTAGTAGCCAGGCGTTTTTTCTCAGACAGCATCTGGAGCGCTGAGCATGGGCTGGGTATCTGTGAGAGGCCTGACCTCTGTGTCTGTGTGTGCCCTCCAGCTGGCAACTCTAATCTGCTTCTATCCCCACTGCTTCCCTGACAATTCCCTGCAAGCTTTGCTCAGGACATTTTGCTACCAACAGTGTCACTGTCATTCCCAAGCGGAGCAGAGGTACTGCTGGCTGAACCTTTTCCAGCACAGATTTTATACACTGGGGTGGAAGGAGAATAGACATTTTCAGTCAACCTGACATTACTCACAGTTCAATTTTGCAAAGAAAACTTTCTGGGTTGGACTCTTAAGAGGATGCAGGCATCATTCACACATCCTTGAGAGAGGACATGTCTGTGCCCCAGCTGAAAGGCCACCAGCTGGGGTCGGGGAGACCTGATTTCTGCTTGGTTCAAAGCAAGGGTCAGAATCAGTACTTCTTGACTCACAGAACAGTTTTTTTGACCACAAAGTAATAGTGTCACTGGCTATGAATAAGCAGCTTTTTAGAAAAGTGGGACGTCTTCTACAGCCAAAAGTGTCCTGTCCCCCCCCGGGACAGTGGGGTGAAGATGCTGTGTTACAGATCCCTCTTTAGCATCAGGCAGATTGAAAACCCCAGATGAGTGTCCTACCCAGAGAACCATTCAATGCACAAACAGCATGGCTTACTGCTCATCTTCTGTGTAGCTACTGCCCTTTTTAAAACAATTTTTTTTTATAACCTGGAGCAGCATTCTTCTTTTGAACAGCTGAAGACTCCAGCAAGGCTTGGCTGGGGTCAACAGAAGGCCATGAGCTGGGACACCTGAAGTTTGAAGACAGAGTTTGAGCACATTTTACCTCAAGATTTTACTGAGTTTCTTTCTTTAGGCTGATATATGAGCATGCAGTGCAAGGGCACTGAGGTGGTCAAGGGGCTACAGGAAGCACATGGCACACTAGGAAAGGCTGAGGAAAATAGAGCTTTTAAGCCATGATAAGGCTGAGGGGGAATCCAGTTACAATCTTCTGCTGCTTGAAAGGAGGTTACAGAAACCATTGATACAGACTCTTCTCACAGGTGGACAGCAAAAAGGTAATGGACATGAGCTGAACTGAGGAAAACCCTGACCACATAAAAAGAATTAAATCTTCCCAATGAGAGTGGCACAGCCCTGGGCTGAGGACTCAAGAGTGCCTGGGGCATCTACACCCTTGGAGATTTTCACAGCTCACCTGGACCTGGCTTTGCATGTGCTTGGAGCAGTGGGTGGGGCTGTAGACCACCAGGCATCTTTTTTTAATGTAACTTTTGCCACCACTCCAGATTAATTCCTCCCTAACACTATGCCACACTTCTCTGACATGTCTGGGCTCATGTTTCCATGGCCTTTGCAGGGGCAATGCTTTCTGATGCACTGCTACACAAAGGTACAGTCTCTATTTCTGTTAGATGGTAACACAATTGGCAATTTACAGCGCTGTCTATTCCCTCCCCTTCAGCTCCCCCAGTTTGGTGAGAACTTACTGCTAGGTTTTTGCTCTAGGCAGGTGTAATGCTTTTCTCCCACTTGACTGATGCTCCACTGAGCCCACACACAACAAGACACATAAAGGTGGGTATTTTATTAGGCATTTGTTGGAGTAACTTGTTGAGTTGCTCTGAATTCATTCCCATTCTGTTCTTATCACCACAGCATCTGAGCTGCTTCCATGACACGTTAGATAGTGTGACTAATATCTGTTGCATACTGTTTGTTCTGTCACCTTTTCCCAGAGGGAGAAGTGTGTGAAATATTAAGTTTTTGCTGGCCTAATTTTATCTTGTGCCTTGTTTTAACTTGTTTGGGCTTGTCTCTCTCTACAACGATTTCTGCTTGTTCATGCAAAGGAGACAGGCAAAAGAAAGATGCTGAGTGCTTTGAGGAGAGGTAGTGAAGTTTTTAATAACTCTGTTACTTCTTCGGAGTGAATTCCATGCTGGCTCACAGGACAGGTCTGACTCTCTTAGAGATGAGCTTTGTCCACAACTTAGGTCAGAGGAGCAAATTTCTCCCTTGGCTTTGCCACATGGTTGAAAGAGCATTATAATACTGTATAATAATACTATTATAATGTCTGTGAAGACCATATCTCAGGACCAGCCACCACAGCAAATACTCTCCATAGGAGAGAACTCCATTTATCCCAGAAGAGTTCAGTATGATCTTTGGAGCTACGGCCAAGCTCTCCCCACATCCTTCCAGGTCATGCACTTTATAAGTTTAACATTTGCCCTCATTCAAATGGTTAAGTTTTCCTCCCCCCTCCCCGCCCCCCTCCATTTTGGCTCTTCACAGATCACCCTGAAGAATCTTACTAATAAGGAAGTGGCCACATTTACCTATGGGGATTGGCTGTCCAAGCTGAAAAATGCCAAGGGAAGCCTGGTGTGTGAGATGCCAGCTGTCATAAACGACGAGCAGATGATGGAGGACACCACCTACAGTATTGAGGTTAAAACCAGTGACATCGGAGGTTGGTCTTTGCTAGATATTTTAAGAATTTTCTAGTATGAAGTTTGTTTTATGACAATGGAAAAAAAAACCCATCAGCTTCATTTGAAATTACATTTGAAAAAAACCCAAAGTTTAGCTGGAAAACAACCACTTGGCTGGCTGTTCACCATGGCAGTGTCTAAGAGACTCATTCCCATCTGACCTCTGGGAATAACATATTTAGACACAAGGCCCAGGACTGACTGCTCTTTGATTCTTCTCAAGACACCCTAACAGAAACTATTACCAGACCAAGCTGCAGAGGTCAGCAGCCACATTTTTCTCTTTTGGTCAGATCCATCCATGTAGGGTGGTCAGAACTGGTGTGCTTCAGGTTTTCAGTGAGCACAGTCTGCCTTGCCTAAAGCAGACATCAATAATTCACCCACCTTTTCAAAGTGTTTTGAGACCATTTATCTCAGGCTGTGAAAAAAAAACATTCCTAAATGCACACCAGATAGAAGAGCTTCAAGAGCCAAGAAATGGGGTACCAATATAATTTCCTGGGATTGCTGCCCCTTTTCATGGGAAATTTTGTCAGGATTAAATTTTGCTGGATGAAATCTGCTGCCACATACAAGGTGAATCGTGCCAAGATGGGGCATTGTCTTGAAGACACCTTGTTTCAAAGGTTGGTCCTCAAGTGAGATTCTGTCACACCTAGTGCACATAACCAATTCCTGACCTCTAAATATCTTTTCTTTATTTCCTTTGTTGCTTCTTTTCTTTTTTCCCCCTGGTTTTATCAGCAATAATATATGCAGCTTCTAAGGTTTGATCTAAGAATATCAAAATTTCTCTGTCAGAGCATCTTCGTGTCACCTCACCACTTCTTATCTATCTTCTCTACTGGCTGCTTGTCTCAGAAACATGTAGTGAAATACAAAAATCAAAAGAGAGAGAGAGAGAGAGAGAGAGAGAGGAAGATTTGTTTATGTATCCGACCATCCATCTAATATAATGGTAGATCTTTCTGTGACCTTTTTTCTGAAAACCAGCCCTAACTCACAAAGGCAAAGGGAATAGAAATGAGAGGAGAATAGAAAATGACAGCAGCAGCAGACAGATCTGCCCTTCCCGTTGAATGAAGGATGATGGGTATTAATGAAGAAACATTTTATTTCATTATGGACAGCGACAACCAGTAGGAAAGAGCAGATTACAGAGAGATTTCAGAGACTCTGTTTGTGATTAGATCACACAGCTCACTGACATAATGCTGAACTTTATCCAGCTTATCTAAAGCAGGTGCAAGTCATGAACCATCTCCCCTTTTCGATCATTATGTATTCCACAATTACTCCTGGTTGGACCAATTCAGAAAGAAAGACATTTTATCCTGGGTGATGTTTAAACATGTCGTATCATCTCCTGCCACACTGACATTGTTGAGGAGCAGCAATACTGCACAAGGACTGGACTCAAATGTGTTTATTTCTAGGTATAAAGTTTTTATTTGCAAAGGCTTTCAACTTTCCAGTGCGTAAGAGTCACCTAAAGAAAAAAAAAAATAAAAGCAGCCAAACTAATCTCATCTACTTGCTATTCTCAGAAAAATTGTATTTCTGATTTTAGTTCCTCCTAGTCCAGATTGTCTCTGGTCAATTCATCTGGGAGAGAAGTGTTCATCAGTGGTCGGGATAACTCTCCTGAGGGTGTCTGCCTCTTGAGTTTTTCTTCATCAGATTCAGACAGAGGCTTCATGATAAAGTTAGGTTAGATGGCTAAAGTTAGGGAAAATTAATCCCATAAAGAAGATTCTGCAGCAAACCAGAAAACATAAGCTATTTCCTCCCCACCACACACATGTTTAACAACAGCATCGTTTAACATTTTCCTCAAAGAAACCTTTGAGCTGCAGTTTGTCTTTCGCAAAGTCACTCTACTCCAGAGAAAATTTAACCTACAGAGTTTGCAAGAAGGAACAACTCTGCTCCTGCAAAGCTCAAATCACCTCTTTTCCACCACCAGCAGTACCTCGGATGCCTCTCAGACTACACATAGAGAAGAAGAGGCTGTTAGGGCATACACCTCCCAAGTCAGATGGGTAATCTTTGGTTAAAACCAAGGTCTTGATCTCAGATGTAAAGCACAACCTGTTTTTCTTAAAGGCAGGACTCATAGACATAGGTGCAATAGAGCCATCCCACCTGATGGCTCTTTCTGAGGCACAAAAATGTCCTTTGGCTGGTTAATTTTTACTTCCTCTATGCAGGCATCATATACATGTCAATGCAGTAGAGAGAATAAATACTGCTTTCTCATTTTCCAAGCATTAATGAAGCAGAAGGTTCTTATCTCTGCTGTTATAAGATTAATCAGGATGTTGTCAACTTAATTCCAACCTACAAATTACATAATTTAGGACAGTTGGTGTCAGTTCCAAGTGCCTTATATAGGTCTCTTTTATGTCAAAAGAAAGACATTCGTTGGCCTCAGAAGGCTGTTGACTCAAGCCCAGAGTTTGTTTAAAAATTAAGCATCTGCTCAGTAAGAATCATATAATCATGGAGATTTCTGTTAAGAAGGTCCTCTGGAGGTTATTTCACCCGTTTTCCTGCTCAAAGGACTGTTGCCAGCACCAGATCAAGCCAGCTAAGAGTGCCCAGACAAACACTGGACAAGTCCAGGAATAGTGATGCCACCACCTCCCCAGGCATCTGTACTCAAACCTGCATTATATTCCTGAGAAACTTGTTTTTTACCTCATTCCCAGCCTGAACCTCCCCAGCAACTCGAGTCTGTGTTTTTGTGGGGTATGATGTGACACAGTGCACGGCCCTGTCATCATCACCTCTGTCCTGCACATGGGGCCCTTGTGCACCTGCCCCAGCTCCTCTCAGGGCTTCTCCTCACAATGATGTGTCCCAGCTCTTGTCCATCTTAGTATCCATCCTCTGAGCTCTTCTCTGTGCCTTGACATAACCCAGGAATTCAAACTGGTGTTTTGCACTGAACACTGGAAACTTCCTTCTAGCTTGGATCCAATCAGAATATGAACGGTACTGCTGTAAACTCTGGGTCATCTTCAACTTCCCAGCATGTGCAAGGTTTATTTCAACCCAGACAGAGGACTTTGCATTTCTCCTTGCTGAATTCCATGGGATTTCTGCTTTCACAGTCCTCGAGTTTCTCCAGGTCCACCCAGGTTGGAATTCTGGCATTCAGCATGTCAGTCACCCACAAAAATCTGCTCTTGGCTGGAAATCTGCTGAAGAAACATGCTGCCATTGTTTAGGGTGTTGATGATGAAGTTCAGCTCAGTTTTGCAGATCCCAGTATCAATCCATAAGCTATTGCACTTATCACCAGCTAAGCCTGGTGCAACCACAGTATATCTCTTCATTTGTCAAGGTTTTTACAGTTCCTAAATGTGCCTGACAGTTTCCTGGAACTGGCAACAACAATAACAACAAAAATATCAGAGACCCAAATAAGTGAAATGTACATTGATTTAACATTTCTGTTTTTTACTTTCCCATCTCCTGCTAATTGCTTGTGAGGGAAATGTCACAGCATGAGACCTTCATGAACCTCTTCCTGCAGGGACAGTTTTGCTAAGAAACAGTTGGTTCTGTGCCTTTTGAGACCTGGCATTAATTAGGAGCCCGCTCCTTGCAAGGAAATGGACTTCAGTTTGCTTTGTTCCTCACCTCAGCAAGCTTCGGGGTCATAAAAGTACAGCCAGAAGAACTGTCTGGATCCCTGATGCCTTCTCTTCTTACTTAAACCCTTCCCAGGGAACTGCTGAAAATTAACCCCAATTTAACATGGGCAGCTTCTCGCATGGACACATGTTGCTTTGCCTTTCCTCTTTATGATTCCTTTTCTCCTCTGTCTCTTCTAGCTATGTTTTTTCCAGTCCTTCCATAAGAACAGTTGTTGATTTCTTCCTAACTTCTGTATTCAAGTAATAATCCTGCGGAAGAGGGACCTTTCTCCAGAAACTGACAGTCCCCCTAACTTTGTCTCGGCATTGTGTTTTGAAAGGAGCTGTGGGAAATACTGTCTGTGTGGCTCAAAGTGGATTTGTGATACTCTTGTGTAAGAAAGGGCCTGGCAGGAGGTTAGGCTTTCAAAGCTGGGCTATCCAAACGAGGGCAGCAGATGCTGAGTTGCTTTGTAAGGCAGTTTTGAGCTTGATGGTCTCGTTTTCCTTTTCCAAAATTTAAGGGCCTTGGTTCTGACACAGCAATGACTGTCTGCCCATGTGTAATTTTATTTCTCTCCATGAATCTGCTTTTATATCACGGTGTCAAAATTAAAATGCAATCATTTTGGTCAAACTATAAATAGTGCCAGGTGAAAATGTAACACTTGCAGCTAAAATGTAAGATCACTGCAGGAGGCAACTTGCCCTTGAACTCCCCAAAAGTCAGGAAAACAGCATGGATGTTTTCTTTGGCAAAATATGGACAGTAGAGGACAAATGACGCTCAATATCAGGTAACAAAGACCATCCTGGAATTTTTTTCATTTCCTAGTATATACAAAATAAGAAGGTGGAAGTTGGTAGGGCAAACTGTTGCATGAGAAACTGGGACTTTTCCCATTAATTGCTGCATGGACAGTATTTTGAGAAAGAGCAATATAGAAGGAAGTTGGGTGTTGAGAGAAGTGGGCCATGAGATGCCTCAGTGGCTTGGTTGATGATCTGCACGTGGCTCTGAAATCCCTGTACTATCAAACACAGGGAGAGCAGGAGGAGACAGACCCCAGCAGAAGGATCCTGAGTGCCATAATTGCTTGGAGAAGGTTGTGGGACTGCAGGAGGGAATGATTCAGTGTTGAAAAGGGATTGTGCTTCTGTGGGAAGCCCAGGGCAACCCTTTGTGGCTAGAAAAGTCATAAAGTATGTTCGTTAACACTCCTTAGTAGATTGCTGGGTTCTGCTGGGTAAATCACTTTACTTTCCAAGCTACCTTGGAATAATGGGAGTTACTACCCTGACTTCCCATGCAGAGCAATGTGATGGACAGTCCTCCATCAGGAACAGAAATTTCTGCTTCCTAGGAGTGCTGCCATCACCACGGTCATGACACCTCAAGTGCCAGGGAAGCATCCAGCTGTACCTGTGGGATAGACTGGAAGAGCCGGTTGTCCTCTCTGCAGGATCCTGCACAAAGCCACTGAAATGTCTTGGTGGTGCCCAGAGAAACATGCACCCCTTCAGCCTCTTCCAGCCTGCCTTTGCTCCCTGCCCATGCAAGTAGGGGCTGGGAGTCAGCCCAGTGTGGCAGGGTAGCCCATGGCATTTTCCTCTGCTCTCTCCTTTCCAGGAGCTGGCACTGATGCCAATGTGTGCTTGATCCTGTTTGGGGAGTACGGGGACAGTGGCACCTTGCCTCTGAAGGAGTCCAACAAGTCTAACAAGTTTGAGAGGAACCAGTTGGATGAATTCAGCTTCTCTGAAATGCTGAGCCTGGGAGACCTCTGCAAAGTGCGCATCTGGCACGACAACAAAGGTAAGGGCTGTTACAGTGGTGGTGGGAGAGTTGGGGATGTTTTCACTTGAGGAAACACACCGCCACAAGGCAGGCTGAGGGCAGAGTCCCCAGCTCTGCTTCAGGCTGGGAAAATTACCTGGATTTTACCCAGATCCTGTGTCTCAGTTTCCCTGTCTAGACACAGCCCCTTCATGCAGGTGACCCCTCCCTGGCTGCTGCTGCAACACATCCCCAGCTTCAGTCTGAGCTTACAGCCACCCCTGCAGCACTGGAGGTGCCTCTCCCAGAGCAAAGTCACCCAGCCTGTTGCCCCAACACAGATTCCATCCATGCTATACCTCTCACACAGGCCAGCATGGCACTCCCAGAGCAATTTAATGTCCCCAGCCTGACACAGACACGTGGGGAAGTGCAGCCTGGCATAGCACAGCGAGCCTTAGAAGACAGAAATAAAGATCTGTGTCTGGCTTTATTAAGATCACTGCATCAGCTGGTGAGCACGCAGCATGCTGCTGAGAGAGGTTCTGACACTTCCCTGCTGCTGGACACCCTGACTGGTGTCACAAACAGCAGAGCAGAGCTCAGTACGACTGTCATAGTAATTTGTGCTGTCATTCCAAGTGGTATCTTGTGACAAATGCATCACTAATACTGCTGTGGTGACATCCCATCCCAGCCCATCTTCATGTAACAGAGATTATACTGCCTTAGCAATGGCTTGCTCACTTGTGGCCAGCCCTTGCTGCAGCCCAAAGGTGAAGCTCCATAGCTCCCAGAGGCTCACCTGAGTCACTCTTAATAAAGCTGTTTGGCAGTAATATTTATCACAATCTGGGGAGGAATGGCAGCAGGGCTACCCAGTCATTACCTGGTTGCACTGAGGCAGCTGCTTTATGGCTGGGACAGGTTTCATGGCAGTGTTGATGTGACCCAGCCACCATCCTCTCAACTACTCCAAGTTGTGGCAGATGGGGAAGGCTGCATGTCACGCTCTATTAATAAAAGATGTTATCTCTGGATTAGACTTTCCCATTGGAAAGTCTTCGGGAGAGAAAAAAAAAACCCCACATCTAATGGTAGGCCTCTGTCCGCTGTGAAATATAGGAGATACATCCACTAAACATGATTGTTTATTCCCAGACTCTGCAAGCTCCAAGCTCATATTTATCACTCCCATAACACAGCACAATTTAGTTGATTAAAGTCCATAATATCATGTTATATAGCTGGTGCTGAATGCAGTAAGGGAGCTGCTTTCACCTGATTACTTCGCCAAAACACTAATTCCTTAGATCTGCAGTTTAGATGTAGATATGGAAAGGGCTATTGAATGAGAGTTTTAGCTCAGTAAGCAGGCTTTGCAGCAGTTCCAACAGAGGTTCAGACATCCTGATAGCACCAAGAAATCAACATGGACTTGCAGATTTGCTTTCAAACCTATTACCAGCTAAAATGTGTGCTAAAAGAACTTTTTCCCCACATGGCATCATGGCTCCCTGGTGACTGGCCATGCTGACAGGATGAAATTTACCCACCAGAGCAAAGCTGGTCCTTTGGGCTCAGGTTTATGGACAGACTTGGATGCAGGAAGGTGAGAGCTGGATCAGATTGGGGGTCTGTAGATCTCCTTCCAACAGCAGCAACCCCGGATGCCTGAGGAAGAGGACAGGCTGAGCAAGCGTGTGTAATCCTTTCACAATCCCCTGCATTTTGCATGATGAATAGCTCGGGGCATTTCCTGAACTGGATATCATTTCTGCCCATTAAATAATTTCCAGTGAATTTTCTCATTCAAGATCCTGCCCAGGCCCTCTGGGAGACATTTGCACCCACACATCCCGTGGCAGGGAGTCCCACGAGTCTGCTGCCGGCTGCGTGACGAGCAAATCCTGTTAATTCAGGAGGGGTTTCTTGCTTTTTCCTTCCTCCACAAGTGATCACGGTTCACCTTCTCAGTGCCACTCATAATGCTGCTGACACAAGTTGGTAATTGCTGGCTGTGTGCAGCTGGTTGGTGGCAAAGGGAGGTAACAGAGTTTAGCCTTAGGCTAAGCAGTAAATAGGCTCAATTAGTTGAAATTTACTCTAGGCTAAGAGGATGTATCCAGATAGCCACCACAAGTCAGCTAAAATATTAAGCTGGGTGTTTAGAACCCAAAATATGTATATAAATACACATGGCAACCTCGTATTTTCTTTCCTTATTTCCTCATAACACTGGTTTCCATTTATAAATACTGGTTCTTACCAGACCTGGCTGACAGCAAGGTTAATTTAAGCCATGGACAAACACCATGCTCAGGTTTTGTTCAGCAAAAATGTACTTGCTTTTCCTCACAGAAAGAAGGAAAACTGTTGTTTAAATCATAACATATGTTGTCTACATTGTTCTTGCATTAGTCATGTGAAAGGCACCTCCTATCTAAAACTTCACACAATTCAGCATGACAGTTTGTTGGGTGGCTAGAGTATTTATTAGTGCTGAGATCCCAGGATATAGCTATCCTTTGAATATATGCCTGCTCCCTATATATAATTTATATAAATTGGCTGTGGCACTGCCTAGAAATTCCTGGCTCTATTTCTTTTAAATGAGTAGTAGGGTCAGGGGTCAAGTATGTTTTTTGTCAGATGTGTGAGGGACTTTGGTATTAAATAAAAAATGTGCTTGTATTTACCACTACTCTGAGGCTTCAGATGTTGGTCATTCTTTCTTTCTTTCTTTCTTTACCTCTCTTCTGGCTTTTTTAGACAAAATGGTTTTATACCACACTGACCTACTCCATTGCTCCTCAAGTCCTGAATACGTGGAGCATGCTTGATGTTCTTTTCCTTAACTTCTTAATGATCAGTCTCAATCACAGAATACCAGAATCACAGAATGGTTTGGGATGTAAGAGACTTTAAAGATCCTTTCATTCCACCCCCTGCCATGGGCTTGGACACCTCCCACCATCCCAGGCTGCTCCAAGCCCTGTCCAGCCTGGCCCTGGACACTGCCAGGGATGCAGGGGCAGCCACAGCTGCTCTGGGCACCCTGTGCCAGCCCTGCCCACCCTCACACACAGCAATTGCTGCCCAAGATCCCATCTGTGCCTGCCCTCTGGCACTGGCAGCCATTCCCTGTGTCCTGTCCCTGCAGGCCTTGTCCCCAGGGCCTGTGCAGCTCTGCTGGAGCCCCTTGAGGCCCTGGCAGGGGCTCTGAGCTGTGCCTGGAGTCTTCTCTTGTGCAGGGGAGCAGCCCCAGCTGTGCCAGGCTGGCTCCAGAGCAGAGGGGCTCCAGCCCTGGCAGCATCTCCGTGGCCTCCTCTGCAGAGGCTGCAGCAGCTCCACGTCCTTGTGATATTTGGGGCCAATGACAAGACCACATAAGGTACCCCATCATTATTTAGGGGAAATGCCAACCATCCAAAGACTTCTTTTTCATTGCCATATCAAGATGCCAGCTGGCTGCCTGTATTTCAGGATAAAATACATTGAAATGCCTTGCCCACTGTGTTCACTGTGCCATGCACCACAGCTCAGCATCCTTCTCCCTTGGTGAAGCCTGGCTGCAGTGGCTTTGCTCCCAGTTCTCATCCCACTTTTGTTTATCCTTTCACTGAAATTTGACTGCAGTGGGGTGTTCAGAGCTGAAGAGGCAGTAATTGCCGTGGCAAAACTATCAGAAGGTCTTTAAATTGCAAACACCATGTTTTTATCCTCTGGAAAAGCACGCCAGTTTTATGGTCCCACTTTAATGCTTTTAAATGCCTTTTTCCCCACAAAAACTGCTGAGTGACATCTCTGTATGAGACATAAAGGAGGATCGAAGCCCCCATCTAATTTCTCTAACTTCAGTAAAAGTGATTAGGGAGGAAGTTGTTGCTCATTTTAAAACAGGCAGTTTAAAGACTTCACAACTGCAATTTCAAGGAACTTGTTCCTGATTTTTTTAGATGTTTAGAGCTCACCAGTGAGATTCTGGTAACAGCAAAGTGACGTGAATGAAATTTAGTTTTAATTTTGCTCCATGTCTTTTTATCTTGCCCCTGTTTACTTTGAGATACTGATGTTCAGCCTAATATATTTAGACTCCCTGAGCAAATTTAATCACTTCCAGACTCCCCATCTTCTGATCTCAGATAGGCACTATGTATTTTCTCATATCTCAGTTCATTTACTTCTACATTTATGCAAGATCAGTATCTGCAGGTCTGTAGAAATGCTGGCTTTCTAAATATAGGCCTCGATATTTTTTTTTGTCTGCTATAAGGACTAAAACACCATTCTGGAAGAATGACTGAAAGTTTCTCAATATCTCAGTAACAGAACTATTTACCTAGAAAAACCCTTTTTTTTCTCCTTTTATGTGTTGTTGGGTTTTTGGGTTGTTGTTGCCTTTTTTCCATGAAAAAAGAAGATATGGGAAATCTGGACTTAGCTCCCTCATCTGCCTGAGTACATTTAAACCCAGGTGATAAGCAGTCTGTCTAAAGTAATTAATTTCAGATTCTTGATTATCTCAATTCCCATCAACCAAGGGGAGCCAGGAAGAGTCTAATTATGGATAAAGCAGACTTTTCTGTGTTGTAGGAACAAAGACAAAAGTAAATACCAAGGTTATGGAGACAAACTTCTTCTTTGCCTTAACAAGGCCTTTCTCTCAATTCACGAAGTGCTCTGACATTGTCTAGCAGAGTTTTAAATAGCCTAACTGCCCCAGTGACTCCTTTTGGGTGGCTGTTCCAAAAGAGAAAATATCTTATTCCTTTTTTGCTTTGGACTCAAGTCAAAACAATTTATATACCCTCAGCTTTCCTTTTCTTTCTGTGAAGGAACTACCTTTTCTACGAGCAGTATCTTGACTCAGATGTTAAATTGCCCAGGCCTTGAACTCATAGCACACAGCTATTTCAGAGGTCTGCTTCTGCAGTTCATGGACATGATTCCAAGCCTTTGGGGCACTTGTAGACCATGAATTATTTTTTTAAAAAAACTAAAGAACTGTCGTTTTTAACCTTTTGTAAGGATTTAGTCAGCTATCATGCCTGAGAAGGGCTTTTCTAAGCCCTCCCTCTCAACTCTTGACTGTTGCCTCATAAACTCTGCTGATCCTTGGGGCAGATTTGTTGAGGAGATTCTGCTTTAAATAAAAAGTGAGAGGGAGAGAAATAGATGTGTAAAACTGCCCAAGGAGAGTAGAGTCCATCATAATCCCTGTTTTGTTGGTGGCTCAGTACAGAGGAAGACAACGCCAACTCCTGCACATCTTTCTGGATGCATCCAAGTCTACAACTCAGACTGGACTCAAGCAGGGGTGCAATCTGCAGACTGGCAGCATGCCAGCAACTGTGCCATGGCTGAATAGTCCTTCAAATTGTCCAAATCTGGCCTCAGCACCTTGGGAGATCCCAGCACGGACCCACGGAGTCCCCTCTCATATGCCTTGCACCTTCCTCTCTCTCCAACAGCAGGTTTTTTTGCCCAATGGTGTTATCACAAAGATAAGGATTTCACCCCTGTGAGAGTTATGAGTCCCTGGCACAGAGAAACTGTGGCTGCTTCACCCATAGAAGTGTCCACGGTCAGGTTGGACAGGGCTTGGAGCAGCCTCAGACAGTGGAAGGTGTCCCGGCCCATGGCAGGGGTGGCATGGGACAAGTTTTAATCTCCCATCCATCCCAAACCATTCCATGATTCTGTGAAAGATGTGCTACAGTTGTTACAGCTTAACCAAGAGATACTGCCAAGGTATCACAGTCCAAAAGAGACATGAAGCAGAAAAGAGATGTAATTAAAATAGCAGACCCACAGAGAACACGAAGACTTTGGTGTTGACCTTGTGCATTCATTCCTTTCCAATCTCCTGAATTGCAAAACCTTTCAGAAGGAGCCCAAAAGGAGAGATATAGCCTTAGAATTATCATTTCTGTAAAAGCTTCTCTTTTCTATAGGCCTCCTTTGCTCCTCTTGGGGACAAATTATCCTGCATCCTTGTTAAAAGCTTTTGCTTCAAGTATTCCTCAATAAAATACAAAATTTCCTTCAATCACAAGAATATAATCTGAGAAATTGTTCCATCTCCAGTCTGAGCTGTTAAGTGCTTTTGCACAGGAGTAGTTTATCTGTAAGATGTGAGGGCTGGAGGAGTGGGGTGTGTCTGAGGGTAATTTATGGTTGTTTCGACCCAAGTCAAATCCTGGATTGAACAAGTTGCAGAGATGACACGGTGGGGGGGAGGAGGGGAAGGGCAACTATTTTCTAAAAGTATCCCAAGTGCTAATCTTCTTCTTTCCCAAAGATTGTGAGGGGTTTTTTGCACTGCCTGTCCGCCCTGATTAGAAAGGTTGTGGTGTGAACTAACATGATCCTAAGAGGAGAGATACACAAAATGGATCTATTTTTATTCTGCCACTGGCTCGCTGAATGACCTTGCGTAAACCTCATCCCTGTACCTCACTTTCAATTATGTAAATTAGGGATAAAAATTATTCACCTTCTTAGAGTGTTTTGAGATGTACTGATGCACAGCTCGGTGCTATGGTTTTAACACCTCACAATTAACGCCCCATTTCTGGCGGTTCGATGCCGCTATCAAAACTCCCACCACTTTCTGGGTGATGCCTCATGAGGTGGGGTTTAGGGATGGATGCTCACCTAACCAGGCAGGGGACAAAAAAAAAAGTCAGAGGATGCAAAGCTGACGAGCTGTCTGTGCTGTGGCCGTTACTTCATGTTTGAGAAAACGTGACAGTTTTTAAAATAAATAAATAAAAAACGCAGTTAAGGGGCTGAGCAGTGCTGGTTGGTGGTTGCGAGTGGCTTGGCAGCAGCAATTCTTCACTGGCCCTTGAGCAGTCAATGTCCCTAGCAGGAGGGATTTTTTACTCCTGTGGAAACACAAGCACCAGGAATGACTACTATTATCCTTGATCAGACATCAGCTGCTTCCAAAACCAAATCAGAAGAGATAGTCTACAGAAAGGTAAAGGATAGAGAGGATAGTGGAATATGGCTGCAAAAAGTGGAGGCTTCCATGGACATGTGTGTGTATCCAAGCATGGAAGTGGTTCTGCCAGTAGATTTGATCCCACCAGCTCTTTCTTTGCAAGGAATAATAAATGTTCACTAAAGCAAGGTCAGGGACCAGGTGCCTGGTGAGCAGTGAACCCGCCACACTTGTTTCACCCCATCTTTTTCTGCCATCCTCCCATGTTTCTGCAGGTGTCAAAATGGCTTAATATTTCAGGGGTGAGTATAGGCAAGATGTGGCTGCTCCTGAGAGTGGCAAAGGAAGCTCCTGCTGCTGCAGGCTGGGGTTTTAGTTAAATGAAGCAGTAATGTCATTACCTGTGTTTCATCTACCGCTCCTACAGTCAGGCTCAATTGTGCTAATCACTGCAGAAATGGGTGACAAGGAGTTTACAATCCAACCTGTCTAATGTCAGAAAAGCACAGACTTCCAGCATCGCCTGGGGAAAAGGAAAGAAGGTCCTGTGAGGGGTCCTTGCCCAGTATCACCCAGTGGCCAGCTTGGATCCTTTTAGGAAAGAGGATAAATGGGATAAATAACTGCTCTTTTGGATAAGGTCATTTGGGGAACAAAATACATTTCCCTACATCACACTGAATTATACAGAGTCAAGCAGGCAAAGTGATTCTTTTTTCCCCAAATCTCTCCTCTTCCTCTAATTACATTTGAAATGTTTTGCATGCTATTGAAAATGTCACTTCCAGCTGCAGACCATTAAGGAACCTATGGGGCACTGCCATGGGTTTTATCAAGGCAGGTTTGTTGCTGGGGATTTCAATGGCAGCAAAATGAGGCCTGGGGTGAAATACCTTTTGTTACAAATGTTGAACACTTGTTTTGGTGGTAGGGGACCTTTCACAAAGGCACAGTGCTCGCCAAATTATTTTAAAGACCAAGGGCTGAATAATTGGGCAGGAACTACTCAGATACGTGCTATTTCTTCCCTTCTGCCCCAAAGCATTAATGGAGGTAAATGTGGTGGCCCTGGTTTCTACTGAGGTCATGGCAGAAATTTGTGCAGCCGTTTTTTTCCTGATCCCCTGTTTTCCTGGTTCTGTTGCTTGTATCCAACAGGATACAACAGGTCTGCTCCGGCTTTCCTGAAAGCACCCAAAGCTGAGTGATGGAGCAGCTCTGGCTCTCGAGATGGATCAGAATCAGGGACAACGTCCAGGGGAAAGGCTGATGAGCCACTGCTGCAGAGATCCTTCAGTTTCTCCTCACAGCCAGGCTGTGTGAGCAGTGGTCAGGATTTGGGAAAGTCTTTCACCCTCCTGTATTCACTGCACCATTCTGGCTTCTCTTCCTCCTTCACTTTTGCTGCTCTATAAACCAGTTTGGGCTGAGGATTTGTTGACTCTGGGGTAGGAGTTTCCTTTCCTATCATTGCTTAGGTGCTGCAGAGTCTCTGAGCCCATTGCAAAAGTCACAGAGAAACACAAGGGGTAAATGGGATAATAGCCTGAAACCAGGATTTCATGACCTGGAAAGCAGTTCAGCAAATATGATTTATTCTCCTTCTGCTGACATGATGCCCAGCACAACAGAGCCAGCACAGCAGAGGGAAATTCTCAGATTTAGACCCTATGCATCACTGGCCTTTCCATTTGCTTTTCCATACCAATGCAAAAAGGAATTTTATATATACTTCCCCTCTCTGAAACAAAAGAAAAACAATACCTTTTCTGTTAGAGCAGGATGCATTTCTCAGACATGAACCAACCCTTCCATTTCCACATCAGCTTTTAAATGGGATTTAATGCTGTGGCAATGAAACCCTTGATGGGACACCATGGGACATGGATAGGGTGGGGAGATATGCTACCATGGACATACCCAATACAGCTCTCACCTGGGGTGAGCTTGCATTTCCTAGAAATGGAAAGCATTTAGGGATCCTTGTACAGGTCTCATAATCTAATTTCAGTCACTAACAATGAGGAAAGAAAATGAGAAAAGGGCAAATTCTAGTGAGAGGGAAGAGAAATGTTTTTTTCTTTAAAGCAGACAGGAGGATGTTTAGGGGAAGTTGTAGCATTTTTCTAAGACTGTCCATCCAGCTCCTAGATGTGCTGTAAGGGACACCCTGTTGGCATTTGTTTTTCAGTGTTGATCCCTGACAGAGCTAAGCACTTGCTCTTCAAATAGCCCAGAGCTGATAAAAGCACCTTTGTGGGGAGGAGCTGGCTTTGTCCTCAACATCTGCAGGGAAGTCAGGTCTGTCCCATCTCTGCCTCTGGTAAAAAGGCTGGATTTTGTTGCAGCTTCTTGGTGAGTGTGGCTGCTGGCACCAGGCTGGAGAAGAGGGAGGAGGGCATGTGCATCTCACCCAGTCTCTTCTGGTACTGCTGCTTAGCACTGACCCCATCATCCTGTTCACTGCTGGCAGCTGGGCTGAGTTCAACAATTTATTCCATCCTGGTCTGCATGCATTGACATCTCCCACTGCAGAAGGAAGGCATGTTTTCTTTCCTTCATGCTGTACTGTTGTCAGCTAAGTTTTGGTGGAAGCAGAGCAGCCTCCCGAATATCCTGCAGAGATGTTCATTGAACTTAAATGGAAAAGATCCTACTGCAAGATTAACAGCTGACACTGCCAACATGTGTAGAATAAATTTCCAAAACATCCCCAAAAAGCAAGTTGCTCCAGTTAAATCACAGCAGGAGTCCTGGAAAACTTCACAGAACTGTAGAATCACAGAATGCTTGAGGTTGAAAGAGATCTTAAAGACAACTGTGTCCCAACCCTTGCCATGGGCAGGAACACCTTCCACTGCCCCAGGTTGCTCCAAGCCCCATCCAGCCTGACCTGGGACACTTCCAGGGATCCAGGGGCAGCCACAGCTTCTCTGGGCAGTCTGTAAAATTAAAGCAGATGGAACCAAACTCTTCTCACCAGTGTCCAGTGACAGGACAAGAATGGATGGGCTCAAACTAAAATACAGGAAATTCAATTTAAAATAAGAAAGCTTTTTTTTCTCTGCATGGGTAATCAAACTCTGGCATAGGCCACCCAGAGAGGAATCTCCATCCTTGGAGATAATAAATATCTGGCCACACACAGCCCTGAGGAACCTGCTTTAGCTGAGTTTGCCCTAAGCAAGATGTTCTATAGATGAACCTTCCAGGCACAATGACTTTGCATTTCTGTGCCCCTGAAATCTGAGGGGTGGATGGTGGTGTTGGTTGAGGTCTGTGCTGTGTAGTGCACAGTTTAGTTCCCAAACTTGGAGAAGGTTCAGGAAGCCAAAGTACAAAACAGCCATGGCTGTGAGGCCGGTAAAGAACAGCCAGCACATGGCATGGAGGC
The DNA here is from genome assembly GCA_013397295.1 of Polioptila caerulea. Classification (NCBI taxonomy): domain Eukaryota; kingdom Metazoa; phylum Chordata; class Aves; order Passeriformes; family Certhiidae; genus Polioptila; species Polioptila caerulea. Next base: position 392,055 of record VYXF01006933.1, read on the forward strand.
CCACAGTCCACAGGAGAAGGGCGACTTGTTGACATAACTCAAAAATATGCCATTATTTTCTATTCAAGGATAATGAGGATAATTTTTGCAAACGAAGGAAACAGGCGCACGGCAGTGAATTCCTGGAAGAGCAAGAGCTGTTTAATCTCTCCAGGATGTACATAATAAGTGAGCAGAGATGTCTCATCATGAATATAACCATTTTTGTCTGACTAATAGCAGGACTTAAAAGTAAAACTGTCAGAACCTCCCATCTCCACCGAGGTCAACAAGTGCTTCTGTGATTTTAACAAAGCAATCTGGAAAACATTCTCAAATGCTGTTTTCTTCATTTTCAAGTTGCTTTTCCAATGGGGAAAAAACCAAACTGAACAAACAAAGTAGCAAGCCAAAAAGGTGTTGTGCCTCCTCAGAGGGCCCCACGGGAAATGTGGAGTGATTCAGTCACCTGTGCTGGACCATCCATCACTTTACTCTGTCCTGTTTTCATATCCAGTCCCAGCACTCATTAATTTGCCCTCGTTGCTTGGCTAGGATGGGCAGTTTCCTTGCATGTGTTGTCTGGCAGGGCCGGAGGAGGAAGTTGTACTTTGCATTCTGACTTCAAATCCAAAGAGGAGACCTCAGAGCCCCTGCCTTAGTGCTTGTAAGAAAGATGGGGACAAATGTTTCAGCACAGGCTGCTGCAACAGGGCAAAGGGGGTGGTTTAAAACTGGAAGAGTGTCATAAATTGACACTCTTAGATAGATATATAAAGGAATATAGTTAGATATTATAGTTAGAACTTAGTTAGATATATATAAAGGAAGAAATTTTTTACCTTTATATATAAATTTAGAAAATAAAGAAATTTTTTCCTTTATATATAAAGGAAGAAATGAGGGTGGTGAGGTTCTTACACAGATTGCCCAGAGAAGTTCCATGCCTGGGACTGTCCAAGGCCAGGCTGGACAGGGCTTGGAGCAAGCTGGGATAGTGGGAGGTGTCCCTGCCCATGGCAGGAGAGTTGACCTTTAAAGGTCCCTTCCAACCTGAACCATTCCTCGATTCTATGATTTCTAGCAACAACGCTGAACTACCAAGGAAAGGTACCTCACCTCCTAAGTGTAAACATCCAGACCCTTTTTATTTTTGTTGTTTTACCAGGAATCGCCCCGGGCTGGCACTTGGAATATATTGATGTGATGGACTCTGCCATGGACAAGACATTTCGCTTCCAGTGTGATCGCTGGCTGGCTAAAGGGGAGGACGATGGGCAGCTCATCAGGGAACTGGCCTGTGCCAACAACGACATCCTGGAGCTGAAGGAACGGACTGGTGAGTTTGGAGTGCTCTTGTGCCATTTCCTGAGGGACCTCAGAGGCCACAGGACCACATCTCCTGCAAGCTGGAGGCCCCGCTGCAGGCTTTAGGGGTTATTTAATGTATGCTTTAGTTCAATGGTGCAGTTCTGCGACAAGAAACAAAACAAGATTTGTGAGGAAGGGAAAGATCTCATTCTTGGGTTGAAAGCTAAGAGGGTCCCATCTGCAGTGGTTCAGTCCATCAGTAAGCCATGAGAACACATGGATATGATCTCATTAGATGTAATGTGCTTAAGTCTTTGAGGTGGAAAGCAAGTTCAGTCCTTAAAGCTTGGTAAGTAACATTGCTCCAGCTTCCTCCTTAACTGGTTTTGGGCTACGAGCTTAAGTGTCCCAGCTGAACATGACAACTGAGCTTAACAGCCCATGGCCCTGGATCTGCTCTGGATAATCCCTCTGGGCCCAAGGTAATAACACTGCAGTCTGATGTGGTGGGTGATTCAGCCAACAAGAGTCACTTAACCACACTGATGACACGCAGAGCCCATCTCAAAAACCACTGCACCAGTGCTCTTCTTCAGGAGAATCCTGGAGAGACAATAATCACATCACTTACACTGAGATTGTGCTCTGCCCCCGAAAAAAGAATCTGCCTTGTGAGGGCCATTTTGGGTACCACAGCATCTGAGCACATCCTGTTGGGTGCATGGGCACCCTCACTCTGCTAGGAACAGTGACACAAAGGAAAAAAAAAAAAAAAAAAAAGAAAGAAAAAAAAAACAGGGAGAATTTGGACTGTTTCAGATGAAGTGCTCAGCAATGCATGGAGCTGGACACAGCTTGCTCAAAATGGACCTCAATCATCCTCGTGGGTCCCTCCAACACAGAATATTCTATGATTTTAAGAATAACTCCATCTATTTTTGTTACTCAATTGAACAGGACTCCTATTTTTCATGTATTCTATCCAAAACCACTTAGAAGTCAAAAGTCCCACAGATTTCAGTGTGTTCCACCCTTATTTTGCAAATGCTTGCTGTCTTGTGGGCTGTGATAAATATTAGGAAAGAGGTTTTTAAGCAAAGTGACAGCCAAATGAAGAGATCTTGCAGGCCATCTGCTCTTCCTTTTCTGTTTAACGTGGGTTTTAATTATGCTTTAAAGCCTATGAGATTGTCACAGTAACCAGCGACAGAGAGGATGCAGATACAAAGGAAAACATCTGGATCATCCTAGAAGGGAAGATGGGCCGCTCCAAGGAATTCCTCATGGAAAACTCTTCCAAGAAAAGGAGATTTGAAAGGTAGGTAATAGGATGGTGGGCCAGAGGAACTCCCCACCCATTTTTTTTTGTGTGTCCTCCACAAATGCCAGCTCTTCTTGCCACAGGGAGCTGTGTTTGTGCCATGCTGCTTCTCATCCCCCTTCCAAAAAGCTTGATGGCTTCCCACTTGGGTTACAGGGAAGATATCACATCAGTTTCTGGTGAGCATTCACAGAGTAGGTTTTAGAACAACAAGAAAAAGGCATTTGGTGAAAGGAAATGTAGATGTTGCATGTGTGTGTGTGTGTGTGTCCCTTTTGTATCAGTACATACAAGGAGGCTCCTGGCAAGCCCCAGGGAGGCTGTGTGGTTTTTGAGCTGGGAGGAGCAGTAGGAAGCTGGGGGTGGTTTTAGTTCCTTTTACAGCATCTCACTGGCAGTGAGAATCAGAGAGAAAGTAATAATAGTTGGAGGCTAGATGTTGTCAGAGCTGCTCAGATTTGACTTTGCCGACGGATCTGGAGGGGAAAGGCTGCAAGATCACTGTCGCGTGAGGAAAGGCAGGAATCAGCCTCCTGCTGGAGGCACATCCATGGAACGTGGAGCATATTCCCTCTCCCACGTGGGACCACAGTGCTTCAGTTGTGAGAAGGGCTTTCTGCTTTTTTAAGGACATGGCACACTCTTAGGAGATGGAGACCTCACCAAAGTCACGGGCGCTGCTGATGTTCTGTTGCTTTGCAGGGGGAAAGGTTTTTTTCTGGCAAAGGAAGGTGAAATTATGGCTTATCTGGAATGTAATACGACTGTCTGAGACATCACATGATACATGAAAGATCAGGAAGAGCTTCTTGAGCTGATGGTGCCTATGGAGGAGTTAGACCCCACTATTCATTAGGCACAGCGTGTCCTTGAAGGAACCAAGGGCCAGACCAAGGAAATAAACCCAACAGATACTCAGGGAACACAGTAGGGACCCAGTCAATGTTTTGACAGAAACCTATTATGCCTGTCCATGCCAGGGGTTTGGAATTAGATGATCTTTAGGGTCGTTTGCAACACAAATCATTCTGAGATTCTGTGATTTAATTGTTTCTCTGAACTATTTCCAATGCGAGCTTCAGGAAGGGTGGCTCAACTAGCAAATTCAAAACAGCTATGGTGGGTAGATGTGTAACAGATACAGTATCTGTCAAGAATGAATGAATAAGTGCTGGAGGGGAAATTAGTCATTCTTTAGCTTTATCTATAATGAGGCAAATTGATTTTGTATGTGGAACAGCTCAAGTTTATCCTAGAAAGTCCTAGTGGCAACAATTTAAAGTGTCACCCCTAATCAGGGAAAATACTAAATTTAAATATGGAAATTATACTTTGTGTTGAATGATTGTAGGTTAAATCAAATGACTGTAAATGAAGGCTTATCTTCTATCTTCCATAGCCATGTGCAAATTGCTTAATGTCCATATGAGGCAAGTCACTGGCAGCCTCCAGGATGCTGAAACTGCTCCCTGTTTCCTACAGGGGAGCCACAGACACATTCCAGTTTTCTTCAAAGAATGTTGGTGATATTGCAGCCATCTGTGTTGGTCACTGCCCAAAAGATGGGAAGAAGTCATCTGCAAAAGCTGATGTCTTCTGGCACGTCCAGGAGATTGTCGTGACAGAGATGGAGCTTTACAACAAGTAAGTGCCTTCTCATCTGCAAGGAGCTGCCCTGGGAGGGCATGGGGGAGCTGAGCAGTTCTGCACACATCCTCCTGAAGCACTTCAGGCTTAAGAAATAACAGAAAGTCCTATTTTCTGTTATGTAGTTTGGTGTGTCAGGTCCAGAATGTCCTTGTCGGACTTACTGCACAATTTCTGATTTGTTAGAAAGGATATTTGCATGTGCAGGTAACTTTATAAACAAGTTGTTTGGGGTATATCTCACAGCCAGGATGAATTGATGTCTCACCTTATGGAAAACAACCAGAGTGGCTGAAATTTAAGGAGTTTTTAGGATGCTCTGCACGGGCTGGTCTTTAGGTAGTCTCGTGAAAGATTTCCTGGAAACAAGAGTAAGACAAAGCCTGAGCCCCTGATTCAGACCAGTTTGGAAAAGAGATCCTTCTGGTCTGGTCCAAACGGCCATGTATGACTGGAAAGGTTGCAATCATGCAGCTCAACCATACCTGAAGAGCCCTGGGCAGGGTCAGGTCATACACACTTTGATCCGAGTCCCATCTTTGGAAGGGGAGCAGATTCCACAGGGACTGCACAGAAACAGAGGAGATCATCCATTTGCAGAACAAACTGCACTTCAGTAAAACAATCCATGACTTTGATTGTGGATTTCTTCTCCACAATATTGCCATTGCTGCTAAAGAATTTAACTACAAGGAGTTTGTTCCAGCTGAGACAATTGAGTGCCTAAGAAGAAATCCTTGAAGTGCTGCCTTTCTTTTTTTTTTCAGAAGCTAAGAGTCTCTCCTAGCAAATTAATCAGCCAGTTGAAGAGCCTTAATAATATTTGCTGAATGAAAACTCAGTCAATTGCATACTAAAACATGCTCTTTCCTCCTGGTGGGGAAAAGCCTGGAACCCTCCATGTCCAGCTGTGCAATCACATCCATACACTGAACTCACTAGGAGCATGCTGAAACTGCTGGGACAGTGTGCTGTGAAGGGGCCAAAGGTTTTCTCATAAAATCCCACTTTTTAAAGACCATTTTAAATTAAAGAGGGCAGACAGAAGGTAAAAGTAAAGCCTGCAGTCTGTCCTTGCACTGGAGCAGGGCTCCAGCTCTGCAGATGCAACACTTTACAGTAGTGTTTGCTGTGCACACGAGCAATTGGAGAGCTTGCACCATGAGAATGAGTTCTCACTTAAGGTATTACCCATCCCAAATATCAAAAAAAACCTACCCAGACGAGCCAAAAACCAAATTAAAAGAGTTACCAGATTGTTGCAGCAATGGTTTTGAGTTATAGTGGGATTTTTCCTTTTGGTAGTACTTCTTGGTATGTAAAAAGATTGTATTTAAAGATTTTCCTTGCACATTCCAGGACTACAAAGATCACCTTTCTTCTTTTTGTCCCTTGTGAAGATTTGCATTTTATTTCCAGACCATGAGATACTACACAGCTGAGGAAATCAATTTGCAGCATTGGGCATCCTCTCTGTCACACTCTCATGCAGTTTTTCTGTCCCTAAGCCCAAAATTTTGTTTCCCCTGGAATTTCTCACCTACAAACCTTCTTTCCAGGGAATGAGTGCTTCTCTTTGGCCGCAGAAAATGCTGAGATAGAGGAAATGCTTAAGAAACACCATACAGCTGGTGTCACAGTCACCCTTCCTCCAGGTGTTCATTTTACACACACACATGCACTGCAATCCAGCCACACTCCATTCAGGAGGACCTGCAGCAGTTCAGTGAAGGTGGGGGAAGGGGGGAAAGCTCATTTGGAACTGATCTGCATCATTGGAAATGAAATACATCATTAAAAGGGGAGTGCTCCAGCCCCTGGCTGAGTGCCAGCTAGGAGGTAATTTATGGATGTGCTCGGTGCTCCCCGCACATCACCGGGGACAGCACTGCAGAGACAACGGCTGTCGGCATCTGGTACCTATCATTTCTGAGTTCTGACTTTTTTTTTTTCCCCCTGCTAAGGATGAGACGGGTGATCTAGAAGGGAAAGGGGGAGATTTAAACCTCCACCATCTTTCCTGTTAGTTTTTTTTAATGCCTTTTTCCTGCTTTAGCTCTGTGTCTGGCTGCTTGCCCTGCCTTGGTGGGTCTGGAACCGGACGTGCCTTTGCACAGGCTAAAGAGGTGATGAGAGCCACACAGATCCCTCCCATGTGCAGTGTGCCTGCAACTGTGTGGGGAGAGGTCACATTCTTCAGCTGCAAAGTTCCAATAGTGGCTCTCTTTCTAGAGAAATATTCAAGTTCTGGCACGTAGTGGGAAAAATGCTGAAGCAGCATTAATTCTGGGCAATTAAGTAGAATGCTCACCCCCTAACTTGCTGGCTCCATGTGGCTCGTTGTATCAAAATGTGGCCACAGTCCCAGGGCAGGGCCCATCCCCTGGGCTGGCACTGCTGGGGCACCTCCAGTGCTGGGGACAGCTCTGGGCCCCTCAGGACAAGAGAGACACCGAGGGGCTGGAGCGTGTCCAGGGCAGGGAACGGAGCTGGGGAAGGGAATGGAGCCCCAGGAGGGGCTGAGGGAGCTGGGAAGGGGCTCAGCCTGGAGCAAAGGAGGCTCAGGGGGGCCCTTGTGGCTCTGCACAGCTCCTGCCAGGAGGGGACAGCCGGGGGGAAAGGGCTCTGGGAACAGGGAACAGGGACAGGCTGGGCTGGGCTGGGGGAAGGTTAAATTGGATAAATTTAGGGAAAATTTCTTGACCCGAGGAGCTGTCCAACTCTGGCACAGCAGCCCAGGGCACTGGTGGAGTCCACATCCCTGGAGGGGTTTAAAAGCCGTGTGGATGTGGCACTTTGGGAACATGGGTCAGTGGTGGCCCGGGCAGAGTTGGGGCAGCAGTTTTTCCTGATGGTCTTAGAAGGCTTTTCCAACAAAAACAATTCCACAATTCTCTAACATTTGCCCAACAAAGCGGCCTCCCACGCCACTAACCCGCCGCCGATCTCCCCGCTCCAGGTACTTTTTCAGGTGCAACACGAAAATCCCTCTGCGATACAAGAGGCGAGACTACAAAGTCTTCGAGTGTGCCAAGGTCACCGAGAGCTTCGCCAGCAAAGCCCGGAGCTTGGTGCCAGTCAAATACGAGACCATCGTGGTTACGGGCTTCGAGAAGGGCGCGGGCACCGACGCCAACGTGTTCATCACCATCTACGGCCTGAACGGGGACTCGGGGAGGCGGGCGCTGAAGCAGAAGTTCAGGAACCTCTTCGAGCGAGGCAAAACCAACAGGTTTTACCTGGAAACGCTGGACATGGGGGAGCTGAAAAAGGTCCGGATTGAGCACGACAACAGCGGCCTGGCCCCGGGCTGGCTGGTGGAACGGGTGGAGATCACCAACTCGGCCACTGGTGTCACCACCATATTTCCCTGTGGGAAGTGGCTGGATGAAAACCGGGGGGATGGTTTAATCTGTAGGGACCTTTTTCCTAGGTACTGAGGTGGGCACAGCTGCAGGAGGGTTTTGGTCCCTTCAGGATGCATTTTTTTTTCTCATTATACTGTTTTATATTGCATTTTGCTTTTTAATACACTACCTTTTGTATTGAGAGATTTTTAGTAGCAAGACATTCTTCCTGGGTTAACATTTTGTAAAAGCAATGCAGCTGTTTTTTTAAAAGTGCACATAAAACTGTGAATTAAATAAATGCTTTTATTGCTTGCTTATGATTAAAAGCTACAACCAGAAGAGATATAAACTGTCCTTTACCAGCTCAGATGTTTCTGCTTTCAGTGCTATGCCTTGACAAGGCTGAGAAAACCCACTGACCTACTCCACAGATAGGCTCCACTTTTAGATGAGAAGTTAAGAGAATTGAGACATTTCTATTTAAGAAAATTGAGATTGGAGATCCCATTTTTTCCCTACTTCTGGCAACTGCAAGCTCTGCACATCCATACACATACATGCACATCTCCAGAAGGCACCACATCAAAAAACACAGAGACACAGGAGGACTTTCCATAGGGAGTTTGGGGAGCATCTGCATCCACCCAGACAGGTCTCAAGCAGTGGGATCTGGGTGGTGTTTTCCACCCCGTGGGCTTTCCCCCCCGCCCTGGGCAGACTCTGCTCCCTGGCTGAATTCCTACAACTCTGCCAAGAGCTGAGATCTGTGGTTACAGCTGCCAGTGCAAAAGACCATCCAGATAATCAATTCCACAGCAATGAAGCTGTGCTAACTATATTCAAAGCTGACTCAGGATAATCTTACCCTACATGGCCTGAATACCAGCTCTGTTTCAGAGCAACTGCCATTCATTTTAACTTTTTTCCCCTTTAATAAGGATCGCTGTTTTGTCTTTTCCTGTGTTAGAGAGGGGCTTTCCCGGAGGCAGTGAAGACCAGTGCTCCTGTCAATGAGCTCTTCCCCAGCATTCACATCTCCACAGGTACCAACAAGAAAATCTGTTACTAAATCTTTGCTTCTGGAGCCCTGTCTCTCTCTCTTTAGGAAGCAAGGCAGCAGGAGACATCCTTAGGAGAAGAAAGGGGGATGTTTGAGCCATGAGGACCTTCCTCCTGGCCCACCCTAGAGAGGACAGTCACTCTCCCAGAAGCTGGTTTTAAACAAGAACTTTGTATGAATAGAGAGTAAATGAGTCAGGAGTGGGCTCAACCCACTAAGCCCACCCACTCCACCAGTTCCTGGGTTGAGGATGATGCTTCTGCTGGGACCTTGCCTGGATGTGCCAGGCTATGAGGCAGGACTGTCCCACTGCTCAGTCCCTCACTGCTCATGGGCAAAGGAGGCCCAGCAAAGGCTGGTGATGCTGAGACAGGCGTTAGAAGCACCTTAGAAATGCTGTCAATTGCTCAGAGGTATTTGAAAGCTGCTAACCCACCAGGGGTTAGCAGCCCTTCCAGGGAAGCTCTGTATTTCTATTTCCCACAGCAGGCACCACCAAAGAGACTTGACCTTGTATCACGGCTGTCTGTGCCAGCTCACAAATATTAGCCCAGACTAATTCATTGTAGGAATATGGTAACTGATGGTTTTGGAGCAGAACAAGTTGCTTAAGTGAGCCTCATCAGTGATCAGCTACTCACTGAGAGGAATAATAACAGCAGCCTTTGCTGGCTGAGTTCTCCCTCCTCATGGCAGACTGGTGCTGCCCAGCCCTGAGCAAGGAGCTGGGAGCTCACAGGAGGAGCACAACAGCCCTTAGGAGGGCTGGAGATGATTGCTAAGGTCTGATTGCATCCCTGGGACCCTGTTGGGATAGAGTTCAGACTCCTTGGATACCCAGGAGGTCCCATAAGTGGAGTCTGGTGCACTTGGGTTTGTGGTTCTTGCGCAGCGTCATTGCAGTTCCCCAGTCGGTGTTTAAAGCAAAATGAGTGTCAGGCTTTTGATCTCCCTACATTCCTTCTCACCCAAGTTTAACCAGCACTGTGAAATAAACCCTCTCCTATCAAGAGGTTTGGTCTGTTTTTAAGTGTGTGCTGCAGTGAAACAGGAGTTTGTCCCAGTACAGTGCTGTAGTCCCGCCATTTCCAGCTGGTTCCAGTCACCCCCTATTTGGCACAGGGTGGTGGGGAAGATGGTTTTAGAGCATCAATTTAACCCCTGCCATCCCCTGGGCAAACCTACTGCACTAGTACTTGCTTCCATGGCCAGGCTGGATGGCACTGGGGGCAACCTGTTCCAGGGGAAGGTGTTCCTGCCCATGGCAGGGGGTGAGAACTGAATCTTTGAGGTCCCTTCCAGCCCAAACCATTCTGTGATCCTTTGATGGTTCTGTGATTCCTTGATGATTCCATGATTCCAGCCCTGGGGAGCAGCAAGGCAGCTCCTGACCCCTACACCACCCCTTCCTGGGGCAAGCAGGAAAGATAAATCCTTACCTTGCATGTGAGATGTGCTCACATCTGGGAGGAATCACAGGTAGCAAGTGGCTGGAACCACGGGTTGAGGCACAGGTGAAGCAAGAATTAATATCTTCAAGGTGACCAAATCACTGTGTAGGTGGGAGATAGGTTTGTCATCACGGCCACCTGCCATCCCTGGACAGGCTTATTCAACACAAAAGCTTCAGGCAAAGCTGCCCTGGAAAGGGCCAAGGTAGAGTTTGCTGATAGAGGGCCAGCACCCTCACTGCCTCTCCCAGGAGGGCAACATTGTCAAAGCATGAAATAACTCTGCTTTTTTCCACTAAAGACTTCAAACAAGCCCCTCCTTAGTGCAAAGCTCAGCTCCACCCTGTCTCTGAGGAATCCCTCTGTTGCTCCAACAACTAATGCTGCAGAAGTAATAACGAAAGAGTGAAGTTTTTCCAACGGCTAGATTTGCACTAAGCTGCTAAATTCAATGCATTTTTGGCCAAGTGGAGATCTAGGGAGGAGAAAAGCCAAAATTTTCCTAGTCCTGTGCCTTTTGCAGGGCTTAGTCAATCTTTTCCTGTGGAGGCCAAGAACCCCAAAGCTGGTATGTGGAGAAGATACAAAGCTCCTGCTCTCACCACCAACCTCTACCTTATCTTTTTCCACTTTATTTCCTAACTGGTGGCATTTCAATGCACATTCCTTCATCCTAAAACAGTATAAGTAAGAAGCAAGAGCAAAGGACAAGATTGGTAGCACTCAAGTGTGAGTCTTCAAAACCTGGCTGTCCCGTTGTATTTGTGTTCTTCACCATTTTGGGACTCTGATGAAGTTCTGTGTTTACTAAATTAAGGTTTACTACAGCATTTGGGTGCTGCCAGCAAAAACAAGCAGAAACAAGGAGTACTTAGCAGTGTTTCATGCTGAAGGACCGGTTGCCTTTTTGTGCAGGACACAGAAAATTATTTACAGATCTCTATGAAATTGTTGCCAAGTGTTCTTGGTAGCATCATATGCCTACGTGAACCTTAGGTCCATGAACGGGCAACAACTGAAAGATGTGAAGTATCTTACATTCTGTATGTAATAAATTTAATCTTCCTTACCCCTTCCTTATGTCTAGAGGTCCATTCTAAACTAGAAAAGAGCTAGAAAGATTTAAAAAAAGGGGGGGGAGAAACAAAACTAGGAAAAAAAAATTATTAATGAGGTTGTACACTCTGAGCTGCAACCTGTGGGCCAGCTGCAGATTTAAACACCATGAAACACTGATAAGGGCTGGGCTTCCCAACCCTGGGCAGCTGCTGCAAGAGCAGATGCTGGCGGTGAATAAAGATGTTGCCTCTCGGTCCGTGCTGCTGTGCTGTGATGTGCACAGCCCCTCTCCCTCCCCAGGCAGGCACTGTGCTCAGCAGGGCTGTTATCAGATTGTGGCAGCTCGTTTGCTGCTCCAGCTCCAAAACAAACCCGATTGCCATCTGCAGCACCTCTCCCAGAGCCGTCACCCTTTCGAAGGACATCAGCAGGATCTCAGCGAGAAACTGAGATTTTCCCCAGCTGGGCCAGCGAGCCACTTTTAACCTGTTTTCGGAGTTTCTAAAAGCTTCCTGTAACAAGAGCTTCGTGTTGTGTGAACACAGTTCATCCCTTATGCAGCTTTTGATGGACGCTGGAGGAGCCGGCAATTCCCTTCAGCTACAGGAACCAAATCTCTGTGATCAGCAGCCACTTGTCTCCAAGGCTTATTTAGTCTAATCACACAGTCAACGCTGGGCACTGGTCTCAGCTTTTCAGGAGGAGCAGCTGAATCAAGAGTGGGCAGGCGCAGGGGGTGGCAACCATTTGTTGTGGGAGAAAAATAAAAGCACAGGAGGACCTACAGAATGGATTTTGCAGGATGCAAAATTTGGTTTCTGACCCACTGGATTCTCCAGTGGGTAGTAAAAGGATTGAAAATACCCTCAAATGTACCTGTATTAGTTTGAAGGGTTTGGGTTTTTTTTTTTCCTAATCAGTTTCCCCTTCCTTAGTTACTAAGCTAGAGACCCACGCAGAAGGAAATCCTTCTCCATGAGGAGGGTGGGAGAATCTGTTGATACCTCTGCAGGACTTACTTAGAGACACCTTACAGGCACTATGTGATGTGTTTAGAGGAATAACCTCTCATTAATAGGCAACTTTCTGAAATTCTAGAAATCAGTTTTGGTACCTGATCACCAAACTGGTGCCACAGGGCACCACAAGCACAGCGATGTGCCCGGTGTGGAGAGCCTCAGCCACCAGCAGCCTCTGAAAACCAGATGGGCAGAGTATTTCATACCCCTGCAGTGGCTCCTGCACATCAAAGACACGAGCAGTCAAAGGAGAATTGCTCCCAACCCAAAGAAAACAGAAATGAGCAGTAAATAAAGACCAAGTGAGTGCCCTGCCAGGTGGCTTCCGCGTGGCACAGGTTTATAGTTAGCAATGCGGTTTGTTTTATTAGTTATAAATAAAGTACAAAAAATCCACCAAAAGTGAATCTAAGCATTTACACAATTTCTAATGTCTTTCCATTTCTTCAATGCACTATTGCTTTAATATTAATAATAAATATTTTTCTAGCTTTCTTCTATAAAATAGTCTATGTAGCAAAATGTTGCACAGCACAACAGAACAGCAGTAGGAATACAAAAATGTGGGTGATCCTTTCACCTGCCCGGGTCATTAAAGGAGAGGGTTTTTTTTTTTGTTTTACTCGCTCCTTGTTATGCTTATCCCTCTTACAGTGACTTTGTGAGGGAGGACAACCAACCCCCCTGTCCCCACATAGCTCAAAATCACAGCTCCAGGCTACAGGGGAGGAGTGTTACAGAGCAGCAAGGTAAAAAACACAGACAGGTTTAAAACCTGGGGTAAGGCAAAGTCAAGAAAGCAGCGCAGCACCCTGAAGGGACAGAGAGAAAAAAATTAAGGTACTGTGATTTTGTGCCTTTCTAACCCAAATGAGAATTTCATCCTAAACCTTTCTGTTGGGGGGGATGGCTACTGGCTGAGCACACGCATCACACTCCACTTCTGTCTGTACACGGCTGAATGCATGGTTATGGCTTAAAGCTTAAAATGTTATCAAAGGTTCTCTAACCTTCTGGCAAAGCTGCAACACATCATACTCAGGAGCCTTTGGGGAAAGGGCAATGCATTGCAAGAGCAGCACAGCCATGGCAGGATGGGGATGCTTGGCCATGTCAGTTTGGGGCTGACCCCCTTCTTGGGGACAGGAGGGCTCTGGGGCAGGTCCCAGCTCTACACTGGATTAAAAAGTTCCACATTGAAGTTCCCTCCTGTACAAGAGGGATGAAACCAGCTGGTCAAGATCAGTGTTGAGCACTTCTGCTCCATGCATGTGTCAGAGCTGGATTATAGCCAATGCTCATGGCAGGCCTTGCAAAGAGATGGCAAATGGATGCCGTGTCCAGCCCAACCACTCTCAGCTAGACGTGGTGTCACAGCATCACAGAATCGTTCAGGCTGGAAGGGACCTTAAAGCTCATCTCATTCCAACCTCTGCCATGGGCAAGGACATCTTCCACTATGACAGGCTGCTCCAAGCCCTGTCCAGCCTGGCCTTGGACACTTCCAGGGATGGGGCAGACACAGCTTCTCTGGGAATCCTGTGCTAGAGCCTTCCTAGCTTCTGAGTAAAGAAGTCAACCCCTAAAAACTGCATTGAATCCCTCAGTTCTGTTGCCTCCAAGCTCAGGCTCACCCTATTGCCTCCTTCATCCCAGCTGGGCGCACACACAGAGGGTGAAAAGAGCCAAACCGAGCACTGATAGACGCCAAAAATTACTGAGCCACCACACCTGGGCTCCCTTCCTCGGCTTTTGACACAATCTTCAGAGTCTTGCACTAAAGGCATGCATTGCCCCAAGCACAGCCTTGCAGTGAGGGCCTGCTGGGTGTTATTGCAGGGTCACACAAGCAGCAGCAGCAGCAGCAGCATCACCAGAGGCGTCAGGGACAGGGCAGTACCAAGAAACAACCAAAACATTTTGGTTTACGCAGAGCATCATTAACAGCCTTCAATGCACAAGGACACAAGTGAAAGGATCACCAGAGTTTGATTATGAGTGCAAATAATATTCATATATATGTGCTAAACACAGTCACTATATTGCAGTTTTCCACTATGTCACAGCATACAGAATCAAAGGTTTGCATTTTTATGGAATGTATCCAAGGTAACAGCACCACAGTAATACAGTTTGTAATCACACACCCTGATTTTTTTCTCTTTTTTTTTGTTTGTTTTTTTTTTGTTTTGTTTTTCACAAGATAAGCATTGCCCCCCACATCCCCTGTTTAATTTTATTTTAAGTACCGATGCATGCAAAGCATTCCATTCCCAGAAACAATGCAAAAATGAGGTAATAGGAGTAATAAAAAAAATTAGTAGTAATTTCTAAATAAATAAATTATAATTAAAAATGCAAAAAAACAACTATAAAAATAATTAAATAAGAACCCACAATATCTACAAGTTAGTCATAAATTATGATTGTTAAATATAAGGCATTTAAACTCACAAAACCCTGTAAACTATCGATGTTTTGTTTCTAGATTTTTTTTTTTTGTCATTGTTGGTGTTTGTTTTGTTTTGTTTTTAAACTCATTCTAACTCGCAACCTACTTGTACAAATTATTTAAATGCAAAGGAACCTGATACACCGATACAACCCCAGACACTATAAATTCTCACACACCTTGGGATCAGTCACTCACACGAGACCATGGGAGTTCGGTGCTTTTCTTCACCAAGAGTTTGCTTGGTTATTTTGTTTGTTGTGGTTTTTTGTTG
>VYXF01006933.1:407028-428528 GCA_013397295.1 Polioptila caerulea
GCTTTTTTTTTTTTTTCTCCAAAAACTGTGCTTGTTTATTAGGCAAATAGTAACACTTTCTCATAGGCTTTAAAAGAAAACACACGGTCCAGAAGCGTTCTTCATTCCCTCCCCTCCCAGTGGGGATATCAATCCCTCTGTTACTCCCATTGCTTCTCCCCTCCAGGTCACACCTGGGCAGACCAAACCTGCTCAGAGTGTGTTTTACCACCAAAGCCTTACTTTGCTTGTCATGGCATTAGTATTATTAGTATTATTTGTAATGCTGCTTCAATGCTGATGGACCATAGGTATCCATGGGCCACTCCTTGACCCATGGACATCAGGGCTAGGACCACCACATTCCCCAAGAAGCTGTCACTTGTGCTGGGTGGCAAATGTGTCATAAAGTCATGGAATGGTTTGGGTTGGGAAGGACCTTAAAGCTCATCTTGTTCCAAACCCCGTACCACGGGCAGGGACACTTTCCTCTAAAGCAGATCACTCTAGTCACCATCCAGACTGGCCTTGAACACTTCCAGGATTTTCTGGGCAACATATGGCAGAGCCTCCCCACCCTCTCAGCCAAGAATTTCTTTCTTATGTCTTCTCTGTATGTCACCATTTGTCCCCTTCCACTCCCTCCCACCTGCATGGGCACACAATGACAGAGGCTCCTGCACCTTCATGTGGGGCTTCCCTCCGTTCTCTCCCCTCCCTCATTGGCAAAAAAAGGAAATCTCTGTGTGCCTCTGAGGTTGGTGTTTTCCAGTTACAGCTCATGAGAATCTTTTCTCAGGTGACAGTTTGATTGAATCTACTTGGGAGAGCATTTCTCTCCAGCGAAACAGATGCTCAGGGGAGCCAGAAATCATTCCCACCACACCAGCATTTTCAATGGATTATGTTTCTAATTCCCCTGCTGCTCCTCTGCAGCTTCTTTCTCCCTTAGTATGAAGGAAAAAAAAAAAAAGAAAAAATAAGAAAACTACAGGTTTTGGTTATGAATGTCAGTTTTCCCAAGGACTTTCTGCCCGATCCCTGCAGCTGGAGTGCTGAGGTCTTTTTTTTTTTTTTTTTCCCAGGGGGAGCAGGGATCACAACAGCTCACTCCTTTGGGTATTACCTCTTAATTCTGTTTTGAGTGTTAATGTGATTAAGTTTCATTTTAACAGCCACTGATTGCTCTGTGTGGACATGGCCTGAAACGCGCGATGAGCCCGGGTGGGCGCGGATGCGCACGCTTTTTGGGGGGGTCACAGCCCAGCAGCGAGGCTCCCAAAAAGCAGCAGCCCCACCTCCACCCTGCCTTCCCCTCCCGCACCCAAGGGCTCATGGTCTCGGCAGTGTCTTGTGAACATCGAGTTTCCTCCTGTCCCGTGACCAAGAGATGCTTTTGCAATGGGAGAAGAGTTGGCATTTCGCACCTCTCAGCAACTCTCCGGCGTTATTACACCCCAAAAAAACAGCATAGCCACCGACTCCCATAACCATCGTTTTGGGGCAGTGCTGGCGAAGCCAACCAGCCCACACAGCTCACAGAAGAAAGCATCACGGACAATCACAATCATGTAGACAGAACTTCCTTGGATTTTGATATGACAAGCTACTTTTTTAAAATACAGAAAGCAAAGAAACAGCATCTACTCAAATACTGTGCCGCTACAGAAAGTGTCCAGCACCAGCAGACAAGCAGGAACGAAGCTTTTCCCTATTGCTTCGTTCATTTTATCCCCAATTTTTATTTTTTTTTTAAGCTTCTCTAAATTTGCAACACACTGTAAATGCAAGGGAAAGAAGCACACGCGGCTGAGGCAAAGAGCGCAAACCCTTCTGACTGTAAACAGGATTTTGCTTTTTCTCCTCTTTCCCGCACCCCAAGGATGGGAAAGTTTGACCTCTTTATTCCCCCTCTGCAATGTATTAATCAGGCACCAAAATAAGGAATCTATGAAAAAATATTTGGTGCAAATTAGGTAACAGCAACATGTCCACCACAAGATGAGTAGGGCATCAAACACAACATTTCTTAAGCTAACATGCTCCAGCTGCCATCCATAGAAATAGCTAAAGGACCCCTAACATGTTTCTACATATTTGAGAGGTATATATACAATCCCCATTAAAAGCAGGATTGACAGGCCGGACTACCACACTAGTTCCTTCATATTCAACACTAAAATCTTCTGCAGCACGGGGTCTCTGAGCTCCGGGAATACCAGCTCCCTTTCACTGGGCCTGTATCCTGCGTATATGTGCAATATCTCCTACTGCTAGATATTGTATCACCACCTCCTTCTCCTCACTAACGTGCCTGCAGACTTCCCCTCTCAATCAAATGGCTCAGAAGGCAAAAAATTTCGCTGCAAAGGTTCATGGCCATACGACCTGGTAAGGAAAATGGTGTGTCCAGCTAGTCTTTTCAGCTGTCCGAGCCGAGCTGTGTTTCAATGTCCACCCTGCAGATTGGGCACTTCTTGCTGGTGGCCAGCCACTGGTCCACGCACACTTGGTGAAAGAGATGCATACAGGGCAACCGCCTGCAGAGAGAAAATCACCACTGTTAGGGTGGAGGAGGTCCAAGAAGAACTGAAAAACAGTATCTGGGTCTGTTCTGGACATGGGAAACACTGCTGTGGTGGCACCATTGCCACCAAGATCCTGCAGGCTTTCCCAGCCATGCCAGTTCACACAGGGCGGTGGGCTGGAGATAAGTGTCCTCCTTGGCCTATTTGGAAACCTCCACATCACCCTGAATTCAGTTGTCTCCATTATTAATTGTGCTGGCTGCTAATTTTTAACCTTTCAGGAGCAAGGTTATTCTCCAAAGCCTCTTAGTTCTTCATGGTTGTGTCACATTAGCAGTCAGGTGGGCCCACACTGTTTCTACATGGGTGTCCCCAGGGAACCTGGTCACATCACCTCTGCCATCATCACATCCCCCTATGCACCCTTGTGATACAGGGGAACCTTGAACCACAAGAACCCACAGCAAAAGGATCAGGGCTTTTCTTGACAATTTAAGGGTGAGAAGCAGACCTGGCTTCTTCGCACCTGCAATCCCTTCACCCATGATAGTTCAGCCCCTTGCAATTTCTTATCCCCATCCTCTGTCACGAGCAGACATTTGACCCTGTCAACAGCCTGGGATGTCTGTTAGAGACAGCTGGAGTTCTGTTGGCTGGGGATGGTTCTCCAGGACCATGTGGGCAGAGTAATCCTACTTATACTACACTAAAGCAGCTGTGTCTTGGACACAAGCCCAACTCTCTTGAACTTCACACTAACACTGCTTTTTATCATACTTTGGTTATCTGTCAGGCTCAGATGTTGATGACCCCAAGCTCCAGATGGCTGTCAGAGATCAGTCTGACCTACCCTTCTCTGACACTTTGCCACCTGGCCAGCTGGCACAGTCTGGAAGCAGATGATCCAAAGCCAGGAAACATTATAAAAACTTGACCCTCTGCTGTTGCAGGGCTCTTCCTGCCTATGGGCCATACCAATGTCCATCTGCAAAGCATTTGGGTTCCCAGACCCTGCAACAGCCCAGGTGAGTTTCTCAGGACAAGAACAGAGACAACACCACCAGTACACAACTCAGGTGGCATCGAGAGGCAGAGGAGGGGATGAAAGGACCTCACCTGACGTCCTCTCCATCTTCAAGCATGGACAGACAGATTGTGCATTTCTCGTCGGTATCTGACTCCTCGCCATCGTCTTGCTCAGCTTTGCCTTCCTGTGGTCTTCTCTGCAGCAAGGTTAAAGATATCATTTGGTTAGACATTGCCTTTCTAATGCTCTCCCAAGCCTGGGCAGTTGCAGGAAGATAAATAATAAGATCTCCAGTTATCAGCCAGATCCCCCAGGTCAGGGAAACCAGCCCAGCCAAAACCACCAGCCAGCGAGATGAGTGTGCCACCAGCACGCTGCAGGTTGGCACGTCTCCTCCTGGGGCTGGTGGCAGTGAGGCTCCTGGCAGTACCCCAAGGAGCAGCCGGTCCTCTGCTGCCCTAATACAGCTCTCCACCACTTCCTTGCAGTGGGGATGGTCCCATGATCTCCTTTGCTGGAGGCTTCTCCCTGGGGAGACCCCAAAGCTCATGGTGCCACCACTGCCAGGAAGGGCAACCACCGTGCCCCATGCGAGCTTGGCCACTGGCCCAGCCCCATGCTGCACCACAGGGCAGTGCTTAGCCTGTCAGCTCCCCCATTTTCCCCACACATCCATTCCTATTCATATCCTTTTCTTAGTTTCACTGGAGACATGATGAGAGACAAGTGCAGCAGGAGTTACCTCACTTCCAACCTGGGCAATGCAACATCCCTACCCTCCAGCCGGGAGTGACCAACACACCAAATTACTACCCAGACAAGCACTCTTCCCAACTTCTACTTGGCGCAGCCCAAAAGATGTGCCACCCATTTCCTCACGGGCAGGAGGTCAGCTCCGACAGAGGAGACACCCCTCGTGAAGCCAGGGGAGGACGAGGCCCCCCAGGCCGCGGAGCCGCCGCCCTCACGGCGCTCTTGCATGCAGAACGGGGCGGGTTTGCATGCACGGAGCCCCCTTGGTGGTGTGCACTTTCTTACCAGGTGCGGACAGGGGGGAAATTGCACCCGCTGGGTGGGAGAAGGTTGAGACCCTTTTGAAAATTTGGCCCGCAGCTTCCTAGCCTAGAAGTGAGAAACAGGCAGCTGAGCTACGCCACCGCCTCCAGCCCGGGAGCCCCGCAAGATGTTAAAGCACGGCTGCTGGGTTTCACATTCCTCCCCCGCCTCGGGGGACGGCTTGGTTGGTGGTGCCAGTTTGCCAACCCTGAGGATGGCAACCCACTGGAGTCCTTCCTTCTGCCTGCTCTGTGCCCACAGCCCCAGGCCGACAGAGGGGCTGGCAGCCATGCCGTGTTTTGGGGCACTCACCTTCTTGTACTTGTGGGGGAAGGTGAATCTCTCGATGGTGTTCTGGACGGCGCCCCGGCTCACGCTGCCCAGCCTGTCCTCCAGCTGCAGCAGCTCCTGCGGCACAGGGACATCAGGAAAGTGCCATCCCCACTGCTCCCAAGGCACCTGGTCCCACCACACAACCATACCTGCTGGCAACTGAGGCTCCCTCCTGTCCTCTCCTCAGGGGAAATGGCCATCAAACCCAAATCAGCCATGCTGTAATGATGGATCTGATCCCTGGCACTTGGGATAATAACTAAGAGCTCAAGGCAAAGAGCTGGATATCCAATATTTCACAAATTAGGATGGGATTTGAGTTTCATCTGACAGGCTGGGAAACAAAACCCCATAGATCTGGAGCACTTTGTTCACAGACATGAAAGGAGCCAGAGTGAACCCAAGCCAGACCTGGGCACCTTGGTGTAAACCATCTTTTACCAAACTTAACCCCATCACTTCCCAGTTATTACTAAAATTGAAGAAAGACTCACTGCAACTGCCACACCACAAAAAACAGTCTTACGACTTTATACCAGAACTTGCATAAATTCACAGCACTTTAAAAATTAATAATTCCAGTCTCCAGATACGTACTTCATAGCTCTCCCTCACAGCAGATGTATGCCTGCTTGGGTTCAGTCCCTGAAGGGCAAGCAGCTGAAGCTGAGGGTAAGGGTAATTTCTGATTTCATGAACAACCTGGAAAAAGTGAGGGAGAAAAATAAAACCCTTGTGTGCTCTGATGTATAACTAATGCTTTAAAAATTTAAATTGAAAGAGTAGATTGACACTTCCACCAGTTTATGCCTTTTGATAAAAAAACAAAAGAAGTTTTATCAAATATATTTCCTATAAATGATACCTAAGAACATGCACTTTTTACAAATAAACTGTTACAATAATTCTTTTATCATCCATAACATCATGGTTCCAAACTCCCAACATGGATTAGATTACAATGAAACTTTAATTTAAATGGGTGGATTTCTGTTCATCCAAGCTTTGATTGTTTGGTTTTTTTTAAGGTTAGCTTTAGTACACACGTGTCAGGGTCTGACTATGGCTCAAGGGAAAAACACCCTCGTGGGATTTCTGAGGATGTTTTAAGGATTAGCAGTGCTTGCCATGACTTAGCTCCAAATAGAGCACCCTGCTAGGAGAAGGGGTAGAAAATTACCCCAGCCAATCTGTGTTCTCACCAATCCCACCTCCACCTGTGCTGCAAGAGGTCCTGCAAAACCTTTACAGGTGGCATCAAAGCTGATGTAGAGACCAACAGCGTGATGTGGGATGGTCTTCAGGGCTGACACCAGGGAAGGCAGTCACCCACTGCCTATCCTTCTGCATACAAAAAGTCCTGGGAGACCACAGTTCCTTCCAGTATTAATAATATTATTATTATCAATTGTTGAATCTCTCACATCCATGTTTTGCAGACCAGCTTGTGAACGTGGCGCTGCAAGCGATGGACCGAATCCTTCCAGAACAGCTGAGCTTTTCTTTTCTTTCTCTAATCCAGTGCAATGATGCAACATTATCCTTTCAGACACTCCCTCCCACGGCCGGAGATAAGTGGGATTCGCAGAAGACAGGTGATAGAAAGATAGCAGCCTTTATTTTGACTGCTTTCTGGCAGACAATGCATAAAACATTTCTCAGTAGAAGCGTTTCACTTACCATCTGGGTTGAGGATGTGCTTCTGGGGAAATGGTGCATCCGAGGTGTGGCCAAATAATGCTGATAGGGCTGGGGCACTGGCCGGACCTGGAACTGGGCATGGGTCAGCCCCGCATCGACGCTGAGGTCCCTGTGGGCACCAGGAGGAAGATGTGGCTCTGAGGGTTGTGGTTGTGCTCACGGTTTGCTGCAGCAAAGCAGACCATGCTCACAGGGCAACCTCCCTGCTGAGCTCTGGGCTGCTCTGGGCTCCTCAGCCTGGGGAGATAGTAGGGCCTGGGAGGGAGTTTCCTCCAGTTTGGGGAATAACCCACCAGGCCACCACCAAGGAGTGAGGGGGTTGTTTCCATGCCAGATAGCATTTGGTTTCTTTGGGGCCAAGAGCTGTGCAGGTGCACTCTGCTAATTTCAGAGCAAGAGCATTTTGGTGGCTCGAAAGGGTACTCAGGCTCAGAAACTCAACCTGGCCAGCCCAGGACCTTCCTGTGCTGCCAGTGCTGCAAACTATTACAGTTTGCCTTGAATGTTTTGCAGGAGTACAAATAATTACTCAAGAGACTAAGAAATGAACCATTGTGGTAGCATTTGGGAGCTAGATGGGCACTGTCTGTGGGCTTTTTTGATGCGCCTGTGCTCTCCTTAGAGGTCTCCCAGGCCAGATCATGGCAGGACTTGGGGAGTCAAAGCTGCCTTGCCTGAATCCAGCCTGGGAGTGGTGATGGTTTGAGGTGTGAGGGTGGTGAGAACCTGACGCAGGTTTCTCAGAGCAGCTGTGACTGCCCCCTCCCTGCAAATGTCCAAGGCCAGGCTGGATGGAGCTTGGAGCAACCTGGGATAGTGGAAGATGTCCCAGCCCATGGCTGGGATGATGGTCTTAGGGGCTAAGATGATCTTCGAGATCCCTTCCAACCCAAACCATCCTGGAATTCTATGATTACATGAACTCCAGAACTGTGATTTGTGCAAAAAATATAAAGAAATGTCTGGATGAGGCTGCTGTAGGAAAGGGTGTCACAAAACTGGAAGGCCAACACCAGTGGAGCAAGACATCCCTGATGGTCGTGCTTGCCTGAACAGAGCCTGGCCCAGGCAAGCAGAGATGGAGCTCAGCTTGCTGCATCTGGGCAGTTTTATCCTCCAGAAAACCAACCCAGCTCAATCCCTGGACTTGTAATAACCAAGATCCCATCAAATGTCACAGCTCTGCTCAATCCAACACACAGAGATCAATTACAACCCCTAACACACCATGTGGAGGGAGTGGGCCTAATGCAGCATCTCCATCTCTAATCCAATTAGCTGATCTCTCCAGCCTAAGAGTCATTCAGCAAACAAGTGCTTTGAACAACGTTCACTTTATCATCATTGCAAAATCCAACACTCTAATAACAATTGTCTTCACATTTCCCAAAGCAAAGCTAATTCGAGCACAGGGTGGCTTCCCCTTTTAGCCTTCAACTTCTTCCCCGCATGGAGGACAGCAGCAGTGTGTGCCACAGCTTCTTAGCAGCAGCCCAGACATGTCCTCCAGCAGCTGGGAAACTGCTTTCACCCACCAGGAGATGGGGACCTGAGGGGACAGTAGGTGCAGAAATCCTTCATCCAGAACAGCCCGTGCATCTAGCAGCAGCACCAGTGCTCTAGAATCCTTTAATACCCACACCAAGCTGGATGCAATGATCCTCATGAGTCCCTTTCAACTCAGGATATTCAGGTAGTTCTATGATTCCATGTTGAGGCCAGGAGAGGGACTAGCTTTGCTGGCCCTGAGTTAGCCATGTGCTAGACAGACAAAACCTGGCAGAGGATAAAACACAGCAGGTGACTGGCAGGAACACAACCAGGGTGAGAATCCACAAGTCCTGGCAGTTTCCCTGCTCCTGTGTCCTAATTTTAGATATTTACCCAGCAGTTTAAGGTTGTTCCCAGGCTGATGGAGGGCTCAATTAGAAATCAGGAGGCTTTGGGTCCATTCCCAGCCCTGCCACTTTCTTGATGCATGACCTTGATCCACTTCCTCTCTGCCTTCCCATATTCCCTGTCTATGAAATAGATGTGGTAATTCATGGAGTGTTTTGAGATCAAGGACTGAAAAGATCTCTCAAAGGTGAATGGCCATTATTAAATTGCACAAGTAATTGCAATAACTGGACTGCTGAACTGTTTGTGCACCTAGAAACTTAAAATCAGATGTTGAGGTTCCTGAAGTGGTGCTTTGGGTCTACAGATGTGTCCAAAGAAGAATACAGCACAGAAGAGTGTTTTCCCAGGGTTTGGGGCTGAAGAAGCAGACCACACTTGCTGAAGGAGAATGGAACTAACCATTACTTTCTAGCCCATGCCACATGAACAACTGTACAGCTTCTTGATGCTCAGGTGAGAGGTTCAAGAGCTGTGATGCTTGTGGTAAATGGGCTGCCAAAATCCAAGAGTGAAGGATAAGACACCAGATAACAGGTAGGATGGTCATCACTACATGTGTGTGCAGAAGACAATTTAAGGAACCAAATGGGAGATTTTTCATTCTTCACCAGAAGAATAAACAAATAAACCCCAACCTATTGGTGCTGGGCTGTCTGAGATGACTGAACTTCCCTCAGGTCTTTCTTCCATCCCCACTTCCATCTCCTGTGGCAGTGCCCACCACCTACAGCCTCTGAGAAAACACTGCTGTCGCTGCTCATCCAGGGGTAACACATTAGAGGGGAGTTTTTATATTTGTCACTGGGCAAAACTGTGCGTGTGCCCCAAGGGAAAGTGAGTCACCCAAACATATGCTCACCATGTATGATTTCTGTCACCCCCACTCCCTGGGTTTTATAAGGCTACAGAGCAACGGAGGGGAGAAAAGGAGGGAGGGGGAAGTGATGCTTTATCAGATACTCCTAATGATCATAATTAAGCACTCTGAGCTGAAAGAGAGGCAGAAAGAATCGCTCTATCCAGATGGTACATGAACTGCTCTGCACACCAATCCGAACAATGTCATCCCGACCACACTCAGCCCACAGGAGTGCCAATAATGGGAACACCTGAGAAGAAAATTGCAGAAGGATGTGGTCATATCTGAGATTGTGTATTATGCACTGAAGGGGGAAAAAAAGCAACAACACTGGGTTAAAAGGACTTTTCATTTGCAGAGTGGAGTGCTCAGATGTTAGAAAATGCCATCATTAAGACTTCCTGTGACATTTTATTTCAGTCCCCTTGTGCAAATACATTGCGATTGGCTGTAATTACAAGTTCACATGGTATTTTTTCCATTCAGTGCACAGAATGGACTTTGCTCAACTTACAAGCAGCTACTCAGAAGAATGTTTTTATTTTCTCATTCTTTTGACCAGGTTACCATACTTTATTAACTGTTCAAGGGCTCTCAACCTGCTCTGAAAATAAAATGAACAATTTCCTGCAAACCTTTTCCAGGGTATTCAGCACTGCAGTTGGAGAATGATGAACAAATCTCCGTTCATACCACCCCACATGGCAGGATAACATCGTGCTCCCTAATGTGGACCACAGAAAATATTATGGCCACTGGGTTTTGAGTGCCTGAAGAACAGCAAAGGGTCTAGTTCAGGCAGACAGTGGTCTACAGGAAAAAAACCCTCTCTGTGCTCTACAGCACAAACAGCAACTTGGGAGAATTTAAAGCTTGGCTTCACTCTAAATCTGTAGGTGAAAAGTTATGAGCAACAAGAAGAGAGTGTGCCTAAAGGGGGGCAATGGAGCTGGGGAAGGCTCTAGAGCACAAGTCTGATGAGGAGCAGCTTGGGGA
The DNA here is from genome assembly GCA_013397295.1 of Polioptila caerulea. Classification (NCBI taxonomy): domain Eukaryota; kingdom Metazoa; phylum Chordata; class Aves; order Passeriformes; family Certhiidae; genus Polioptila; species Polioptila caerulea. The sequence continues at coordinate 417,410 of VYXF01006933.1, forward strand.
GCTGGGGGGACTCAGCCTGGAGCAAAGGAGGCTCAGGGGGACCCTTCTGGCTCTGCACAACTCCCTGAAAGGAGGGGACAGCCGGGGAACAGGCTCTGCTCCCAGGGTGCAAGGAGGAGAAGGAATGGCCTGGAGTTGTGCCAGGGGAAGTTTAGATTGCCTGTTAGGGAAAATTTCTTCACCCAAGGATCTGTCCATCCCTGGCACAGCTGCCCAGGGCAATGCTGGAGTCCCAACTCCTGAAGGATTTAAAAGCCATGTGGATGTGGCACTTGCGGACATGGGTCAGTGGTAACCTTGGCTGTGCTGGTGAATGGTTGGTCTTCATGGTCTTAGAGGGCTTTTTCAACTTAAATGACTCAATGATTCATTTATATAGGAGGCTTTCACACCCTCATGGACCTCTCAGAGATGAGTTTTCCCATTGCACACTCCCCACACCATAACCTCTGAGCTGACTCATTAGCTTTCATCAAAGCCCTGATCCCTGATGGCATTCCCCAAAACCGGTAGCCTTCCCAGGACTTTTTAAACACCTCATTGGCATTGGATGCGGCAGTGAAATGGGAATCACTTACCAGTCCGTGCCCTCTGCCAAATACCTGGGCTGGGGCCCCATGGGTTGTGGAGTCTGCAGTTGGTGGCTGAAGTCGAAGCTGGGGTGTAGGCGGTGAGGCTGGACAGACATGCGCTCTTGGGCCCGCCTGCAGGGAGGAGAGCAGCAACAGGAGGGTCAGACTCGAGTGGGAACTGGAATTCCTGAATTCCTGGAATTCAAGAACCCATGGGCAAACCCCAAAGGCTGGGCTTGTGGACAAGTGTCCAAAGCTAAGCACTCCAGGCGAGTGTAAGGGATGATGGGAAGAGGAACCCAGGGCTGTCGTTCCCTCGCAGCCATCCCGTAGCAATCTACTCACAGGCTCTGTGGCACCCACAAGTGCTCAGTTTGCAGGAGATGCCATTTGCTGGCAACATGCAGAGAAAAAGGGAGAACGAAACAACTCAGCAGCTTCGTGCAGTTTGCACTATTTCCTTTTTTGCTACAGTCAGTACAGTCAGGCCCATAAACAACACACGAGGTAAAACGCGTCACAGCTTCAGCCGTGATCCATCATCATAAAGAAGCTGCAGGTTGTCTCGTCCCCTGTGCAGTCCATAAACTCCTGGGGAACCTCATTCATAACCAGATTACTCACAAGTGACTGAAGGCAGAATTTACTCCCACTGGCCTTTGCCAACATTTCTTTGGATGATGGACAGGCCAGGCCGGGTTCCAGGTCTTTCTCCCTCTGCTCTGCTGCCATTATCGGCAAGGAAAAGAAAGTGCTAGAAAATACAGCAAGGTTTTTCTAGCGATTTGAGTCTCGTGATTATTGCTTATTTGAAGTACTCGGGGGGCAAGCGTGTGCTGCTGGATCAGTGTCCACATTTGGCAAGAGACAAGGTGGATTTGCAACACAGGCAGACTCCTACCCTTTGCTTCCTGACAAGTTACCACTTACCAGTGGAACCATCATAAAGAAAATCTTCAGGAAAAAAACAGAGCAAATGGAGCAGGGAACTGCCAGGTTAATAACTTTTCATGAAGTCTCAGTTCAGAGGCTTCATCTCAAAGGCATAACCCGTATTCCCATTACTGGAACCTCCTGCCCCACACCTGCAAGGGTTCTGACATCCTGCTCCATATCAGCTTTCAGAGACAAGCACTGGGACTGGGCAAGAGGTTCCTGCCTTCTTCCACACCACAGGCCACTGGCAAATACAACACTGACAGCATTTACCAAAGCAGATTCGGCATGGAAATGTGCTCTGTGCTTTTATTTGTATTCAGCTTATGACTAAGAGATAAACACTTGTATCATCGGTTTCTCAGCCTGGAATATACTTGCTACCCAATAATTAGCTAATCATTAAATCCACCTAAAATCCAGCTTATGCAAAACAAAAACAATGAGGAGAAGAACACACAATTTTCAGACAGACAAGACATGGAAAAGAAAGGGTTTTCGGTCTGTAACATTCTTTCCAAATGAAGCATCATTGCAAAGCCTCATCCTCTGATTCTTGATCCATCGGTACAACCCACAAATAGCTGCCATATGTTTCCAAAAAAAATCGCTCCTCTCTCAAGAAACGCAATCAAGACAAGGCCAGGCATCCATTTCCACCTCTGCTGAGTTACAGCAATTCTCTCTGCATTTGTCAGCTCAGAGTGGATTTAGGATGCTCTCTGTGACAGAGTGTGCTGCAGGTCAGTGGCATCATTCCCTCACAGAGATGGAAAGCCTACCAAACCCTGAGCAGCAAGACCTCCATGTGTATAACCTGATGAGACAGCTGGGCACAGCCTCTTGCATGGTGTTGAAACAGCAGCTACAAGGATGTAGCATTCACACACAGAGACAGGAAAGGTCCCCAGTAACACCATCATGATTCCCCTAGGAGTGACAATAATGGGACACACGAGATGAGCAGTCGGGATCCCCACAGGAAGGACACACCTTCAGCTGCAGCCTCCCCTCTGGAGGATGCACTTTCAGCACACACAGCTGACCTCGAGAAGAAAACCCAACACCAGAAGCGCGGCCGCGGTTCCGCGGGCGACGTGAACTCGCGGCTCCTCCAAATCCTCTGGGAAGAGCGGGATCCCCTTACCTGGGATGGGGCATGAGCCGGCGGTGCTGTGCCTCGAGGAGCTGCTGCTGGAGGAGGTATTGCTGGTGTAGCGCCTGAGGTAGGAAGGAGGGCCCGGCGACGTCCTGGAAGGGCAGGGCAGGCACCGGCGCCAGGGGCTGGTGCAGGGGGCCGCTGTGCTGGTGCGCGGGGGCCATGTGGGGAGCCAGCCCCGGCTGCGGCTGCACCGCGTGAGGCAGGGCGAAGTCGGCGGAGAGCTGAGGCTGGGGACCCAGGTGGAAATGCCGGCAGGAGGTAGCATGGGGATGCTGAGACCTTTGAAAGGGAGCACCTGGAAGAGAAGAGCACAGCGGTCACGGGGGCCGGCAGCGGCCAGGGCAGACCCAGCCCCATGGTCGCCCACCCAGGGCCAAGGGTTGGGCGAATGGTTGTTACTCTTCACTTCCAGAAGGTTTATAGAAAAATTACAGATGAAAGAGAACAAGTCAGTTAAAGCCAATTACATGGGAAAAGTGTTGGTTTTGACTAATGGTATTTCTCCTCCAAGAAAACATTGGAGCCAAAACATAGATTTGGGTTCAAAGTCTCCTTTTGGCTCCAAGTTGAAGTGTGTACTGATGAAAACTGCTTTGAGCTTGTTTTGCGTTTTCTGTCTTAAACAGAGTAAGAACAAAAGTCTTAATAGAGCCTTTGGAGATCGAAAAAGGAGAGATGGCTTTGAACTAGAAGAGAGGAGATTCAGACTAGATAGAAGGAAGAAATTTTTTTGTGCTGAGGGTGGTGAGGCTCTGACACAGATTGTCCAAAAAAGAGGTGGATGCACCACCCTTTGGAAATGTTTGAGGCCAGGTTGGATGAGGTTTAGAGCAACTTTGTCTGATGAGAGATGTCCCTGTCCATGGCAGTGGGATTGGACTAGATGACCTTCAAGGGTCCTTTCCAACTCAAACCATTCTGTGATATAGACTCAACACCCTAGGAAAGGAACTAAATAACAAAAAAACCCTGTTTTCTAAAATATTTGGGTTTTGGATATTATCTCACTGAAGTTTTGAATGTTTTACGTGAATTGCAGACTTTCCCTGCAAGTCACTTCTTTACCCCTTTAAAAATGTCTCATAGGCAAAGAAATAATCTCTGCTCTAAAAATTTGCCTTACACTGACTTCAGGACGTGAACAAGACAACTTCCCCCTCTGAGAGCAGGGAAGAAGGCCCTGTGTGTTTGCTGAGATCCTTCAACAAGCTGCCCTCATGAGCTGCATGCAGGGAGAGAGCAGCTGCTGGAAACACAACATGGACTGCTCTGAGACCAGTCAGGAAGCTGATGGGAATGAGGAAGAAATGAGGTGTGAAAGATATCCATAGTGGAGGCGTTTTGCAAAACATCTGGCACTGACTTACACCTTGCTCAAGGGCCTCGCTTGGACAGGCCCTTGGCGCAGTCCAGCATGTTAATTCCTACATTCCTGGAGCACTTACAGGCATCATGCTAAACTTTTGGCTCTTAAACTGGGGAAAAAGTCAACTCAGAGATGAAGGATGGGACTCGAGTGAGGCTATTAGAGAAGCCCCTGTGGTGAGGATCAGCCTCAGCGTGGGACAGATGCCCTTTTACAGAGCTTTGAACACCCTGTCTTCGTCTTCCTGTTTTAGTCTTTGTGAATGGTACAAAATATCCCAGAACAACACCACCAAGAGACACTATACTATCCCAAAGTGTAAGCATGTACATCATGCCTTCTTCACCCAGATCCCTTCTGCTCACATCTCCCTGGCAGGCAGGGCCAGTCCATCACAGCAGCTCAGGGAGTCCTGAGCAAGCCAGATGCCAGCAGGGGAAACAACAGGAGACGGCCTATCAGAAATGGATAGTTTGCAAAACTGTGCATAATCGCACACAGCATCTCCTAAATACAAACTAATCCTCCACAATGCCCCTCTGAGAGAGAGCAGGTTACAAAATACGTGCCACCCACAGCAGTGCTTCTCAAGGTGATGATTTCCCCTGCTGTCAGATAACAGCATGATTCGACCACGATATTAATTAAAACCAGAGGTGGTGGGATCAGACCTGCTGTTCCTCAATGACAGAGCTGCAAACCCAGGCCAAAGAGCCATTCATATACTCTGTTCCCCTGCAGGCTGCATTTGCCACTGATGGCCTGGCCCAAATTCACCACAAAGAGGTAAAGGCTGAGTGATGAAATGGGGATCCTGCACTTCCTTGGCCCATTGCTGAAGGAAATTGTGAGGAGAAGCCTCCTGACTGTCATGGGTGCTTGGTACCTGCCAAGGAACTCATGGTGAATTGCTCAAGTTCCGATGGCCATGTGGTCGGCCAGTGGAGAGCAGCTGCAGCAGGTCACAGGTGAGCCATTGTGCCCTCCCAGGCCTTCCCAGGGCTTGCAGACAAGGTGTGAGAGCAGGTAAAAGTGCTAAACCCTCTGCACACACCAACACATCAACCTGTGCCACCAGGCTGCCGTTCAGCTGTATTTCAGACAAAAATGTCTCAGGGAGATACAAGGCAGTGAAACTCAGTGATACTCCCCCACATTTCCTGGGACACATTCCCCAGCACATAAGTAAAGCAGGGAAAGCCTGTCTCTCATCTCCCGTGACTCTCTTGTCTCTCGATGCCTGGTGTAACCTCAGCCAGCAATTTCCAGCTTTTACTGAGTCTTGGGAACCCTTAATATGGTTTAGTTAAATGTCTGGAGGGCCTTTGATGCCAGAGCCACGGTGAACTAGAGAGCACCAGGTGAGCAGATCAGCTGGTCATGTTTTTGATTTGGATTTTGCTTCTCATACAAAGACAGTCCTTGAGAGGAACTCGGTCATACACTTTCCCAAGGTCCAGAACACACAAACTTTATCTGTGGTATGTGTGCAGGAGGATATATAGAGCTAACACATCTGAAAGCAAAAGCCTAACTCGTTTTGTTTCGGTACAGAATCAGTTTGCCTTATCTTTAGGAGCTACTTAATTAAATAAAACATTTTTCAGTATTTTTTACTGATGAAGTGATGCATTTCCCTTCATAGGAATAACACCATCAAGATGTGACCAAGACCATATGATTAAATAAAACCCATCAATTTGTCTTAACATAACACATTACCCTATGCAGTAATTGTTCATTCTCTTCCACTAATCCAATTGTTGATGAGGATTTTTACAGCAAAGCAAAGACTTTGGGGAATACTTCAGCAATCTTATGCTTATTAGCAGTTATCCAATCACACTGCTAGCATAACCAAGCCAGTCTGCAAAACAAAAACCCTCACTAAGCAGGGTGCTGGTGAGCCCCAGAAAGACCTGGCAAACAAGTAACAGCTCAAAACAGAACATTACATTTTTAAATGAGTTATTTTTGAGTTTACCCTCTTCTGCTCATTGCATCTAGATGCAAAGGGCCCGGGTGGGGATTGCTTCCCAAGTCCACATTTTGGCCTCATCTACACAAGGTAGATACAGTGTCACCCTGCAAACATGAGCTGAGCATCCTTGTCCAGGTAACTCACCACAATCAACACCAAAAGCAGGCACTCATCCCTTTTTTTGAATTCCGCAAGCAGTAGAAGAGAATCACAGGATTGTTAAGGTTGGAAAAGTCCTCTAAGATCAGCAAGTTCATTAACCCATGGTCATCATGTTCACCACCAACCCTTGCCCCCAGGTGCCACATGCACATGACTATGACAGACACCACCACTTTCCTTAATGCCTCTTCCAAAGCCAGACCACACTTTCTGTGAAGAAACTTTTCCTAATATCCAACCTAAACCTCTCCTGGGATAGCTTGAGGCCCTTTCCTCTCATCCTGTTCCTTGTTCCCAGGGAGCAGAGCCCAACACTCACCTGGCTGCCCCCTCCTTTCAGGGAGTTGTGGAGAGCCAGAACATCTATTAGTGATTACTTTGCTAGTATGTCTTCTCCCTCTTTTCCAAGCCACAAGTGTGGTCCTAGATCACATTTGCATTGAAACCAACAAGCATAAACATTGCCCATAAGATACTTCAAGGAAATTGGATTCACGGATTTAATCTGCTTTTTGCCTGGATAGCAATGTCTGCCACAGCAGAAACTAATCCATGACTAAAACCGAGTCCTGATACCACATTCCAGCTTTTGTTTTCAGTCCCCAGTACAAGGGCAGAGCTGACATTTTCATTAGCCAAGCTTTGGGGACATTTCCACAGCAAAGATAATGAGGAAATAAAGTGTGCCTATCATGCTCCAGAGCCACTAACTGCATTCTACACGATCCTTGTTCCCCATCACCTGTCCAGTGGCACCTTCATGAAGGCAATGTTGCTCTGGGATCAGCAAGGCAGACTTTCTTTCAGCCTAATGAACTCAAGTTTTGATCTTCATACCATAGAAAGAGTCTCCTCCTCTGCTGAGACACTTTGATTTTGCAGGAAGAGAGGTTAACCAGATCTTGGATGTTTTTATGGCTACCCTCCATGTCCAAGCCTTTCCTTCTCCAGCCCAGGAGACAACCACAAAATGCCAGAATTAAGCTTGGAAGGACCACTGGAGATCATCCAGTCCAATCCTCCAGCTCAGATAGGGTCCCTAGAACACATTACTCAGCACTGTGTCAAGCTTTTTAATATCTCCAGGGAAGATTTCCAGGGAAGTCCACAGAGGCAATACAGTCCTCACCAGCCCTAGAAAGACTTTTGACCCAAGGCCAGCCTGGAAACACCTCTGGCTGTGCCCAGCTGCTGGCTGGGATGAGAGGGACAGCCCCCTGCATGAGGCTCATTGACGGTGCCTTGAGTAATTCCAGTTGCTCCTATCTGGAGCTGTGGAGGACTGATTTCCCTGGGATCACTGTCAGGCTGCCCACCAGCCAAAGATTATTTTGTCCTGGTGGTGCTTCCTTTTATTTAAATGCTGTGGCTGTAGCAGATGATGACAGCTCAGAGCAACATCAGCAGCTCTGAGATGAGTGATGCGTCACATCAGTGTCAGCAAAGCAGATGACTTAATCCAGTTTTTGGCAGTTTTCCTTTTACAGGTTGAGGCCAAATGTCTTCAAAATGCCCCCAGGATGCTCACACACCCACCTAAGCTTCCAGCTTGGACAACCCTTGTTGCCTTACACTCAGCTAAGCCACAAAGATAACTAATGCCTGAATCTAGATAATCCAGGTCTAAAGGGTGCCTTGCAAGCCCCAAAGTCTGTGATAACATATGGAGGCAGAGACAGGATCTGCTGTAGAAATGAATCATGTCCTGGGCAATCCAGGCTATCTGTGGGGTGGGAAAGAGAGCTGGGTGGTTCTCTGGCATAACGGGATAAGTCTGACCCAAAAGAGGCTGTGGGATTTTGTGATGGTGTAGGACTGTGTGGCCAGGGATGCCTTTGGGTGATCATCAGCAACATTTCCCTGCCTTGTGTGATGCTCTGCTGGTTGCTGATTCCAGCCCCCCTCAGCTTCTTTGATCACATCCCAAAGCCAAGCTCAGCACCAGAGATCAACAGGTGGAGAATCAGTACTTGGGTGATTCCTGCCACTGTCAGAACAGGAGTGTGGCTCACTGGCTCTCCTCTGCATCTCTCTCTGAGACAGATGCTGCAGCTCCACACTGTGATGCTGAAAACCTGCTACAGAGCTGGGTCTGTGTGACATCCCACTGCTGTGGGCCTCTACAGCCTGCAGTACTCCCCACAAATACTCAGTTCTGCAACCACACAATCACAGAATTATTTGGGTTGGAAGAGGTCTTTGAAGGTCATATAGTTCCAATCCTCTGCCAGGACCAGGGGTATCTTCCATAATCTAATCCCAGGAATGATGGTCTTGGACACTGCCAACATGGTCTTGGACACTGCCAGGAATGGGACCCCCAGAGATTCTCTGGGCAACCTGTGCCAGGACCTCACCACTCTCGTAGAAAAGAATTTCTTCCTAATATCTAATTTAACCTACTTTCTTTCAGTTTGAAGCCATTCCCACTTGTCCTGTCATACCAGGCTCTTGCCCCATCTTCCCTATGGGTTCCCTCCAGGTACTGGAAGGGATGAGGTCACAGTGAGGTCGTTCTGAAGCCTTCTCATTTCCAGGCTGAACAATCCCAATTGTCTCAGCCTTTACTCATAGCAGAGGTGCTCCATCCCTTTAATAATCTTCTGGCCTTGTCTGGACTGGCTCCAACATGTCCCTGTCCTTCCTGTGCTGGGGACCCCAGAGGTGGAAGCAGCTCTGACCTGAGTATGGCAGAGGGGCAGAATCACCTCCTTCATGCCATGGCCTCAGAGAATCATTCAGCACCATAGAATGCAATAACAGAATCATTTGGGTTGGAAAAGCCCTCTCAGATCATCAGGTCCAACTGAGCACTACCACAGCTAAACCACATGCCAAACCTGCGCTGAGAAGACAATCCTCCACAAGCCCGCGGGGAAGGCTGCTTAACAACAAATTTATGTAGCACCCAAAACACTGAGCTGGAGGCTGGCATTACGGGCTTCAGCCTCAGACTGAGGAAGGTACAAGCTCGTTTTCAGAAAGCCAGGAGAGGAAGCAGGCGTGTGGACAGCTGAACCTGCTCGGCTGCTGTGCCATTTCCACCCTTCACTCTCGCAGGCGTCAAGCGCGGCGGAAACCCGCGGGGAAACTCAACACATCCTCCTCACCACGACCTTCTCACTTCCACGGCTGCAGCTTTTCTTTTNCCCTTCCCCCGCTCGTTCTTTTTTTTTTTTTTTTTTTTTTTTTTTTCCTTTTTCCCTCCGTTCTACAGTTATATTTATTGTTTCCATACATTATCTGAAGCTGCACTGACTTTTTTTCATTAAAAGAAACACTCCCATTTCCTCTGCACCCCCAAGTAAACCCTGCAAATGGTAAGTTCACACATTTTGGCAGGTTGGTAAGTGACATCAAGTCAGAGAAAGTTACTGGTCTGGTCCTAGGTGCTTCTGCCACTGGGGATTCTCCTTTAGCATCAGTCAGGGTTTGACTACATCTAGGCACACGCTTATTTATCCACCCAGCAGTATTTCAGCAGGAAAGGCTCAAGGGATCCGTGTGCTCGTTCAACACTGACCCATCTCTGAGATGCAAAGCCTCTGGGTAATCCCTGCAGTGAGACAGGGGATGCTACAGGCTTTATGAAAAGAAAAACCCAGGAAGCAGAACTATTTATTTCCACCTCCTTTCCTCAGGCAATAGCACTCTTGATGCAATCGGGCTGCTGGTAAGGGGCACAGGATCTGGATCAGGCCTGGAGCTGGCACTGGGATAGGTGTCTTGAGCAGACAGCTGCAGCCCAGGGAGCCCAGCCACCTTCGTGAGGAAAACAAAATCTGTCTCATGCTGTTAAGCTGCCTGCAAAGCATGTGAATATCTCCCCTGGGTAAGACAACCCGGACTGCTCATCAAGGCCTCCACGGTCTGCGTATGGGGGCTGGGGGGTGTCAGGGAGGCTGGGGCTGGTTCACATCCAGATCCCGTTGTGGCAAAGGGAGATGGCAGCTCCTGGAGAGCCCTGGCTTCACTCACTGACAGATTTTACAGCCGAGGAGGATCTGCCTGCTGTAATTGGCCAAGCCAGGGGATGAAGTCGGGTTGTCTCGGCCACTTTGTCCTGATTAGAGCCCCTGCTCCTGCACCAGGGAGGCAGACAAGCCCCCTCAACAGGAGCCCTCGTGGTGCCCCTCCGAGCACCAGGTTAGCCTGCCAGGCTTTTAACAGCCCAGGAGCCTGCAGCTCACTTCCCTGGAAGTGCATTAAAATTCCCCTCAGAGCCAGCAGCGCGGTGGGAAGTTTGTGTCGGCCCTGACAGAGTGCAGTGAGTAAAGGCCAAAATCATGGGAGCAGCTCCAGCTTCACATGGCACACAGAGAAGGACACCACGGGGGACTCACACTGCATCTACAAACAAGCTCCTAATTGCCTGATGCCATCAGACACGTGTTAATTCCTTCCAAATTGTGAATACACCCTTACGAAATGAGTGAAATCCACTTACTAGTAGGAAATGAGGTGTGGCAATCACAGAACAACGGAATGGCTTGGGTTGGGAGGGACCCTAAAAATGGCCTAGTCAAAACCCCCCTGCCATGGAAAATAAAATATGATATAATAACCCCCCCCAGACCAGATTCATAGTATTCAGTTGCATAAAGATTGAGTGGTCTGGCAGAAGGAGATACTATGCTGTCTCACTCCTGTTACAGGACAGCTGACTGCAGGGTGAGTGGATTGGGGCAGGGACGATGAAGGAAGAAGAGGAAAGAATTTAAGAAAAATCTATCAGGCAGGAAAGAATCTGTCTCACTTTCAGCACCTTTGCCAACTGCCTTCTCATTTCACCTAGTGAAACTGAGAATCACAGGATTCAATCAAGGTTGAAAAACCATCAGGATCATTTGGTCCAGCCATCAACCCAGCACCACACATAACCATTCCAAATGCCACATCCAGATACCTCTTAAACACTTCCAGAGATGGTGATTCCACCA
>VYXF01006933.1:428874-448448 GCA_013397295.1 Polioptila caerulea
GAACCAATTTTTCCAACAGCCGCCCCCCCCAAAAAAAAAAAAAAAAAAAAAAAAAAAAAAATTAAAAAAAAGAAAAATCTAATATCCTGTCTGAACCTCCTCTGGCACAACTTGACACCTTTCTCCTTGTCCTGTCCCTGTTCCCTGGGAGCAGAGCCCTTTCCCCCCGGCTGTCTCCTCCTGTCAGGAGTTGTGCAGGGCCAGAAGGATCCCCCTGAGCCTCCTTTGCTCCAGGCTGAGCCCCTTCCCAGCTCCCTCAGCTGCTTCTCATACAACTTGTTTTTCAGACACTTGACAAGCTTTGCTGCTCTGCTGGGGCAAGATGCAAGAAGCCAAAAACCACACTAAAAATAATGGGCTGCCAGCTCCAGTGCAGCTCAGGCTGCCATCCCACATGTCTAGTGACATGGAAATGGTGAAGGATCCCAGATCTCTGTCTGGGAGATGCAAGAAATGGATAAAGACCATTTAAATTTGCCGTATTTGCTTGTCAAGGTTGTGCTGTACCAGTGAGGAGTCAGGATGAAGGGCTGTCTGTGGTGGCTGGTGGAGCATATTTGTGTCCTGGGTGGCAACATGAGGCTCTGGAGGTTTATCATCTCCTGCTCAGAGTCTCTCACACTTCATGGAAAAGTGCTTCAAAGGAATTCAGGGTAAAGGGGCTCAGATGGGCTCCCCACTGCTGATTAATTTTTTGGTGGTCACCGCCCTCTTTGCACTATGCCTCTGTGCAGGCACAGCACAGCTGAGCTCTTCCCAAAAAAAACCTCATAAACACAGACCTCAGAGCCTTCACAGCACCCCTGCCTGCTTGTACTATCCCCAGTCAACATCCTCTCTCACTAATGAAGCCTCTCATTAATTGCTGAGTGACATGAGCTGGCGTAGCTGGAGGGTCCCTGATGCAGAGCACTGCATCTCCTCTCCTGCACACCACGCGGGGAAACCACGTGCAGCTTTAATACACTGAGAAAAGAGATGAGGTGGGACTCCTACCAGGGCCTCAGCTCAGCATTCAGCAAAATCAAAACCCTACACAGGGTGTGATTCTTGGGGTTGTTCAACGCAGGGCTCGGAGTTGGACTCAATGATCCCTATGGGTCCCTTCCAACTCAGCACAACCAGTGATTTTGTGATTTACAACTGGCAGTGACCAGTGTTAATCGGCATATTTATAGAAAATCATAGATAGTTAAGGGTTGGAAGGGACTTAGGGATCATGTAGTCCCAAACCCCCACCTCTATTTACATCAAGACTGAAGAGGTGCTGAGTGCTGGGGATGGGAACCAGCAAAAAATGAGGGATGGGATACAGCCAGGCAGCCTGGACCCATCACAGGAGGGAGACAGCTGTTTATACAGCACTGGATGAGTTTTTTTCCTGCAACTCTTTCCCACTAGCTTCAGGGGGGAGAAAAAAAAGTTTTGTTGAAGGTGATGTTTCACAGCAATGTGTTGAATTCAGCAATATTTTCCAAGGAGGAAGGAGAAACACTTCAGCAGCATTGCTGCACTTAAAGCTGCCTTTTTGCTTTTATACTTCTCACTGTGTTTTAATTATAGCTTTATTCTCAGTGTTGAATTCGAGGGTGTATTTAAGACTTCTGGATCATTACATTAAAAAAAAAAAAAGAAAAAAGCCAAATTACACAGAGAGAAAAAGTTTTCTGGGATTTAGTGGTCCCAGTTTCACCCCTCCCCTCTCAGGCCTGGAGGGATGGGTGGTCCCAACAGCCTGGCATGATGTTTCTCACCCAGCCCAGTTCTTTCTCTCCTGGGTTTAGGCCCAGCCCTGCACATCTGCCAGGAACAGGCCCTGGAGGAAATGTGGCCTTGGAGATGCTGAAAAGCCCCTCTGAGACTTTTTTCAAAAATAATGTTTCTCATTTCTGTTTGGTCTGAAGGTGTTGGAGAAGGAACAGCTGACAGGAATCACTTGACCACAACTCCCATGCTGAAAGCAGGAATCACACTGCAGGTCTCAAAGGCATTTTTTAGGCTGCAGGGCTCATGCCCAAGAAAAATTCCGGTAATTCCAAGGGCAGAGAAGGTTTGGCTGGTGCCTGAACTTTAAGGCAACTCTTGGGGCTTTGCCCATCAGCCCAACTCTACGTGCTCAGCCACCCCTTCTCCCTCACCACCATTCCATCCACCTCCTGTGTGCAACCCAAGCCTGTTCTGCATTGCTCTATGCTGGAAAATGCAAAAAGAAGTTGGAGTATTCCCACTTTGTGGGAAGATATCTGGGCTCAAACTCTCTTCTCCAGGGTCTGGCCAGTTATCTCAAATTTAAAAAAAAAAAGTTGAAAAGGAAGTGGAGTGGGTCTGGGCCCCCTTTGGTCAAGGGAGGCAATAAAGCTCATCATTTGTGGTTTTATATTACTAGCAGGGTGACACATCTGTGTGAATGAGTCCCCAGCCTGGAAACGTGATAATTAACCAGGGGAAGGAATTCATCCCCTATTTGAAAATAAGAAATAAAAAATCCTGGCATGACAGCACCCTATTACTTGGCTCGTCCTGCAGAGAGCAATGGGGAAGCACTTGGAGCAATCCCTATCTCTACCCTCGGGAATGTAAAAACGTGCTGACTTGTGCCATCAACTTTGACAGACAGTGATAGGCTGCAGCCAGTTGCTTGGAAAAGGAAATTCAATACTTGTGTTTCCAATGTTTCCTTGCTTTCACAGCGTCCAAAGCCATCCCCAGGCATTTGGAAGTGCTCAACACCTGCCTTAAGAACACTCTTAACTGCTCCTAATGACTGGCCAGGGAGGTTTGCAGCAGCTCCCTCCTACCAGTAATGATATGCAGGACATCCAAAACCAGGCAAAAAGCCAAAACCATAGGGAAAAAAAAAACCTCCAGCCAGACATTGCAAGGACCTGGCAGAGTCTTGGGGGCTGCACTGCATTGTTCATGGAGCCTCTTAATTCTGTGACAGCCCCAACGAAAAGCCTCCACCCAAATGCAGCCAAACCTTAGGCGTTTGAACTCCACATGGAGTTTTAATTTTAACCCTTCCCCAGAGATGGAGTCAATGGGAAGAGCCAATGCCCTCAGCTGACTCTGATCCGTGTTTAAGCAAAAGGCTGTGAGACTGTCCCTGGTCTCACACCTGCATGTGCTGAGCAGCAGCCCAGGACAGGCTGCAGGGGCTGGGGCAGGAGCAGAGTCCTGTGGTATGGCCGTGTCCTGGGAGCACTCGGGATCCGGGATTATCCACAGCCCTGGCAGCCACAGCACCCCAACCCTGTGCCAGCCTCGACATCTGCTCCCTCTGCAGCAGCTTTTTGGACCAGTGGTGGTGGTCTTGGCCCTTTCCTCTCCCTCACACATTATATCCCCCCAAAGGGATTTCCAGTGAAGGTTTTTCATCCTGTTCTCCCACTATCAGCAAAGAGGGGAAAGATGCCTTTTTTTTGGAAGGCATTGTTTGCCTGACCTGCTTTAAACCTCCCCTCTAGGGAGAGATTGGAACAGACTTTGAAACCTATCCTGGAAACACAGAGGAGGCTGCTTTGGGTGGGTTATTCTGCATCAATCCCCATCCGTCTCTATTTTGCACGCATTAATTCCCCACCCACACACCCGTTGTTTTAAATGGGACTGTAATAACCAGCTGGGTTTTCCTGAAGGATTTGTTTATCTGCATCTTAAGCTCAGGGATGGGAGATTCCCATCTATCATGTCCACAGAGCTGCAGAGTGAGTGGCAGGGGTTTGGGAGGGGGCAGGTTTGGGAAACGGGTGGAATGTTTCACCATTTCTAGGAACAGCACATCAGTTTGGATGGGGGATGTTTGACAGCCCAGCCTTTCTTCTTTTCTGGCTCTCTAGCAAATCAGCCCCTAAGCCAGAACATTTTGGCAGGGAGTCAGGACATGGAACATCCCCTTGCAAAGGGATTGGTTGATGATGGCATGTTGCAGGTCACCCTCTGGGCTTTATCTTAAATCCTGTAATCTCATATCAGGTAGGGTGCAAAGGATTTACCAGCTTGCATGAGACCCTCAGAGTGCCAGGAGGGCAACTTGTGCAGTACCTGACTCTCAGGGAAGGCAATATAATATATAGTCCCCCTTGAGTTTTTTACAGATGGTTCAGAAGCCACACCAAAAATTGTCCCTCCTTACCCCAGAAGGCAGTAAAAGTTCAGCAGCTGGTTCCTCTTTCAAGTGACATTACACAGAATACAGGAGCATCTTACAACTGCTAAAGTACGAAAAATGAGGATTATCTCTTAAGAGAGAGAGCAGACGTGCTCCTAGGAGGTGGGTGTGTTGGATGCAGTGCCAGAACAATGCTAGCAAATCCCCTGTAAAGCTCTCTTAAATTCCCATCCTGAGCCCAAGAGCTCAGCCCCACAGTCAAAGCAGAGCCCTCAGAGCGGGGGATTGATTGCACCTGTGGAGCTCCTGCAAGTTCCCTGTCCCCACTGGACCTCTTCATTTAATCAACCCGAAGGATTTTGGAGTTCAGACCATCAGTGTGGGCTGGTTTGAGGCACCTGTTTGCACCCCCAGCAGCAGGGCAGGGTCCATCCCAAGGACCAAGGCTGATGTGGAGCTGTGTGAGGTGCAGCGGACGCTGGCAGTGAGCTGGCACAGATCAGGGCAGCTCAGCAGCTCTTTACACTGAACTGACTTGAACTCAGGTTTGGGAAAACCCCAGCTACTGTGAGTCCTGCCACGCTGTGTCCTGGCAATTCCCCTTTTACGCTCCGTGAATAAGAAGTCTGTGGCTAAAAATCAAAGATCCTGGAGGCCTGTTCCCTATTAAATTTAATATCCCGAACTTTATAGGTACATGTCACTCCAGGAGAGACAGAGCTGTGTTTAAAGTACAAGGGAAATGTCAGTTCCTTGATGTGGAAATCGCTCTTACTTTACATTTCTGCATGAGGTCCTGGCATGAGTTACTGCTGCTAAGCCCTGCTGTAATAACATATAAAGGAAAACTCTAACCAAACAGCAAAAAAAAACCCATGTATTTTACACAGCTAAGTGTAAAGTCATCCATCTTAAAAAAAAAAAAAAATTGTACAGGTGCTATTTGCAGGTGTCAGGCTATCCGAGGCAAAGTGAATTTTGGTAATCAGCAAACCATGAGCTCCCAGAGCCCCAGCAGCATCTGAAGGCACAAATGTTTGCTATATAAAAAGCAGGAGGTGGGATTCCTTGGGAGCAATAAGCGCCTCAGATTGATGCCAAAGCTGGGAAGGAGTCTTGGAGAGGAGCCCAAGCATTCACCATGGAGGGAGGCACTGCAGGAGACCTGTGATTCCACGTCAGAACAAGCAAAGGTAAAACCATGGCTGGGCAGAGCCTAAAATGCTGCCACGCGTGAGCTGGGCAGGATGAGGTTTATCCTCGTCAGGCAGGCAATGAGCCTGACAAAATCCAGAGGCCTCACCTGGCCTGCAGCAGGCACAGACTGAAAACACGGGGCACCACGTGCCCACAGCCAAAACCCCTTCCTCAGCACCAGGGCTGGTTGGTTTCCTAAAGGACATCCCCTCAGTTGCACAGGAATTTATCTGGGGATGTGGGATGGAGAAGGTGACAACAGCTGTCCCTTCTGGCATGGAAATCCACCCGCCTGTGGGTATTTTCCCCTCCCTCTGAAGCCAAAGGAGATTGGGTGCAAGGGATTCACTTTTCAATCACAGTGGGCAGAGGAAATCACATTCCTGCTTATTCCATCTTGGAATCACAGAGTATCCTGAGTTGGAAGGGATCCACAAGGATCATTAGTACAGCCCCTGTCCCTGCACAGACCCCCCAACCATCCCACCCTGGGCATCCCTGGACTGGTGTCCAAACTCTCCTGGAGCTCTGGCAGCCTCGGGGCTGTGCCCATTCCCTGGGGAGCTTGGGCAGTGCCAGCACCCTCTGGGGGAAGAACCTTTCCCTGATCTCCAACCTAACCCTACCTGGCACAGCTCCAGCCATTCCCTCAGGTGTTATCACAAACTGATTCCTATTTCCATCAAGAATATCCCACAGGGCTGCAGATAATCCCATAGGATGCTGCAGACACAGTTCCATGTCATAGGCAGCACCTCATTTCCCTACAACCAGCTTTGTATCTGTCCTCCCTCCCTGAGAGAGTTAGGACTAAGTCAATGTTTCCATCATCAACCTCACTTTTGAGGGGCTCATAACTCTCAACATTTGTGCTCTCACAGTGCCAAAACTTGGCGCGGAAACACATGGCCCAGATGCAGTTTTATTTGGTAATAAATAGCTTAAATCTCATAAGCTATTTTTCATTTTGGCTTAAACGTGTAAAATGGGAAAAGAAAAATGTGTGGGATTTTTTTTTTCCTACCTTCCAACAATTTTGGAAAGGCAGATTATACTGAGTAATGGCAGGCTTTTTTTTTTTTTTCAGATGCAGACAGCCAACAATGCTATTTCTCAAATCTTTAGCCTTTTTTTATAGGATCAATCGCAGTGCCATCATTGCAGCCCCAGTGTTCTGGGGTTGTTTCGGATTATTTGATTTTTGGCACACTAAGCCTGAAGTGAGAGTTAAAACACAGCAAAGTTCCACAAGCCCTTTAACCAGTGATGGTAATATTTTGAGGATGTATTGCAGTTTTAACCGCACCTCTGTGACCTCACGTTTCTCTGGAGTTCAGCAATTATTGCATCCCAGCACTCTCTGCCCAGCCCTTGGGTGAACACTGGTTTTCGTCAGCAACCCGCCAGGACTTCAGCACTCTCTGATTTACTCCAGAACTCAGACTCTGCTCTACCTACTCCAGCTACTTCCCAGTGGCCAA
The DNA here is from genome assembly GCA_013397295.1 of Polioptila caerulea. NCBI lineage: Eukaryota > Metazoa > Chordata > Aves > Passeriformes > Certhiidae > Polioptila > Polioptila caerulea. The sequence goes on from VYXF01006933.1 coordinate 435,664, forward strand.
AAGCCAAGGAAACGCCCCAAACCCCCAGCCCGAGGATTTGGCTGCCCTTCAAAAGTCCGCCTCAGCTGGAGCAGAGAGAAAAAGTGATTTTGCTCATATGGTCAGCTCCAGTTGGCAGAGGTTCCCCAGTGGGACACTGGGCTACTGTCCAGATGGTGCTGTTGCCGAGTGATTTGTTATCTGTGGGGCTGGGATTTTTTCACAGAAGGCAGTGGGGGATGATTTGGGGAATGAGAACATTGCACTGGTATGAGGAGCTGGGCTGATAATGGGTCAGAGACATGCAACATAGCCCAAGGAGGATTCTGCAGGTTTCATAGGAATCCCAGAAGGTCTTGCATTGGAAGGGACATTTAAAGACCATCTTGTTCCAACTCCACTGCCATGGACATCTTCCATTACTCCCAGGTTGCTACAAGCCCCACCCAGCCTGGCCTTGGACATTTCTAGGGATGCAGGGGCAGCCACAGCAGATCTGGGCACTCTGTGCCAGGGCCTTCCCACCTTCACAGGGAACAATTTCTTCCTAATATCCAATCTAAATCTCTCTTTGTTTCATTTACAACCTTTACCCCTTGTCCTGCCACTATCTGCCCATGTAAAAAGTCCTTCTCCCTCTTCAATACCAGCACCCTTTAGGCTACTGAGAGGCTGCAGTGAGGTGTCCCCACTGCCTTATCTTGTCCATGCTGGACAGCCCATTCCTGTGTGTGTTGATCCCTTCAGACCCACATCCCCCTTTGCTGGGGAGGAGGGCTGAAGGCAACACTGCACAATTGGAAGGATTCCCCCTAAAACAGCTTCCCAGCAAGTTCTCCATCTCAATGCCCAGCTTGCAACCCAACAGCACGGACAAAGCCTCCCCATGCACTGATCCCTTGGCTCAGCCTCCCCAGATCCCAGCAGGTCCAGTGAAAACTTGCCTGCAAGAGAGGAAGGGGGGATTTTCTGCCTGGAAGTAAGGCAGGCAGCTCGTGCTGCAGAGCCCACCCCTTGTCCCAGCAGGGCCCAGCCTGCTGACAGCCCTGTGTACACGTGGTCTCCAGGAGGAGCAGGATGGCTCACATATGGTATGGATTCACAGAGGATCAAGCTGACTCACTGGGTGGGGGAGTGGTGGATCGGAAGAAAAACCCCCAAATACACAGGTACCTCTTGGGCCATCTGTCCTCGGAAATACCAGCCATGAGCCACGTTACAAAGCACGTAGGAGAAGTCATCACTCATGGGAAACTACTCTGCCAGGACACAGCAACCACAACCAAGTGCCTGCTGCACTTTTTGGGGGAAGTTTTTGGTGAACAAAATGCAGCCCTGCATCCTTACAGCAGCCTAGAGACCTTAGAGTGCCTAAAGAGTGCCCTTTCCAGTGCCTAAAGGGGCTTCAAGAGAGCTGGAGAGGGACCTGGGGCAAGAGACGGAGGGACAGGACAAGGAAGAATGTTTTAAGCTGAAAGAAGGTAGACATAGGGTAGATTTATTAGGAAGAAATTCTTGGTTGTGAGGGTGAGCGGACCCTGGCACAGGGTGCCCAGAGCATCTGTGGCTGCCCCATCACTGGCACTGTCCAAGGCCAGGTTGGACAGGGCTTGGAGCAGCCTGGGACAGTGGAAGGCGTCCCTGCCCAGCACAGGGGGTTGGAATTGGCTGAGCTTTAAGGTCCCTTCCAACCCAAACCATTCTGTGATTCTACGATCCAAAGCTACCTCCAGCCACAGCAAGGCCTTCCCACCCCTCATTCACATGGGACGTAACCCAGATCCCACAGCTGGGAGTTTGGAGGAAAACACCAGGCATGCTCCACAGTTGGGAAGCATTTGCTTAACATCAGGCTTGTGCCAGGAATGTCTGAGCAAATCCATGCAAGCTGGCTTCAGTCTCTCTGCAGGGAAGACACAGCGGTGGGTCTGCGCACCCTGCGCTTGCCATCAATGAATGCCTTTTATTTTTTATCTTAAAATTAAGCCAATTGAGTAATTGAACTAGTCTGAGGAAGCAGACCCAGCCACCTCAAACAGAAAAAGCTGTTGCAGAGCCAAAAGGTCTATTCATGCATACATTAAAGACACAGGAACTCCCAACAAATCCAGAATGAACCAAGGGACAAGGGAGACCCATCTGCAAACCAGCAACCCCTGGCTTCATGAGCAGGTGAGGAGGATTGGGACCCTGTCAGCTAAGTCTGCTCCCTCCTTTCAGCAAAATATGACTTCCAGCAGTCTGCTGTCCATAAAATCCGATCAGGCAGAGCTAAAACTGAGCATCATGGGGTGGGAAACTGGTCTGGGTCCAGCAGCCTCGCACTGCACCAACCCCATGGCTGGATACGATGGGCACCTCGTGGGATGCACAGCCCTGGTGAGCTGGGGAAGCTGCTCAGAGAAAAACATTCTTCTCACCAGAGGACAAGCCAAACCAGGTCATCTCAACTCACCTTGAGGCAGGGCAGCAATGTAATGGCAGATGAGTGTATCTCCCTTTACCATTTCCTTCCAAAGAACTGCATCCTCCCACTGTGCACCCTTCCAGGACCTGAGCTGACCTCCCACTATGAATTTTAGCATTCCTGACAGTGTTTTAGCTGAGCCTGCTCAGACAGAAACATTTTTCCTCTCTCACGTGGATGTTGTTTTTATTACCTTGGAAACCTAAGCTCTGCCATTCAGCATAACCAGAAAGCACAGCAGGTACAGGGGGGCTACACAGCCCTCTGCCCTGCTGGACCAGCAAACCCCCTTGCTATATTCCATTAACAGCACCAGGTTGCCACCATTATCTTGTTTTCCAAAGCCAGCCTTGCTTTTGAGAAATAAAATTGACATTCAGAAAGAATTTGACTCGCAGGGCTGCAGGCAGTGCTCTTAACTGAGACAACAAAATAAGAGGTTTTTGGTTAAAGGGTGAAGAATAACCTGTAAATTGTTGTTTAAGGGGCTGGTTAAGTGCCCCATACATACAAAGAGTGGCAATGACTGGAGCCCATGAGCTGTCACACAGCAGGAGGAAGGTGGGATGCTGTGGCATTTCTGCAACCTGGGCACCAGACACTTTTTAATTTAACTGATGCATCCATCCACAAGTTTTCAGAACTAATCACTACCCACCACATATTAGAGGATACTCCTCTCATGCCAGTGGGTTATTTCATGTTAGCAGGGTTTCTCATAGGGGCTTTCAGTGAGTTTAATAGGTATGAGGTTCAGCTGCTTCTCAAACTCCTGGTCTTGGCTCTCTGGAATTTGTGGGAGTCTCAGTATAAGGCACCAGAAATTGGATGGTGGAGGAATGAATGAAGTGAGGCCATCCATCCACAACAGAGCCAAGGGATTTGCCAGTTAATTAGAACAATGCTATTAGGAGAAGGTTGGTGGCCTTGGGGAGAAGCCTGCAGCCCTGTCGAGCTCTTTCCACAAGTGGCTGACCCCCCGGTTAAACCGATGCTTTGACACTGCTTTTCCCAGATGAAATTCCTGCCCGGCACAGCTCCTGTGCTGACAGCTTTGATGTCAGGTGGAGCCTTTAAAAGACCTCCAAAAGATGTTTAAGCAAATGCAGGGTGTGTTGATCCAGGTAACAGAGAGACGTCCCTTGCAGTCCCCGGGAGCCGGGACCGGAGGCTGGCAGACGGACAACGCTCCGTTTCACAGCTGCTGATTAAACTGCCATGACAATGCTCGGCACAACGCCAGATTAATTAGCACTAGCCACATGATCTACAAGTCCCTTTTGGCTTTAAAGCAAAANCAACCCACAAAACTCAAAAAACCCTTTTGTGTTAAAAAAAAAAAAAAAAAAAAAAAAAAAAAAAAATAAATCTAAGGATTTTCCAAACTCATTTTCACACACCTCACCGGCCTGACGCTTTCCCTTGAATTTTCTGTCCCCTAAGTTGTGTCTCTCTTTCACAGGGGCTTGTGCCATTTTTAGATGCTGTGAGCCTGGACGTGTGGCAAGAGGAACTCAGAGTCTGTGTAGCTCTTGGCCTTTCAGAGAGGATGGACTAATCTTTGGCTGATATTTAGCAGAGGCTTGCAGCACCACACGCAACCTCCAGCTTGATACTGTTGTGACCTTTCAGCTCCATTTGTGAGACCATCTGAAATTTGTTTGATTTCAGTTGCTCTTGCAAGGCCTTCAAGCAGGCTTTTCGTGCCATGGCAAGCCAGGGCACACAAAAATTAGCTGTTTCTCTGCTTAAATGGCACAGAGGGAGGGTGGCAAAGTGCAGTGAGAACCAGGGCTGGTGACTGCACCCTGTTTTACAGAGGACAGGATGGGGATGGGGCAGAGCTGTCCTGATCAGCAGAACCAGGGGGTGATGGACCCAGGGCCAGATTCCCCACTCTGCGTGTCTTCCATGGAAAGATGTTTGTACAAGGGCAGGCTGCTGTCATGCTGTTCCCTTCCCACTCCCTCTTGGTGATGCTTTGAGGATCAAAGCCCCTTTTTCCCCTTCGAGCAGCCAAGGCCTCCCACAGGTCTGCAGAGCATTTTCTGTTCACCCCCTCATGTCCAAGGCCAGGTTGGATGAGGCTTTGAGTAAACTGGACTGGTGGGAGGGGTCCCTGCCCATGGCAGGGGCTGGAACTAGATAAGCTTTAAGTTCCCTTACAAAACCATTATATGATTCCATGATTTTCAAATATCGCCCTCCCAGGGCTCCCATGACAGTGAGTGTGTTACCACTGCTAGTAAGAAAAAACAAATAAAAACAGGGATGAGTTTCCACCAGCAGCAGCCTAGAAACCCTTATTTTTCCCTTATATGCACTCTTTTCTCTCAGCAGCAGGCAATTTTCAGCCCTGCAAACCACAGATGCACATGACCAGGACTGGGAAGACACACACTGGAGGGCATTGGGTCAGCCCCAGGAAGGTGGGCAGCACACTTACAGACTGTAAGATAGCTCAGCTTTTATCCATGTATCTCACTTCTGCTTCTTATGGAGACATTTCCATCCCCAAAGGAGTTATCAGAGTGTCACGGCCCTAGATTTCAGGAGGCATTTAGGAAATAGTGATCTGATTCTTTGTAGAATCATGGAATCATTTGGATTGGAAAAGACCTCTAATATCATTGAGTTCAACCATTCCCCCAGCACTGCCAAACCCACCACTCAACCACATCCCCAAGTGACACAGCCACACATTTTTTGGACACTTTCAGGGGTGGTGATTCCACTTCCCTGAGCAGCTGTATCAGAGAAGGATTTTTTCCTAACATCCAAATAGAATACCAGGAATATTTTATCAGGCACTGCGCCAGGCCAGAGCTTCCTTCCTCCTGGCCCCAGAGAGACACCTTCATTTGCTCCAGACTGAGGAGCCAAACAGCTGGAAAGGCTCATTCTCCAGTTTTATTTTGCTCTGGCAAGGTCCTTAGGATGAAAATCCTGCTGCTCCATGGGGGCAAGAGAAGACAGGCTCACGGGGAGAAGGGAACAGGCAACAAACCTGGCTGAGATCACTGGACACCTACTCATACCTGTTATGTTTGGAACTTGCAGGGCAGAAACTTGTCAGTGCTGGGTCCCAGGTGAAGCCAAAAGCCCAGAGCCAAAAGCAGAGGTTTGTGTGTCTTGAAAATCTCTCCACAGGAGGAGAAGAAAACATCCTCTAGCCAGCCTAGCTTGTGGCACAGGTGTTCCCAGCTGTGGACAATGTCACCAAGGAAGCATCCCAAAGCAGTTCCAGATGTATCACATCCAATGCACCTGCTGCCCAGTGGAGCAAGGCCTGCTGCTGGGCACCAAGGATCAGGGGTGACCACATCCACTCTGGGCAACCATGGATTGTCAGCAGGTGACAACCCCGAGGCCAGCTGGGGACTGCAGGGAGCCAAACTGCTGCAAGGAAGGAGCCACGAGGTGATGGGTGCATCAGGAGTGATGCCCAGGGGTGAGGGCCTCGGGCTGACAGAACCTGTGCATCTCAGCGAAGGAAACAGACCAGCAGGGTGATGGTTATGAGGCTGGAGACAGAAACACAGAATCATTCAGGTTGGAAAAGACCTCTAAGGTCATCGAGTCCAACCGTTCCCCAGCATAGCCAAGGCCACCACTGACCCAGGTCCTCAGATGCCACATCCACACGGCTTTTAAACCCCTCCAAGGAGCAAGACTCCAACACTGCCCTGGGCAGCTTGTGGCAATGCCTGACCACCCATTCTGTGCAGAAAATTTCCNAGCCCCTTCCCAGCTCCCTCAGCCCCTCCTGGGGCTCCATTCCCTTCCCCAGCTCCGTTCCCTGCCCTGAACACGCTCCAGCCCCTCGGTGTCTCTCTTGTCCTGAGGGGCCATCTCAGTGGGACCAAGAGCATCCCAAAATTTCCCACCAGTCCAGGACAAACAAACTGCACCACACTCCTCCCTGCAGCACACGAGATCCTACCAGGAACCTGTACAGCTGCCAAGCGGAAAGAAAAATACACAATTTTTTTCTGTTCCACGTGTGACCTCCAGGCCCCAAGGATTTTTACTAATTACCAAATTTAATTTATTTTGCTGTCTTCTCAGTGCTAAGGCTTTGCATTGCTGGGCCTGTATTGTTTCTGTTGCAGCCTGCTGGTGTCCACAGAAATTTCAAATTAAATATCAGGCACACATTAAGGTCAGGCAGCTCAATTCCATTAGCAGGCAGCCAGGCTCAGCCTCTCTGTAATGAATGCTGCTCTCGCCTCCTAATGATAGCAGCAGAGGAACTGGGCAGTGCCAGCCCGTGGTGATTGGCACCCCACTGACACTGGGGACCACTAAATTGATTTTAAAATTCCATTCATCTTCTGCAAATCATGGCTTGAGTCTTCCTGACCTGTGACAAATCTTCATGAGCTGCAATTTGGAAGACAGAGCCAAAAGGGAAGAGAGGGAAAAAATGCACCAAAAAACCCTACAAATAATTCCCAAGAGCAAGAAATAGATTTCAGCTGGGTTGCTCTGCCTCAGTTTCGAGCTCTCTCCCTCAAGGATGTATTCTGCACTCACTTTGTAAGCAAAGTTAGTTTTTTTAACCCATTGCCTGCCACAAAGAGGACTCAGAGGATCCAAGAGCCTCCCCATTGCTGGACTCATGGGCATGGGAGGACTCATGAGCAACAGAGGTGTCCTCCCCACCACCACCCTGACGCCCTCCCAACCCACTGCAGCACGGTCCCCTGGCCAAAAACACATCCAGCTCCCTTCTCATACAGCTAAATGGGATGGCTGCTGCCACCCTTGGGCAAAGGAGACCTACAAAATCATCAGAATATGTTTTTTTCCTACATCCTTTAGCACAACGAGCTCCAACCCAAGGGTGCAGCCAGCTCATGTCTATACCAGACCAGTCCAGGCTGAAAATTCCTCTAGATCCATATCTCAGAGGGTGCTGAGGCCCTGGCACAGGGTGCCCAGAGCTTCTGTGGCTGCCCCTGGATTCCTGTAAAGGTCCAAGGCCCGGTTGGACAGAGCTTGGAGCAACGTGGGATAGTGGAAGGTGTGTGAGCAACATCATTGTTTCAGACATACTCTGAAAATGCTCTTGGGGTGAGGAAAAGGACACAGGGAAGAGGGTGAAATAGACTTTAAGGCACTACCACAGCACGAGGAGTCTGTGTCTCAGGCTGCGAGTTGTCACATCGTTATTGCTGAGGCATTTGGGAGGTTTGTAACAGCTCTTTTACTCCGTAGAGTTCGCCCTTCCTAAAGGAAAACATTTATTCCACTCAAATACAAATAGCAGCTAAACACAGGCCGATCAGTTTAACAGCGCAGTTATGCCCATTAAAGCGACTGTAAAACCAACATCAAGGCATTTCACATTAATTCCCCCTCAGCTACTCCAGAGCTGATTCACTCCGACAAATCCCCTGCTATGGAGAAGTGGCCACAAATCTCCACAGCCCTGCATCAGGTGGCATGGGAAACAAACAAAAAAAAAAGTTGCTGTTGGACTCAAAAGTTTTGTCAAGATCTATCAGGGAAAGAAAACCTGTTGATCAGAGCAGCCAGATGGGGAAGTTGTACCTGTGGTGCCAGCAGATGGGTTTTCCCCCAGATCAATACTTTTAAGCAGATTTCATCAGAAGAGAAGGGGTGTGAGTCTCTCTTCCCACTACGTGAGTGACCTTGGGAAAGTGCCTCCCCTTGGATTTTAACCAAATAATGTTAAAGCTATTATTTAAAAAATAATATTTATCCATGTCTACGACATTAAGAAAGAACTGAGGTTTTCTTTTTTTCATCCAAAAGTCTCAGCTTTCTGTTTCATTTCCAAATCTGTTTCCTGAAGAAGGCAGAGACATCTAATCAAGTTTTTATGGCTAAATACAATCCTTCAGACATCTCCTGTATACACATTTCCTCAAGAGTGACCATAGAAAGAAGAGTATGAAACAGAAATCTGCTTTTCTCCACCCACGTTTACATTTACCCACGAATTTTACATACATAGGAGCAGAATAATCTGCATTTTTCCTGTTCCCTGAATTTTACCCCGAGTGGCCTGCAAGACAGCCACTCGTGCATTGTACAGGTGGAAAGATGAAGGTGGGAGATCCAAAGCTCTTCCTCAGCCCTTAGGAAAGACCAGGGATTCTGATGGGGATCTGCAGAGCTGGGGGTCAGCATGCTGTGCCCACATCCACCTGAACCTCACACGGGGATGTTGGGGTAACCAAGAGCATGTCCAGCACTTTGGGAAGGACTGGGCTCTGCTCCAGGTGTTGGGCACAGATTTTTGGCCTTGGACCACACCCGTGGTGATTTGGGTCATAGAATCCCAAAAGGGTTTGGTTTGGAAGGGACATTTAAAGCTCATCCAGCTCCCCCCCCTGCCATGGGCAGGGACAACTTCCACTGTCCCAGGCTACTCCAAGCCCCTTCCAGCCTGGCCCTGGACACTGCCAGGGATGCAGGGGCAGCCACAGCTGCTCTGGGCACCCTGTGCCAGGGCCTCACACCCTCCCCTCAGCAAAAAAAAAATTTCTTCCTTAAGATGTTCTTCCTATTCAACACCTTATGGGACAGCTGGGACAGATCAAAAACCACAGTGAAAATAATCCAAGATTTTCCACTTATACTGTCAGTTCACAACTGGACCTTTAGAGAGAGCAGGAAAAGATTACAAGGGTTTTTTTCCCCAGTGCTAACTGCTGAACCCAGGAGAAGACTTCTGCCTGGGTGGAAATAATAGAGCACAAATAACACTAACCCATGTAATATCCATTGGATGGGGGTTCTGGCAGATATCAAGTAGAGGAGAGAGAAGCAGTAATTACAAAGCAGTATTTCAGATTAAACCCAGCTCTGTGGGGAAAAAGAAACATCTGTTCAAGACACAAAACCTGTTGACACCTCAGGACTCCCAGTTATATACAAAAAGGGATTAAATTTGGGATCTGAACTTCTCAGTGATATTAATTAAAGCCTGGTGCCTCTAGAACATCAGACGAGCCACGCACTGAATTTCTAAATCTTTCTGGTGCTTCTGAGAGCAATGGACTACAAAGCATCTAACCCTGCTCCTCCATTCAGAAGAAGCATTTTGACCAAGCAAACCAATCTGAGCCCCCAGTTAGGAGGTCTGGGCTGGTTCAGAAATTGTCCAACATTTGGCAGGTCTGAAAACATCAAGCCCTGAAGAGGTGTCTGCAGGCTGTCCCCAAGCCCTGAATATCCTCACACAGGGAGTTGGTGGGCAAAATCCTAGTTCCTGACTTTTTTGTACATTTGGGATGCGAGCAAATGGCCTCAGGTTGTGCCAGGGGAGGTTTAAATTGGATATTAAGAAAATATTTCTTCACTGAAAGAAGAAATTTTCAGGTCAGACCTTAGAATGGACTGCCCAGGGCAGTGATGGAGTCCCCATCCCTGGAGGGGTTTAAAAGCTGTGTGGATGTGGCACCTGGGGACATGGATCAGTGGTGGGCCTGGGCAGTGCTGGGAGCAGGGCTAGACTCCAAGATCTTGGAGGATTTTTCCCAACTTCAAGGATTCTACAATTCTATGATTTTGCAGCGGGATCAGCCCTACTTTTTACAGCAACCACAAAAGCTGTGTGGATGGCAAACTTCCTCTGGGACCCCTGAGTCCAGTCATGCTCCTGAATGCCCCATTTTCTCAAAGACAAGGGGTAGCTCTTCCAGAAAGGTGCCCAGCCCTGCAGAGCAGCCCAGCAGGCTGGACAAAGGTCTCCTTTCCTCTCAATATTGTGGGAACCTGGCAAAAACCTCCTCCACCCCCAGCCTGGAGGTGGAGACCCACAGTTCTTCTGACCATCACCAAGCTGCCTCAGACCAAGTGTGGGATTTCTCTCTGTGTTGCCGTTTTTCCTTGACTTTCTGGTCCATCACCTGCTGCCCTGAGAACTTCCTGAGCTTCTCTCTGTGTGTTACCCTCCCTCCTCCACTATCACCCAGCACTTCCACCACAGAGCGCAGCTAAAATCTCTCCCACAGAGGAAAACTTGCCAAGAATTTTAAGCCCTGCTCTTTGCAGAGAGACACCTTTCTCCCCCAGGGGAGGTGGTATGCACTGACAGACAGAAAAAGCAACTCCTACAGCTGATGGGCTGCAGCCCACCCAACCCCAATCTCAGACGTGGGGAGGAGATCATTCACCATGGGTATTGATGGCTACAAATCACTTTTCATTGGCTTTTTGGTGCCTGAACCTTGGCAAACACCCCACATTGCCACAACGCCGTTGTGCTCTAGGCTTTCATCCCTTTTCTTTCTTTCCCTTTTTTTCCTTTTAATCTTGAAGTCTCATTATATTTGTTGGCTCTCTCAAAGCTCCAGCTCCCTGGCGTGATGCGAAGTGTGCACGTCATGGCATCACTAGAAAAGGGCTTGTTCCTTTTTGGGGAGGGGGAACGCCAATAGCAAATAGGATCTGGAACTATTAATGGACTGGAGAGGAGCACTTTGGCTCAGGGGGCAGGGTGCCCACTCTGCACACCCACCTGCTCCATTAAACTTACCTCCCACAGGCTGCATTCAAAGAGGGCTCCCCAAGGGCCTCTGCAGTGGTGGCAGCTCCAAGCAGGGCTTGTTCTTGGGTGCCCTGGTGCATCTCTCCTCCCCTGCACCACCCTGCTGCCAGGCCCTGGCACCTCTGTGATGCCCTTTGGCCCTCGTGCTGGCCTGGATGTTACCTCCCTCTGCAGGGGATGCTGCCAGCCAGTCGGGTTTCTGCAGAGCACATCCATCCCTGTTTTAAAGTCCATCCCCCATTTAAAGTGCAGGGCTTTGGGAAGGGGCCTTTGCTGCTTCCCCACTCCCATAAATGGGGACAGAAAGCTGTGACCACTTGTGCCAAACCAGCAAAAAGAGGAGTTGGGGGAGAGGGGAGGCACCAGTGCTCCCTGTTCCATGAAAGAGCAGCAGCCCTTCAGCGCAGGTACTTCCTGCACAGCATCCATCAAGAGCACCACCCCCACTAAAAGCAGCGTTTTCTAGAAGTGAAACTGGAAGAGGGATGTGTACTGAGAGCCCACTTGGCACCACACCACGATGTTCCTTTCTGCTGGCCAAATAATGAATGCGACTGTTCTTCAAAGCTAGTTATGAGACAGATCTGCCCATATCCCTGTTCCCAACACCACTTATTACACCATCCATCACAGACATCCCCCAGGGCAGCGGCCAGAGGACAGGGCTGGTTCTTCAGCCTCCTCACCCCTTCATCCTCCCCATCCCTTCAACTCCCTTCAGGGAGCTCTGGGCACATGCAGAGCAGTGCCTTACCCTCCCCTGCACCAACACACACCAGGCCAGTGTGCTAAAGCATCTCAAGTGTTTTCAGCAGGCTTGGGTCCCAGAGCCAGCACCAGCAACCAGGGAGATGTTGGTGCTTGGAGGAGGAATGTGAGGAAGGAGCAACTGGAAAAAACCCCTCGCATCCACAAGGGAAAGCACGGCAGGTATTGTAACACACGGTGGGAAATGAGAGAGGGAAAGGGGGAAAAATCAAGGGCAGGTAATACCAAAAGAGGTGCTNGGCACCTGGGGACATGGATCAGTGGTGGGCCTGGGCAGTGCTGGGAGCAGGGCTAGACTCCAAGATCTTGGAGGATTTTTCCCAACTTCAAGGATTCTACAATTCTATGATTTTGCAGCGGGATCAGCCCTACTTTTTACAGCAACCACAAAAGCTGTGTGGATGGCAAACTTCCTCTGGGACCCCTGAGTCCAGTCATGCTCCTGAATGCCCCATTTTCTCAAAGACAAGGGGTAGCTCTTCCAGAAAGGTGCCCAGCCCTGCAGAGCAGCCCAGCNGTGGGATTGTGAGGGGGATCAGTGCAGTGCCATAGGTTGTTTTTGATGATCCCATTTGATTTATGGGTCCCTTCCAGCTCAGATGACTCCTTGATTCTCAGACTACTCATCCAGCACACAACCAGGCTCAGAAGGCGCTTGCTGAAAAGCAGAAGCTGCAGAGAGACAGGGGATGAGCCTGAGTCTGACAGTGCCAGGGTCAGCCCAGGGGGAAGAGATCTCCCTTGTGCCTTAGCTTCCTATAGGAAAAGGTCCAGTAAGAGATGCTGGGCTGTAGATAAGGAATCCCAGGGGTCCCACAAGGTCTGCATTATGCTTGAGTGTGCTGGTTTGGGCTGGGGCAGAGTTAATTTCCTTCACAGCAGCTGGTGTGGGGCTTTGTTTTGGGTTTGTGCTGAACACAGGGTGGATAACATGGAGATGTTTTTGTTACTGCTGAGCAGGGCTCGCACAGAGCCAAGGCCTTTGCTGCCTTTTGTGTGACAACAGTGGCCAAGATAATATAAAGTGGGGGGAAGAAGGAGGAAGGG
>VYXF01006936.1:14935-35008 GCA_013397295.1 Polioptila caerulea
CTCCCACCCCCTTCATCTCTCACTTCTCTTTCTGTCTGGATTTTTCTCTGACGTTCCTGCATAGCTCGTGGCTCTCCCCACTGTCTCGCTCGTCCCCTTCTTTCTCTTCCCATGACATTTCTGGGGTTGGCTGCACGTGTCCTGGTGCCCCTGCTGTGTGACGATGCACAAGGCTGGGCTGGGGATGTGTCACCAGCTCTGTTATTCCCCTTCTTGGCTGGAAAAATGGACCGGAGGTCACCCAGCCACCCAATTTGGGGACAAGAAGGGGACAATGCAGGGTGGCCCCATCTACATCAAGCTGTGACACCAGCCTGACCCCAGTGATGGATCCTGGGGCTGTCTGGTCCTGGCAGGCAGGATGCCCAGAGCCCTGGAGTGCTGCAGTGGGGCAGGGCCACATGTCACCAGGCTGGGAACCAGCTGCCACCTTCCTGTCCCGCACACGGGGCACAAACAGCTCCATCTTCCCACTGTGGCTCTCCTGTCTGCCTCCAGCTGCCTCTTGCCCACTTCCTCCTCCCCACAGTGGGCGGTTGTGTGACGGCAGCGGCAAATCTCTTCCCCCTCGATGGTGTGCACTGGGTGCTCGGCAGGGGTGACAACTCGCTGTCACCTCACGCTTCAGTCTGGCTGCGCACACCACAGGACTGTGGGCAGGACGCTGGCGTGACGTGGTGGAGACAAAGGGAGGGTGTCAGCAGGGAAAGGGACTGGTGACAGTCCTGCCGTGTCACCAGCCCTGTGCCATTTGTGCAGACCCGGCTAGCACAGCGGCCACTCTGCAGAGATGGCCTGGCTGGGGCTGTCACCTGGTTCTGCTGCTGCCTGTGTCACCCTCCTGTTCGGCTGTGCCTGGCTTGGCTCTGCCACCCAGCCCTCCGCAGGTAAGTGCCTTGGTGGGTCTGGGGGTGATGGGGTAGGGCAGGGACACCTCCCTGGGACACCCCCACATCACATCCCATGACACTTGAAGTTGATGGCTGGGTGTCACGGGGAGAGTTTGGGGCCCTGCTCTGCTGCCTTCCCTCAATGTCCACATTGAGAATCTAAAACCCAGCCGGCCTTTCCCCTTTTTGGCAGCAAAATTCAGATTACTACTCTCGTAACCTGAATTTTCCATCCCCTGGATGTGGAGAGGGAGCAGAGATTGTGGGAGACCTGTCAGATGTAACCAAAGCCCCCTGGGGTAGGATGTTCTGGGGACCATCAGGATAGAAATTCTGGAGGTGGGGTTGACGTGCAGAGCCTGTGTATTTTTCCATTTTGAGCAAGCCAGAAAAGGGATCTGATCCTGAGTTGTTTCTCTGGTATCCTGGGGCCTTCCTGTTCTTCACTTTTGTTCTTCGCAGGCAGCCAAAAATCCCCAACCGCAGGAAGATGAGGAGATGTCTGTGGCTGTGGTGGGGAGCTGGGCTGAGGAGATGGCTGGGACTATCCCAGCCCCGCTGTGGGTTTCCCATCTGCCCTCCTGATCCTGCTGTGCCAGGCTGGGTAGGACAAGGGACCAGAGATTTGGGAGCAGAACCCATCTGGGCTCAGAGCAGGGCACCCAGCTGGGCTGGCACCCTGTGGTGGTGGCTGGCACAGGATGTGCCACAGCTCTGCAGGGTCAGGGCAGCAGGACGTTGGGGGCTCCCCTGCCACGGGACAGGCAGATGCCACCTCCTGTGTTCAGCGGTGGCTCTGCAGGGAGGGGTGACAATGCCTTGTGTCCCTGCAGGGGACAGAGGGGTCAGAGGGCGATCCCTGCTCCGTCTCACTCCCCAGGAGAAGAATGTGTGCTCCGAGGCCTCCGAGGAAGATTTTCTCAAGAGCACCCTCAGCACCCGCCTCCTGCCTGCCCTCTACTCCATGGTCCTGCTGGTGGGGCTGCCAGCCAATGCTCTGGCCTGCTGGGTCCTGGCCATCAACTTCAGGAGATGCTCCAGCACCATCTTCCTGCTCAACCTGGCTGGGGCTGACCTGCTCTTTGTCCTCCTGCTGCCCTTCAAGATCTCCTACCACCTCCTGGGCAACCACTGGCTCTTTGGGGACTACCTGTGCCGCACCATGGTGGCCTTCTTCTATGGGAACATGTACAGCTCCATCCTCTTCCTCACCTGCATCGGCCTGGAGCGCTACATCTCCGTGGCACACCCGTTCCTGTGGAAGGGCTCCAGTTGGGCCAGGGGCAAGGTGGGCATCTGTGTGGGCATCTGGCTGATGGTGGGGCTGGGCATGAGCCCTCTGCTTTTGCACTCCCAAACAAATGATATCTCCAGCCTGAACATCACGACGTGCCACGATGTGCTAGAAAAGGAAACCCAAAGGTTCTTTGGCTACTATTTCCTGTTCCTGGTGGGGCTGGGCTTTGGCCTGCCCTTCATGCTCATGACTGTCTCCTACAGCTGCATCCTGGCACGGCTGGCCAAGGGAGGCAGCTATGGGCAGGTGGTGCGTGTCCTGGCCCTGGTCCTCCTGGTCTTCATCCTCTGCTTCACGCCCAGCAATGTGCTGCTCTTCATCCACTACCTGCTGGAACCCACAGGGTGCAACAACAGCACCTACGTCTCCTATGCCCTGGCTCTGGTGCTCAGTGCCTGCAACAACTGCTTTGATCCCTTCATCTACTTCTATGTCTCCCGGGATTTTCAGAGCTGGGTCCGGGATGCAGGAGGCCAATGCCTGCGGGGGTTCGAGGCCTCATCAGGGAGGTCCACGGAGAAGACAGCCCTGCCCCTGAGGTCCAGTGGGCAGAGCCAAGGCTGCCAAGCTGCGTCCCCCTGCCCTGGGGATGGGGGAGCCTGAAGGGTGCCCACCATGAAGGGCTGGCAATAGATTTGGGAAAAAAACCCACCTGGATCTGAGGTTCACGAGGACTCCACCTCAGGTTTGCATCCCTGATGACACCAGTGCTGCCCAATCCCATGGGACCCGCAGCTGGGTGCCTGGCACCCCGATCTCCCCACCTGCCAGACCCTGCCAGATCCCTCCCCACTCCTCCTGCAGAAACCAAACCCTTCAGAGTACAAATAAACCTTTACTTCTCCGTGCTGGTGGCAGGAATAGGTACAAACACCCTTGCTGAGGGGCTGCCCTCTATTGCCAAGACCACATGCTGGGGACACATGGCCAGCCCTGCTCCTGCTGCTCACCCTTTCCCCCCAAATTATGCCACAGTGGGTGCAAGAAGGGAAGAGGGGATGGTTTGGGTGTCCTGGCCCTGCCCCACAGGCCCAGTGCTGGAGAGGGGACACGCTGTGTTCCCCTGTGCTGGCAGGCACCCCATGCTCCCTGCCTGGCATGGTGCTGTGCTGCCAAAACATGCGGGCACCACGTTCCTCCTTTGGTTTCCCCCTTTACTTGTGTCCCTTGGTGCTGGGCTCGATGAGAGATGAGCTACCCACGGGCAGGAGCACAGGGGGCAGCAGTCCCAGCCCTCCCACAAGGGCGTACCACAGCCCAACATCCTGGTCGCCACTTGTCCCTTTGGTTCCTGATCCCAGCCTGGCTCCGGGATGAGGAGGAGGAGGAGGGTGGGGGTTCCATGATATGGGAGTGAGGGGTACCCATCATCTCTCTCACTGGGGTACCCATCATTGGTGCCACCGGGCACGACTTGAACCCCAGGTCGATGGCCACCCCTTTGGCACAGCGGGTCATGTCACCGGCTGGCCCGGCCCTGGGGGGTGGCCATCGCTCTTCCTGAGGATGACACTGCTGAGCTCCTGGATCAGTTTGTCACTGATGGGTGAGGGAGGCTGCAAGCTCCTCTTCCTGGGCAGCTCCAGGGAGGTCTCTGCTGTGGGGCTGCTCTCCGTTGTGGCTGCCTGCTCCCAGTCCCTGCCCAGCGCCAGGGAAGGCTCCACGTTCCTCTCCAGAGAGGATGTTTTGGTGGGTCTGAGCCCTGGGCTCGGATCTTTGTTGCTTTCCAGGTTCAAGCCCCTTTCGAGGGACACGGCTTTGGTTACAGAGGGACCTGTCACCCTGTGGGCTGGGCTGGCGGGCAGCGAGGAGCGCAGGGCGGTGGCTGGGGGCAGCTCGGGGAACGGGGATGGCTTCTTGGACCTGTCCACAGGGGGCACGGCCGCCAGCTCTGCCAGCAGCCCCTGCCCCAGGTCCAGCGCCGCCAGCTCGGGGAAGTTCCCCACTTCTTCGTAGACAGGATCAGTGTCTGCCTCCTTCTCCTGCTGCTCCTCCAGGGAGTCCTGGTGGATCTTCATGGGCTGGGGAGGGCAGGGGGCAGGGTGAGGGGCACTGCCCACATGGCTCAGCTGTACCCCTCTGTCCCCCCTCACCCTGCCCTCCCTGCACTGCCTGGGGATCCTTGTCCACCACCATGGGGCCAACACCCGCAGGGCACCCACCCTCCACCAGGTCTCTTGGCTCATGCACTGCTGCCCTTTCTTCTCCATGGCTGAGGAAGGGGCAGTTTTGGTGCCTGCCTGCACATGGTCCATGCCACCAGCCCAGCACCCAGACGGTTCCACGGTGGGGCAGGCAGGTGGATGCTGTGCAGAGCACCAAGCCAGGTGAGATGAGGTTCAACCTGGTGGCCTTTTTGGAAATAACATGATGACAAGGCACACCTAAACCTCTTTCCTCACATTTCTTCTATGGATACCCTGTGGGCAATGTGCGCCCAGTGGGAGTGGCTGTGGGAATTGGGCTGGACTGGTGTGGTCTTGCTCGCCCACACTGGGGCCATGCAGAGACCCACATCTCCAGGTAGGGAACATGCAGAGCAGTGGGCACCCCCTCATCTGCCATATCTCTGAGTGCCCGTGGGACACTGCAGGTGAGCCCTGGCACAGTGCAAAGCCAGCAGCAGATGCTCCACGTGTGCAGGTACTTACAAAGAACATGGACAAAGTCCTTCGCGTGTGCAGGCGGCGCTAGAAACAGAGGAGACAGACAGGGGTGAGCACGGAGAGTGCGGAGCAGGGCCACGGGTGCCCAGGCAGGCGGAGGAAGGGCAGAGGGTGCAGGAGCCTGCAGGCAGGGAGAGCTGCCACGGACACAGGCACGGACACGAGCACGGCACACAGCACACAGCACACACAGCACCCATTGGCGCACCAGCCTCTCCAGCCCTGGGGTGGGCACGGGGTCTTGGGATGGGTACAAGGACCAGGATGGCTGCAGGAGCACCTGTGGGCAGGGGGAGCTGCAGGGGCTTTACCAGGGTCTGGTTGGCAGAGAGCATGGTGGCATCAGTGCTGTCTCCGTGCAGGGGCACCAGCGGCATCGTCCCGAATTTCTGCTTGGCGAGGTCGGAGGAGGAGCGTCGGCGCAGGACCACGGGGCGCAGGTCGTCATGCTGTGCACAGGGACAGGGTGGAGATGGGGGTCATGCCCTGCCAGCCCCGTCCCAGCCCTGCCCAGCTGGGGGGCATGACCAGCCTGCACCCACCTGAGCCTTGAGGATGCTGGTGGTCCAGTCCCACAGCTCAGCCTGCCCTGAGCACACTAGGTACCTGCAGAACAAATTACAGAGAAGCTGCCAGGGAGTGGGGACAGTGGGGCCCTTGTCCTCATGTCACCTTGTCACCTTGTCACCTTGGCCCAGAGCCTGGGGCTCTCAGGTTCATCTACACCCCATGGGGCTAAATCTCTGAAAGTCTCTGTGTGCCCAAATTGCTGCTTTAGGGCAAGGTGAGAGCTTTTTGGGCAGTCAGCATCACCCAGGGGTGCTGGTGTGGGTGGGGAGGCAGGAAGGCTGTGTGGCAGGGACATGGGTGGCCCCTGGAGCCTGGCTCCCATCCTGTGCCAGGGACAATGTGGCCCACCACTCTGCCTCTCAAGTGCCCCAGCTCTGCCCTGACCCCGGGGCCTTGTACCACTGCTCCTGGCTGTCCCACTTCCACTAAAACTGAGGAAAGACCTCGACCTCCCTCAGCCTCAGGATGGCAGGGAAAGGTACTCACAGCTGCTGCTTGTCCAGGGTCAGCGTGAAACCCCACCTGGAAAGGAACACAAGGCTGTAGGGCAGCACTGCCAAGCTCAGACACAGCCTGGGGCCTGTGGGCAGTGGGGCAGGGGGCTGAGCTCGCCCCATAGGCACAGGCCTTGGGCCCAGGTGGAGCCTGGTGTACTCCAGCAGCTGGGTTTGGGTGCTAGGAGCAGGGACTGAGGGATGGATATCTGACCCAGTGCCATGGTTGGGAAGGTCCCACTTACTGAGCTGGTGGCTTCAGCTTCTTCCGAATGCCCATGTAAACCTTGGCTGCGTCCAGGGGCCACTCACGCTCTGGCTTGGCACTCTGGGAAAGGACATCCAGTGGGTCAGCCTGGCTTGGTGCCAACCTCCCTGCCAGGAGGACAGCCACCACCGTGCCGCTGTCTCCAGACTCCTCCTCCCTGCCTCTCCTCCCACCCCGGGGCTCAGGGCCATCTCACAGCATTCCCTAGTACCCTCTTCTCCTTGAGCAGCAGCAGCCTCCTATCGCGGATAACGAAGTAACGCTCCTGAAACTTGTTCCCCAGCAGCTTGGGGGGCTCCTCACGGCATTTCAGCAGCCCACACTTGGGAGTCTCACGCTTGGCACCTGCCCAGTGTGGGGACATGAGGGTCAGGCGGGCTGGCAGGGTGGGACTGCAGGGGGATCCCACTGTGGGTCTCAGTGATGTGCCCCTGATGGTGAGCAGGGCAAGGGGAAGCTCAGGCAGAGCTGTCCCACACTGGGGACACCCAGGGCTGGGTCCCTTTGTGCTCGCCTTACCTGTGAAGAGACAGCTGCCCTCGCCGATGGGCACCTTCCTCACCAGCAGGTAGGCAGTGCTGGGCTCTGGGAGCTTGCACCACTGCAAGGCCTGCTCCAGCACCTTCTCCTTGGGGTGCAGGGGCCGCTCTGGGGACACAGGGACACTCTCACCACTGTGTCCCCTCCCCTGTGTCCTCTGCCACCACCAGAAAGCCACCCCTTGTACCCCACACCTCCCCCTGGCCACGCCAGGAGCACCCCCTGGGCCACCTCCCCGTGCTCACCCAGCTCCCCATTCTCCAGCGCCTCGAAAGTCAGCCAGATGTCCAGGCTGGCGGCCACGTTGCGCATCTCCAGCACCTGGTTGGTCAGTTCCTCTGCGGTCATCGTGGGGGACACCTGGGGCCGGACACACGGGGAGCTGTGGTGGGTGGTGCAGGATGGGTCCCAGGGACCTGTGCCCCTCCTCGCTCGCTCTGGTACAGCCCTGCTTTGGCACTCACCTTCAGGGTGACGCAGCAGTCAGGCACCTTCTGCTCCAGGTAAACCTCGATGATGAGGTCCCCGGCCTGGGAGAGCTGCAGGGAGAGCGGGTGGCATTGGTGTGGTGCTGGTGTGGGTGCTGAGCACATCCCATCTTCCCAGGGGCTGCAGATGGTGTCCTGGGAAGCTGGGGCTGCTTCTCCCCTGGGCAGGAGCCTCAAGGTGATGGGCACAGCGGAGATAAGAGGGGGAGTGCCCTTTCCCAAATGTGGATATGGAACAGTGGGGACTCAGGGTGGGCAGCTGGGAGTGTCCCCATCCTCCAGTTAGTCCTCCCAGCCCAGGGGTCCCTGGTGTGGTGGGGACCAACAAGCACATTTCCAGTACCTGTGTGTCCTTCCAGGTGGTGATCAGGCTGTTCTCCAGATCCATCTGGGATACCTGATCCTCATCAATCTGCCAGAGGAAGGGTGCACAGGGTCAGTGCGGAGCGGGATCCGGCTTGAGGACACAAGGCCAGGATGGAGGGATGCAGGGGGAGGCAGAGGTGGGCGCTATGGGGGCATCCAAGGGGGTCTGGATCAGACCCAGCCTAGAGGGGGCTGCAGGCCCCTGCTTACGTTGAAGATGCTGACATAGTTGTCAATGAGATCTTCCATCACCTTGACCTCATGCTCCCCTTTGCCGTCAGTCTGGAAGAGGCTGGGTGCGAAGAGCAGCGACAGGTTCTTGGTGCTCATCTGGTTGAGGTCTGCACATTTCTGCACCCTGGCACACAGAGTGCAGGGGTGAGGGGCTGGTCCCACTCAGGGTGGGGTTTCAGCCCCAGCCACCTTCCTCTGCCTCACACAAACAGCCTGGATGTCCACAGCCCCTAAAAAGTAGGAACTTCCAACTGGGCAGTTCCAGTTTTGAGAACTTCCCTCTGCCATGAAACCAGACAACAGTGCTACCTCAAGCTCTGACTCAGGGATGGCAATTGAGTGTTTTCTGTCTTTTTGGGGCACTGGATGACATTTATGTCTCACAGGGTAATGTCCCCTAGTCCCAAACCTCCTGTCGCTCCCCCTTGCTGCAGGATGATTTTGGGAATGTTCAAGGTGTTCCAGACATATTCCAGCACCAGCTGTGGGTGAAGCAGGGCATGGGGCCCTCCCTGTCTCTTAAGGATAGAAGCCAGCATTCCCTGGGCAGCAGGGAGACCCCACAGTGCTGGCTGGACCAGGGGACCCTGAGAGGAGGGCCCCACTGACCGGTAGAGGTGCCCAATGAGCGCAGCCAGGGTCTTGTGGTTGAGGCGAGGCAGGCGATGGATGAGCTCCTTGTACCGCTCCAAGCGCTGCGGCTTCGAGGGGATTTCTGGAGGGAGGAAAACCAGATCCTGGCTGAACCCAGCAGATCCAGAGGTGACACGGCACCAAGGCTGGCACCAGCACCCATCCAGAGGAACGCTGTCCCCACAGAGTGGAGCAGGGCTGAGTGAAGGAGGTACCTGCAGCCTCCTTCCACTGGGGGTGCAGCTCCAGGGTGAAGATGGGATCTTCCAGCTCCCGGAAGAACCTCTTCAGCACATCAGTGACATCCTCGATGAAGTTGTCGCTGATGCGCAGCTTGACGTTGCGGGCATCGCGCCGGAACTCCTCCATCAGTACCTTGATCCGGGACTTGGCTCCGTTCTTGCGGTAAATCCCCTCGTGCCGCAGCCCTGGGACAGGGACATGGGGTCAGATCATGCTCACAGAATCCCTCACGGAGCTGGTGACCCCAGAGCGGTGCCTCCTGCCTGGGTTCATCCCTGGCTGTCGGAGGGTGCTGGGCCGGGCTGGGCTCACCATACTGGGTGATGAAGGCGATGCAGGAGTCCACAATGATGGGGATGTCCCCCCGGCTCAGCTGCTGGTCCCGCAGAGCGTTGCCCCGGCCCCCTGCTGACGCTTGGATGTCACTGTACCACGCTGCCGAGTCCGCCCGTGACAAGCCCTGCAGGTAAAATGTCCTGAGAACAACAAGGGCAGAAAAGAGGGAATGAGGGTTGTCACAGGGGCTGGTGATCCCCTCCTGCCCGTGACAGGGAGTGAGGGCCAGCCAGGCTGAGCCGAATGGCACCCCACCCCACCAAAACACCTCTGCAAGCCCCTGGGTCACAGCCCTGCCGTCCCAGTAACTTCCCCACCAGGGATTTGGGATCAGCATCGGCCCATCCATGAGTGCCTTTGCCCTGGGCAGCATGCCGACATTTCTTGGCTCATTCCCCGTTATCCCCACGGCCAGGACTCACCTCCCCATCTCCACCAGGACCAGCAGCTCCTTCTTCTCTGGGGTGTCCGTAGGGAGAACCAGATCTGCATTGGGGTGAGAAGCTGAGGAGTCAGAGCCACGCATGGCCACCACGTGGAGCCTGTCCCGGGCTGTGACACGGCACTCACTGAGCTCCTGCAGCCGCCGCAGGTTGATGCTGTCCTCGGCCCCGTCCTCCTCGGCGGGGCAGATGAAGAGGTGGCCTTTCTGCAGGATGAAGAAGGCCCGCTGCCAGCGCTCGGGGTTCAGCATGCACTTGTAGCGCAGCTGGCCCACGCGCTGGAACTCGTAGCCCAGCAGGCAGTGGCAGCTCACGGGGGTGAACCACTGTGGGATGGAACAGGAGATGAGTGGGGTGTGGACAGGGCTCCATGCCTGAGGGCTGACCACCTCGAGGATGGGGACAGGTCACCAGGGAGGATGGGAGCCCCTGGAAAGGGAGGAGAGTGCTTCTCACAGAGGATGAAGGGCATGGGGAGCAGTGAGGAATCGCAGCAGGGACGCAGGGAGAGTCAGGGGGCACGTTGGAGCTGGCTCACCTTGCCAATGGCACTGGCCCAGGCCTGCAGCATTTCAGGCCCATCAGTTCCCAGCTGCTGCACTTTCTCCCCAGTGAGGAAGAGCTCAAGGGTGAAGCGGAACCTGCAGAGGATGAACCAGCCCATGAGGGCAACTCTGTCCCTGCCCCCAGAGCCAGGGCAGCCATTGCTCCAAGCAGGGAGCCCAGCCCTCCCCTGTGTGCCCCACGCTTCCTGGGCATGACTGGGGGCACGGCTGGAGGTACCTCTCAGTGGGGCCAGGGCTAGTGAGTGCCTGGTGGGCTCTGTTGACCCCCAGGGAGATGAGATCCCCGCTGTCGATGTGGCCCAGGGGCTCAGTGCATTTCTCAGTCTCGAAGAAGAGCAGGGCTCTCTCCAGGGAGCACCACGTGCGCTGGAAGTCTGCAGGAATGGGGGTTCAGTGGCACCAGGGTGGGCACCCACCGGCTGCCCTCCCAAGCTGCCCACACTCACCCTCTTTGCTCTTCCTGGCCCCTGGGAGCTTCGGGGGGGCCGTGGCCCGGTACAGGTACCCACTGTGTGCCACTGGCTGGGTGATCTCGTTGTAGACGCCCTCTGGACCCAGGTCCCGAGCGTGGGGGCTCCCTGTAGGACACAGTACTGAGGGTGGGGGGGAGCAGGGACCCACCAAATTGTGGGTGCCAGAGGGAGATCCCTCTCATGCAGGTGTAGGCAACGGGGTGTGCAAGCATGGGGTTCCCTGAACAGGGACTACAGAGGAACCTGCTAATCAGAGATTCCATAGGAATCCTTAAATAGGGTGGGTCCCCCAGGGAGCCAGGACACCGGACACCCTGAGTGTCCCCAGCTTTGGGCCATGCTAGGTGGGGCAGGGCCAGCAACAAAGAGGAATTTCCTCTGCCACAGCCAGATGGGGCTGGAAGGTCTTTGTTACCTGAAAGGTTCCTGGGCCTTTTGCTCTCTGGTCCCCACCAAAGGTCGGCCCCTGGGGCCACCTCACTTGCAGCAGGATCAGAGGCCAGGGCAGCCTCCGAGGTTGAGAAGAACTGCAGGATAGTCTTGAGCAGGGCTGGTCCTGCCACTGCAGTGCACAGCGCCTGGGGTGAAACAGGCACATTTAGGGACCATGTCCTGGCTCATGGAGAACCCAGCACCCTCCCAGGGCTGCTCCAAGGCAGCCAAACCAGGGCACAACTTCCCAAAATCTGCCTGGCGCGAGCAAGTGAGCGCACGCAGCCAGGCAGGAGGGGCTGGCACCTCAGACCAGGAGCTCTGGGTGGCTCCCAGCACCTCGAGATGTCCCCTACCTGGAGCACCTCCTCCTGAGTGGTGTAGTGGGGGTGGGGCAGGCGGTACCGTCCCTCCCGGTACTTGCGGGTGATGAAGTCCCGTCTCTGCTCGGCGCCGCTGTCCGGGGTGATGGCCTCGGTGGCAGGGAGCCGAGCGGCCCAGAACCGGTTGGCTCGGTCATTTCCCAGCACGATGAAGAGCTGTGGGAGAGTCCCATGGTCACGGGGAGCCCCAGGCTGAGCAGGAGGAGCAGAGTTCCCAGTGTTCCTGCATCCCGAGGGAGACTGTGGGGCTGCTGCCCTGCTCGAGGAGCAGCCTGGCCCCTCAACACACCATGCCCTGCCCTGAGTGCCTCACCTGCATGGGTTCATGGCACCCCTGAGTGCCTCACTTGCACAATTTCATGGCACCCTTGAGTGCCTCACTTGCACAATTTCATGGCACCCTCGGGTGCCTCACTTGGACAATTTCATGGCACACTCAAGTGCCTCATCTGCACAATTTCATTTCAACCCTGAGTGTCTCACCTGCACAATTTCATTGGACCAGACGCTGGTGTCCAGCTTCAGGCTTTGCACCTTGGAAATGTTGGAGCCCAGGCTGCGGTGCTGCCCTGCAGGGAGCAGGAGAGTCAGCATCCCTTGATCCTGCCAGAGAACTGGGCCCCAAGTTATGCCCACACCCCGGCCAGCACCCTGCCTGCTGGGCCAGCCCAGCCCACACCCCCCAGATGCCCCTTGGACGTTGTCCCACCTGCACACTGCTTGCAGATGACCACACACAGGTTGATGGATGCCCAGTCGGGACTCTGAGCCCAGCAGTCGGCACAGTATTTGTTGGCTTTGTTGGACCAGATCTTCTCTGCCACCTCATAGTCGTAGAGCATCTCAGCAATGGCCTCCTGCAGCGCCTCCATCCACTCCCGCTTCTCCCGCTCCGACTCCGCCACGAAGCTGGGAGCACGAGCACAGGGGGACCTCAGGGCACTGCAGCCACCAGCAGCCAGGCCCAGCCCCTGGCCACTGCTCAGCCCCCCTGGAGCCAGGATACCTGAACGTTTTGGAGGGGGTGAGGAGCTCGAAGCTGCGGCCCTTGGCCTCGCGGATGGTGGAGCCGCGCATCTCGATGAAGCACATGGCAATGCCCATTTTGAAGAACTGCAATTCGGAGTGACAGTGGTGTTGGTTCTGAACGCACCATCCTGGCCGTGCCTGCGGTGTTGGGGCTGCAGCCACGGCGCTGCCTCCAGCACCCCCAGCATCCCATCCCTGCTTTGCCTGGACAAGCCCCTGCCACTCTCTCAGCTACCTCTCATCTGACATAGCAGCGTGTGCAAACACATTCTGCCTTCAAATGAGAGGCAGGTTCTGCCCACAACCCCTGAAATGTGGCTATCCAGGTCCCTTTCTTTTGGGGATTTGAGTCAGGGACACTCATAAAACAAACATCAACCCGAGCCAACTCCTCAGAGCTGATACTGCTTAGTGCACAGCAAATAACCTGGAAGGGAGGTGATGGGAATAAAAACAGAGGTGCTAAAAAAATTCAGCAGGAAGGAAGTGAGGCATTCTGCGGGCAGCAGCAGCAGCGTGGGAGGTGACAGGGACCAGCTGTCACTCCGAGTCCCCCTTGCAGCAGGTATGTTTGCTGCTGATTCCATGGCCATTGATCCAGCTGTCCTGGGGTGGGTTGGGATGCTTGGTGTGACCAAGACCAAAATGCCTGGTGGAGATGATGATAATTTGGTGATGGTGAGAAGACTGGGAGGGGGATCCATTCTTGGTACCCATCACTGCTGCTCTGGGCAGGATTTCCAGCTTCCTGCTCTGCCATTCCCTTTTCCCTGCCCAACTGTTTCCTCTCTGCTCTCCCTTTGGCATCAGCCCTGGCTCAGCTCCCTCCGTCCCTCTCACCCTATGTGGGGGTCTGCTCTGGCCACGAACCTGCTCACTCTTGTACAGCCACATCTCAGGAAGGCTCAGGGCTGCAAAAACCTTGGACTTCTGGCCCTTTAGCTCCAGGGTTCCCGACTTCTGGCAGTGGGCGCTGTTGGCAGGCCGGGGCCGGGACCCCACCAGGCGCTGCTCCATCACCTTCTTCTGCAGCGTGGAGCACCACTCATTCCTCTGGGCTGGGGATCAGGCAGGAGGGAGTGGGGCTGAGCCCTTCCCAACATGGACCAGAGCACCCAGAAGGCAGGCAGGGGATGTTTGGGCAACGGGGTGAGAGCTGCCTGAGGGATGCTCTGGCTGGAGAAGGGAGGCAAGGATGGTTCCTTAGGGCTGGTGAGCCCTGGCCCAGGTTTTCACTCACCCTCGTTCTCAGCACGGAAGACAAAGATCCGATGACTGGTGATGACCTGGAACTTGTTGTCCTTGGTGGAACGAGCCATTTCGATCACAGACAGTGGGATCACTCCTTTGGGATAGGGCTCCTGGAACAAGCCCCAGATGGGCTTACCCCCTTTGCCCTCCCCACAGGGCACCTCCATGACCTGGTACATCCTCCACATGCCACCCAGGAGCCCCAGGCAGGGTTACCCCCTTTGCCCTTCCACAGGGCACACCCATGACCTGACACATCCTCCACATTCCCTGGGTGCTCTGCTGGTGCTGCCTCACAGCACAGCCTGTGGGCACCAGCAGCCAGGTGGGTGCTGGGGGTTCAGGAAGGGGTGGATCCATGGCTGGGACGCTATTTCCAGCAGGACCTCCCCTCTCCTGTTAGCTCCTTTTGCTATCCTGGGCTCCCTATGGTTGAGGCTGTGCTGGGACCCTTCTGGGCTTCAGCTGCTCTACCCTGGTGATGGCAGAGCCTTGCTGGCACCTTCCAAAAGGACAAGGGGAGGCAACAGGGATGTGGCAGTTCCCCAGGTGGCATTGAGATTCAGCCTCCCCACCCTGTCCCACTCTGCTCCTTGGTACCTTCTCACTGCTGAAGTACATCAGGTTCTTCCCATCGAAACGGACGTAGCGTCTCTGGAAGACATAGTTCCTGTTGGGATGGCAGAAAAGCTGTTGGGAAGGGGATAATTCCCCCTCACAGACCCTTCCTTGTCCCAGGCACAGCTGTGCAGAGGGCCTTGCAGCACATCTGGGGTACCCAAGAGGTTCCTCTTCCAAGGGGAGCACAGTGACCAGTGCGGCCACCTCACCTTGCCCAAGGGGGCTTTACCTATGGGGGCTGCCCCATACCTGGAAGCGCTCCAAGCCAGTTGGAGGAGGCTTGGAGAAACCTGGGGTAGCAGAAGATGTCCCTGTCCACGGCAGGGAGTGGAATGAGATGACCTGAAGGCCTCTCCCAACCCAAAGCCTGCTGTGATTCCACGCCTGCCCCACGTACCCCTGTGGGGACAGCTTGTCCAGCCAGCCACTGAGCATGGTGGGCCGGGGCTCGCACAGCGACGTGAAGCTGGCGTATGGGGAGATGGTGAGGTCATCCAGGACCTCGTCAGGGTACAGGTGGGCTGGCAGGCTGAACAGGGTGCCCTCGGCACGGGGGGCCTCCACGGTGGAATATCCCTCGGAGTCATTCTGGGCGATGCGCTCGATGAGCCGGCTCCGGCCCTCCTCGTCCTCGCTCCGGCCCTCGCTGCTGCACTCGCTGCTCGTCCTGGGGGAAAAGGGGCTGTGAGGGAGCCAGTCAGCACAGCAGGTCAGTCCCACCCTGTGGGTGTTTAGGGCCTTTTGGCTAGCTCTGGCCCCCCCACACGACCTCGGTCTGGCTTCTCTGCTGCCGGGCAGATCCAGCCTGACCCGTGGGTTCCCGGTGCGGCACTCGGCGGCAGATTTGCGGTGACGGCTGTGGCGAAGTAAAGGAGAGTCTCTGCCTTGGGGGTAGTAAAGCTGATTTATTGATTGGGCACCCGACGGCGCCTCTCCCTCCGATGTCTTTTCCCCAGGGCAGAGCGNCAGAGAACTTTTGGGGCTTGGGGAGGGTCGTCTTGCCCAGGAGAGGTAGGGTAGGAAAAGGTACAACCAAGTACAAAAATACAAGGGTACAAGGAACAAACCATTAATACAAAGTTGATTACAAAGCACACCACTACACCACCCCATCTGGGGACACCTGGCACTGCTCCTGGCCTCATCCTGACCTGCCTGGGGCACACAGCGGTGTTGGGGTTTGCATCTCTGTGAGTGCTCAGGAGCCCTGTGGCCATCAGCAGGCCGAGGCTCAGCCAGTCCTACGTGATGGCACAAAGGCTGGGGCTTTAGGGAATGTCACACAGGCCACCACCACACGTCTCCAAACCTCTGGCATCACTTTCTTCCCCTCTTCACAGGCAGCAAAACGAAGCCAGGCAGCTTCCCAATCCCATATCCTGCTCCACACCTGCCCCAGCTGCTCCCTCCCTCTGCCCCTCCAACATTCCCAGAACTGTGGAACTCCAGCCATGACACCTTTGTGCCTGCTCATGTGTCCAGCCAAAATTCTGGGCTGGCAGAGCTCCTGCATCCATCTCCACTCCTTGGGAAGCCATGCTAAAGCCCCAGTTGGGCCTGCTGAGGCTCTCCAGCCATAACAATAAAAGGAAATGATAAAAATAAACTACTAAGCCTGCCCCTTCCCATCACCCCTCTCAACCAGGCGTTTTTCTTTCCCTGGAAAGGAAATGTGCTGGAAAATGTCTGACAGTCCCAGGAGCTCACAGGGAGCCTGCCCAGGTGCAATGGTGATGGGCAGGAGGACAGTTGTGGCAGTTGGGACACGCCAGCACCGACAGGAGAGCATCCATGCCAAATTCCACTGTGGAATCCAGTGCCAGGGGAAGAGGAGGCTCCTTAAAAGGCAACAAGGATGATCCAAGACTTGTCCCAGCTTCTGTCTGAGGAGCACCTGAGCAAACTGGGCATCTCCAGGGGACAGGGTGAGTGATGGGGGCAGGGTCATGAGGAGAACTGAAAGGACTCTCCTGGCCATCACTGCCTCAGCACAGGAGCTGGGTGGCACCAGACAAAGCCAGCAGGATCAAGGTGCAGAACCACGTGGGAAAGGAGCAGGTGAGCTGTGGGAATCCTCCGTGGAGGTGGAGACATTTTTGGAGAAGAAACCCACAGAATGTGAGAAAGTGTCTCCAGTGTAAGTTCATGAAAAAATCCATGACCAGAAGGATCCCAAACACCTCTCCTCGTAAATTCTCCCAATACCTGGATTTGGGCACTGCCCATGCTAGGACAGGCCCTGGACAGGCACCTTCTGAGGCCATGGGACATCAGATGTTACTGATCCACAAGGGACAGGAGCAAGCCCTAAATCTGCCAGGGAGGGTGCTGGGCTGGAGCCATCCCAGCTGGGGGTCTGCTCCAGGGAAGTGGGGCAGTGGATGGGGCTGAGGAGGGGATGGAGAGGGACCATGGCCTGTTTGGCTCCAGGAAAGACAAGAAATAGCCCTGGATGGCTTCGAGGCTCGAGGCTGGAAGCACAAGGAAAATTGCTGTTTAATTAGCACAAGAGAGCCTTGGCAGGGTGACTCATCTGGCTGGAGTCCCAGCCTGGTGTGCAGATGCTTCAGGAAGGACTGGACAGGGAATGGTGTGGCTGGAGGAGTCTGTGAGTCACAGGCAGCCTGGGGTGCCAGGGTTGAGTGGGAGGCAGACCCATGGAATGGGTCAGGGCAAGAGGAAAATGGGAAAAAATCCATGACAGCCCCTTCCTGAGCTGTGACTTAGTCAGTAAAAGTGTAAAGAGATGGAGGGCACTGAGCATCTGGTAAGGACAAGCACAGTGCCTGGTGAGGCTGACCCAGACCCCTGAGCTCTGTGAGGTGACCCAGACACTGCTGTGCCACCTCTCTGTCCTCCTGAGAGCGATGGCTGGAGCAGGGCACCAGCATTTCAGGGGGCTGAGCATCACCAGCGTGCATGAAGGTGCTCAGACTCAGAGCAGGTAAATCCCACCCTACACTCCTGCTGCAGCCTCAGAGACCCAGCTCCCAGTTTGCAGGGAATTTTGCATTCCTCTTCCTCGTTCTGAAGATATTTTCTGGCTGGTAAGGTGGCTCTTCCCACCCCTGACACTGACACTGCCCACCCCCCCCAAGCAAGGGAGCAGCATGGGCCAGATGAAGCTCCCCCAGAACAGGGCAAGGAGTTACCACAGGTAGGAAAAGGGGTAGAAGGACCTCTCTGAAGTTTGGGACTGGGAAATATTTCCCATGACAAGTGGATTGGTGGGCTGCAGAGGACACCTGGTCATTCCCAGTGACACAAGGGAGAGGACTGGCTGAGCTGGAGAAACAGCAGTGCTGCAGGGGAGGATCAGGAGATCAGAGAGGCAGCAGAGCTGGGGCCAGGACTGGCCAGCAGCCCCTCAGAGGCTGAGCAGGATCCCACAGCTCTGCTCCACGGAATCGTGGTGGCACCAGGGGGGCTGGGCTTGGGAGGAAAGCGCTGGATGATGGAGTCTGTGAGCACAGTGTGAAAGGTTCTCAAAGGCTTTTCTGCCTCCTGTTCCACTCTCCACACCCCAGCCACACTGGTGCTTGGGCTGGGAGAAAAAATCCTGTGAGCTGCTGCCCCTGATCCTGCTGATGGTCACATCCTGCCTCTCCTCAGCAGGGCCAGCAGCAAAATCCCACAGCTGCAAGTGCCTGGCCAATTCCCTTGGGATGTGCTGGATCCCAGCTCCCTGGAAGCCATTGGGTGCAGATAAGTCAGTGTCCATGTCCTCTCTGGCCTGATTCAGAGGCTCCACAGGAGATGTCAGTATTTCTGTTTACAAAACTCCAGTTCCCAGGTATTTGCAGTTCCCTGCCTGTGGCAGTGATTGTGCCACTGGATCAGGAGTCACGGCGGTGCCAGAGCACGAGAGGGACAGGACCCACACTGGGGCAGAACGACAGGGCCATGGACATGCACTGGCCAGCAGGGCCACGCTGGAGCTGAAGGCCACAGAGCTGCAGCTCACCTCCTCCTCTCTAAGCAACACAGGAAAAGGAACCCTCCCCATCCGAAATGGGAAGAGCAGCTTTCCTTCCTCTTTCTGAGATGCTATCAGGAGTTATGGAAAGTACATTTCAAAAGTGTTTTAAAGGTGCCCCTCACAATTTCACTGTCCACCATCACCAGTGACTGAGCAGCAAATACCGATCTGATGCTGCTGGAGCCTTCAGGGATTGTACAACCTCTCATTGGGAGCTTGGAGCCATCTAATTTCTGAATAATCTCCATCTCCCATGGTGTTTCCCTGTTCCCAGAGGACAAATCCAGGTTCCTCTGGGTGTACAGGTGCCCAGTGCCACTGGTGGTGCCCTGGCTGTGCACTCAGAAATCTCTTGTCAGGCACTGTCCCCCCACCAGCACAGATCCTTCTCATCTCCCAACACGTCAGCTCTTCTGGAGACTGCTGACACCATGCCAGACACTCCTGATGAGCTCTGCCATGGGGAAAAAACCCCATCCCCTCTCAGGCTGTCCCCAGGGGTGTGCCCTGTCCCCTGACGCCCAGCAGAGCCCCTGTGGCCCAGAGGAGCTGATCCCTACCTGCGGCCTTCCCGCTCCAGCTCCAGCTCGGACACAGCCTCGTAGCTCTGCTCAGAGGAGATGCCAGCACCCTGGGAAGAGATAATGGTCACATCTCCTGTCCCCTGTGCCCTGTCCCATCCCAGACTCCCTCAGCCTGCCTGGCCTACAACGCAGGGGCTCAACCTGTGACCCTCAACCCGAAACAGAATCACAGATTCTCCTAAGCGGGAAGGGACACATCCAATCCTACTCGAGGCTCTGCCCAAACCCCCAGCAATCCCCCTGTGCATCCCTGGCAGCGCTGTCCAAACGCTCCTGGAGCTCCAGCAGCCTCGGGGCCGTGCCCATTCCCTGGGCAGCCTGGGCAGTGCCCAGCACCCTCTGGAGGAAGAACCTTCCCCAGGCACTGGTGAGCACTGTGGCCTCACCAGCTGCAACTCCCGACTTTGCAGCAGCTGGTGGGATGCAGAGTGACCACAGGGGACAGCCACCACCCCCACAGTGTCCTCTCACCTTTGGCTGCCGGGGTGGGGCCACATGGCCAAAGATGGTCTCGCTGTAGGGGCTGACGGGCGGATCATTCACCTCTGTGGGCAGAGACAGGCAGGCAAAGGCATCAGTGGCGCCTGCGCTGAGGGAGGGACCAGCCAGGACTCCCGGTCCTGGAGAGGGGCACTCCCTCGGGCCCACCACAGTGCACCCCAACACCCAGGACATCTGACACCGTGACACGTGTGGGGTTGGGCTCTGCCTGGAATGGGCCACCCGAGGCCCCGAGCGAGGCAGGAGCAGGGGCAGGGCCGGGGGACAGGCAGGGTGTGTGGGTGATGCCCTCCCCCCCTTCCTCGGGGACACCGGAGGTCCCTGCTGTGCACCGGTGTCCCGGGGGCTCTCACCTGGCTTGCTGGTGGGTCTCTGTGGGATGGGGGGCAGGGCCCCGCTGGACCAGCCAGGACTGCAGGAAAACAGACAGGGGTTACTGTGGCTGGACTGGGAGCCTCTGGTGGCCTGTCTGGCCGGACAGGAACTGCTGGACGCTGCTCCTGAGCCCGGCTTTGTCCCCTGGAATGTGCAGCATCCCCTCCCTGCTCCCAGTGCCCTCCTTGCTCCNCCCTCCTTGCCCCCTTCTCTTCCCAACCCTGGGACTGCTGGGCTGTGTTTTCTGGGGCTGTGGGCATTTCCCACCCCAGCATCTCCCCACTCTGACATCTCCCACCTAATTCCCAGCAGGAGCCAGCCCCAGAACCCCCACTCAACCACCCCGTAACCATGCTGGGGACCCCCAGCCCTGCTGCCAGAGGGGCAGAGAAAGGGCAGCAGCCTCTCCCT
>VYXF01006936.1:37383-53409 GCA_013397295.1 Polioptila caerulea
GGGACGCTCCGCCCGAAGCGATGGCCAGCACAGCCGCGGGACAGAGCCTGCTGAGGGCCTTTTTCCCATGAATCACGCCGCTCCGCACTAAACCATCTGTGCTGACTGTGCTGCCACTGGCTCTTTTTCCAGTTCCTCCATTTCCCTCTATTGTTCGGCTCAGGCTTCCTTCCTGCTGCCTGCACGCTCCCACGCATCCCC
The DNA here is from genome assembly GCA_013397295.1 of Polioptila caerulea. Classification (NCBI taxonomy): domain Eukaryota; kingdom Metazoa; phylum Chordata; class Aves; order Passeriformes; family Certhiidae; genus Polioptila; species Polioptila caerulea. The sequence continues at coordinate 37,585 of VYXF01006936.1, forward strand.
TGCCCCCTCCCGCAGGGGCCGCGTCCCAAACGCGGCCGGGGGGAGCCGGGCTGAGCCCCCGTGCCCAGCACGGGCACGTCCCAGCCCCGCCTGCCCGGGCAAGGGCTGCGTGGGTGCCGCGGGGAGATGCCCTGGGAGGCTGCGGCGTCCCCGCCAGCACGTGGGGCACGCTGTCAGCGAGAAGGAGGGACAGTCACGGCAGGGGCTGGGACGTGGGGAGCAGGACAGGGGGCCAGGGCAGCTGTCAGGCTGGTGTAGGACCCACAAAAAAAGACAGGGCAGGGCAGCGATGTCCCACAGTGATGTGGGCTGCGTGTCAGGTGCACCAGGGTTAAAGGGCTGTACCCACTTCTGCCCAGCAGCTGGGGACGAAATGGGGCAATTCCCCCCTTTTTCATGCCTGTGTCACCCTGAGGGATCTGCGGCCGGCTTCGCCCTCTGCCCACCCTGCCTGGGCTTCTCCAGTGAGGAGATGGCTCCTGAGACCTCCCCGTTCCTGGGGCTCTGGGGCCGTGCCGGGCACCATGTGGTGGTGGGGCACTTCGGGGCAGTGCAGCCGTGCCCGTGGGCAGTGGCACTTCAGGGGCCGGTGGGCACCATCCCTCTGCCTACAAACTCATGCCCAGGTGGCAGGGTGAGCATGGCCTGACCCAGTCCTGGCCCTTCCACGGCGTCCCCAAATCCGTCCCATCCATGTCGTGCCGCCCTCGCGGTTGTCCCTCACCTCTCGCGGCCCGCAGCCCCCCGGGGCCGGCTCCGGCAGAGCAGCACCGTGGCAGCGTCGCGTGGGCTCCGGGGCCACCCCGCTCTGGGCTCCAGGGTGATGCCAAGGCAGTCCCGTGCAGGAACTGCTGCGGGCTCCGCAGCACCCAGCCTGCGCCTCCCACTGCCGGTCCCTCCTCCAGGCCAACCCTCTGGTCCCCATCCCTGTCCCACCCTCTGTCCTGTCCCTTCCCAGGCATGACGCTGCCCCGGCTGTGCGTGTCCTGTCCCTCAGCCAGGCTCTGCCTTCCTTTGGGCTAAATCGAGGAAAACAGTCTAAAACGTTCATGCGGATGAGGGGACTTGGGAGGACTGGCACTGGGGCTGGGTGGGTAAAAATTTGGGAACAACCAAACCGTTTTGTTGTGGGGATGCACCTCATCCCACTTCTGTGTGGAGTGAGCTGAGGGGCAGGATGTCAGCAGGGGCTGGGGTCGAGAGGGACATCCAGTGGGATTCTCTCCTGCAAGGAGCCTGAGCTTTCACCACAGGCTGGCCCAGCTGCTTTTAATGCAACTTCTTGCAAGAGCCTCAGCAGGGCTGGTGGTTGGTCCAGCTCAGCTGTTACCCAACCTTGAGGTTGTCAGAGGCTGGTATCTCACTCCTGATGCCGTGGCTGATAACCTCTCCCCATCCTGTGAGGGCCCAGAGCTGAGGACACCCTTGCTCCAACTCAAGCAGGTCCCTCCCCAGCCCAGCAGCGCTCCCCAAAGCCATTGTGGGGGTGGTGTGGGAGGGCCATCCTGTACAAACCCCTGTGTGCAGTTCTGTGGTGACAGGCAGGTTCTCCCCACAGGCTGCTCCTGCAAAGCAGAAGCAGAATTCAGCACCAGCCTGGCAAGGCTTCTGCCTTCCTCCCCTTTCCCCATCAGCTGCTCCAGCAGGGACTGACACATTCCCTGGGCTGGGCATGGCACTGGTGACCCCATGAACCACCTTGTGGGTGGGGGTGTGGGTACCCTCAGGGTGTGCAGGGACCCTGTGGCCCTGCAGGGCAGACTGTGCCATCCCTCTGCCTCTTAGAGGAAGCTGTTTGGCACTGCTGTTCTTGGGAAGGCTGCTGAGGTCTGTGGTGTGAATGGGAGGGACAGGGCACAGGCGATGTGTCACCATCTCTGTCCTGCTGTGCTGCAGGCATTGCAGCAGTGAAGCACAGTCTGGCACCCTGCAGCATCTCCACAGACAGAATCCCAGGCAAGGTCAGGCTGGAAGGATCCACAGGGTCTCCTCTGGTCCAAACTTCCTGCTCAGACGGAGCCCAGCACACAAGATTGTGTCCAGAGGCTTCTGAAATATCCCCAGGGAGGGACACTCCACAGCCTCTCTGCACACCCTGCTCAGGGTGGGCATTGCCCAGGGCAGAAGTTCCTGGGCTCAGTCCCTGCCCGGGGCTCTGGGGCCATTGCTGGGCCCTGGAGCAGAGCCTGGGCCCTGCTCTGCCCTCCCTGCACACAGGGACAGCCAGGGACACCCAGGGACACATAGGGACAGATAGGGACAGGCAGGGACACACAGGGGCACCCAGGGACACACAAGGACACTCAGGGACACTCAGGGACACCCCGGGCTGAGGGCCCCTCTCAGCTGGGGCTCCTCTCCAGGCTGAGCAGCCCCAGCTCCCTCAGCCTTTCCTGGGCACAGAGATGCTCCAGGAGCTCCTGTCCCTGCTGTGCTGAGGATCCAGAGCTGGACACAGCACCCCAGAGGTGTTCCCAGGGCTGGGTACAGGGGCAAAGTCACTCCTGACCTGCTGGCAGTGCTTTTGAGACCCCTCAGAACTTGCTGCTGGGAGCAGTGCTCCTCCCTGCTGCCGGGAGGGCAGGGATGGGCTGCAGGGAAGGGGAATGTTGTCCCTGTGACATGCTCACAGTGGGAAGCCACTGTCCTGGCAGCCTTGAGGGGACCAAGGTCCAACTCCTACACCCTGATGGCTGCTGACAGGGCAGGTGGGTGCAGAAAACCTTCTCCACTGCTCCCTTCCCCCTCCACAGTCACCTAATTCCCAGGTTTGAGGCTGTTCCCTTGGCAGGAGGAGCCTCCTGCTCAAGAACCTCTGCTGAGCCCCAGCACCTGGTTCCCAAGGGGGTGTGCTCCTTCCCAGAACCCATCCAGGACATCCCTCAGCCATGGGACCACCCTGGAGCCCCCGAGCTGGCACAGGAAGGGGAGCAGGGCACAGGGATGGGATGTTTCCCAAGGACTTCCTATCAGCCCATGTTTTGCAAAGCAGGTTTCAAAAGGTCTGCTTGCTCCCAGTGTTTGCCAGGCTGCTGATGGGATCTATATTGATATTTATATATATGTATATTTATATTTAGACAGCAGCATCCTTGGGCAGAGGCACAGAGCCCTGTCCTGCCGTGGTGACACAGCAGGAAGGTCATGCCTGCTCCCTGGAGGAGGCAGATGGGCAGGATCAGAAACCCTCCCTGGGGCTGGATTGGGCTTCGAGATGATGCTGGCAGGGGCTGGAGGGAGCAAACATCAAAGCTGGATCCTGCCAGCATTAAGGCCTGTTTGATCCTTCCCTTTTCTGGGCAATACCCAGGGTGACACTGTCCCTCAAGATTCTGTGTTCAGATGGCCATCCATCCATTCATCCCTCCCTCACTCCCTTTCTCCCTCCCTCCTTTTCTCACTCCCTCCTTTTCTTTCCCCCTCTCTCCCTTCCTCTCCTCCCATCGATCCACCCATCGATCCTTCCATTGATCCATCCCTCCCCAGCCATCAGCTTTTGCTGCACCCTGGGGCAGATTTTTGCTTTACCTTCAGCCCCACCCACATAGGTTCATTCTGGGGGATGTGTGGGGTGATGGTGGGAGCAGGACAGGGTGAGGGACACTTAAGGCTCATCCCTAGAGAGGAAATATCACATTGGAAACCTGGAAATGTGGGGTTGGGACTGAGCCTGTAGGGTTTGCAGGGCACGGCAGAGAGCTGAGCCCCTGGGAGGGATTGGGGAGGAGGGAACTGGAGTCTTGGAAATCTGCTGGACCTCTGCAGGCAAAAATCCTGCTCAGGGCCAGTCCGTGAGGCTGCTGGGGGGGCTCCTCTCTGGAATCAGAGTCCTGGTCTGGGTGGTGGAGTCAAAAGCTGCCCAAGACCGATCCACGAGCTGAGGACATGCAGATCACGGGATCCAGGGATGGAGTCACATCCTGCCGCAGCAGGGGCACGTTTGACACGGTGTGTGGCCAGGATGGGGCCCGTGCCACGCTCCCGCTGCCCCCGATCCATCAGGAGCGGCTGACATCACTACCTCCGGGCTAATCTCTCGTCCAGCAGCAGCTTCCCGTTTCCTTTCCAATCTCTGCGCGCGGGCGGCTCCTCTGCGTTCGGAGCCGGGCAGGAAAAGCGCCCAGCTGGGCTCTTGTGCGGGGCCGCTGCCCCCGCGTGTCTGGCCCTCGCCCCACCGGGCCCCGGGCCACCCTCTCCCCCCAAATCCCAGGGAGGGTCCCCGAGAGGCTCCGAGCCCCCCGCACCCTGCCTGTGCCTCCCTCGCTGGCTGGTCCCTTTCCTGTTCGTGCGCAGGAAACCCTCATCGTTCCGAAAGAAATCAGCGAGCGGGGGCTGCTGGCACCCCACGGGTCCCTCCAGTTTCACCCGGCCCCACACCGGGGGCCAGGAGCTCTCCTACAGCCCAGTGCTTGCTGCGGACCGGTGACGGGGACACTCTCTGTGCCACCACCATCCTGGGCATTTTGGGCCACATCCCGGGCTGAGGTATCACCCAGCCTGGCCCAGCTTTCCCTGGGACTCCCCGCCGGGCTCTCGGTGCTCAGGCAGCAGCTCCTCACTCCCACTCAGGGCAGACTAAAAATAACCCCCGGCAGCGCTGCAGCCTGGATCCTGCGGAGAAACATTCGGGAATGCAAAGGGATGAGGGTGCTCCCCGCAGGGCTGAGGCTGGCTCTTCACCCCAGCACCCTGCGGGCTCTGGGTGCCAATGGGCTCTGCCCCATCAGGGCAGCACCCAGAGGTGATTTTCCACGGTTCCCAGCTCTGCTAGAGTGGTTTTGGGGCAATCTGGGGCTGGGATGTGTCTTTTTACAGGTAAACTGATCCCTGTCTGGTGCCAGAGGTGGTGGCAGCGTGGGGAGGGGGAGCAGCCGTCATTGTGTGCTGCGAGGTGCGAGCTGCACATCCCCTGCCCTTGTTTTCCACATTTTCCTTGCAGACGTAGCTTCTGTGCAGCCAGCCCAGCTGCAAACCCCGGGATCTGGCTGTCCCGACAGGCAGAACCTGCTGTCCCCTTCCCAGCGCCCTGTGAGCGTGTGATGTCCCTCGAGGCAGCACAGGGGACATTCGTGACCTAACAGGGTGGCTAAAGGGCAGCAAGCATCCATGCCTGAGATGTTGGCGTGGAGAAAAGCTCCGGGTTTGGGGGAGGCACACACAGGGCAGCTCTGGAGGGGGCCCAGGGGTGTGAAGCTGGGTCAGAGGGACCCCAAAAGCTGCAGTGACATCCCCATTTATACCGACCTCGCACAGAGCAGGTTCAAACTCAGCTGGGGCCGGAGCCCAGCAGCTGCCGGCAGCCTCGGAGGGCGGGGGCGAGGAGTGGGTGGAAAATCCCCCATTTGTCAGCATATTCCCACGGCAGTGCCTGTCTAGACCAACTTCCCGTTGTCCGGTAGAAGCTGCCCTGTGCCCACGCACACACGTGGGGGTGCAGAGCCCAGCATCCCTCTGTCCTGTCCTGCTGTGGCCACTTCTGTCCCTGCTGAGGGTCACCCCAGGGTGCTGGGGCTGCACAGATGGACCCTCCTGTCCGACTCAGACCTGGATGCCTCGGGGTGGGCTCCGTGCCAGCCCCCTCCCCACCCCGTGCCAGCCCGATGAGCTCTTGCACACACACCAACCCCTTTATTGTTGTGCCAGGAACCACAGCAGCGGCAAACACGGGGAGAGTGGGGACACAGGTGGCCCAAGACCCCACTGCCAGGACAAACTCCACAAACCACCAGCAGAAGGAGTCCCCAGAGCCATCTGGGCCGGAGCCCAGCCTGCAAAAGTGAGCCTGGTGCTCAGGAGAGGACCTGGCATGTCTCCCTGAGATGGAGGGGGGGTCACACTAAGCATGGAGGGGCATGGAGGGTCCAGCCTGACCTCGGGGTTGGCAGAGCTGGACCTCAGGCCAGATGGGGTCAATCCAAACGTTGTGCTGCTGCAAAACCTGGGCAGGACTCTCACAGGCCCCTCACTTTTGGGCCTTTGAGGGTCTAACAGTGTCAGAGCCATATCCTGGTGCCAGGAAAGCTCCTGCCCTCCTCAGCCTGCCCAGCCTCTCTTGGAACATCCACTGCCAGCACTGTCTCCTGCGGGGACATCTCGGTGGGCACAGGGGGTACCAGGGTGCCCATCCTCCCCCTTTCCAGCACCTGTGACACAGATCCCACGGGACAGTTCCCCGCTGCCTGGGTAGGGAGGGGGGTCAGTGATGAAGGAGTTGGAGAGCAGATGTGACTATTGGGAAGCAAGGAGCCAAATTCCCAGCTGTGCCCTCTGGGTGCCAAGCCTCGGAGATAAGGGGATTCCCTCGTGCAGGGGGGCTCAGGCCTCGTGGTCACTGGTGCTCAGGTGCTCCTCGGACAGCCCGGTCTCATCGATGTTTTCCAGGGAATCTGCGTGCTGCACGGAGAGCTCGGCCAGGCTGACGCTGGGCAGCGTGTTCTGCTCGGGATACACCCAGGGCTTGTACTCGGGATCGTGCCGGCGCTTCCACTCCGGGTACTTCAGCCCGGCCTTGTAGATCTTCTTCATTGCCTGCAGGCACAGTGGGGCTGGGGTGGGGCTGCCCCGGGTTGTGGGCACAGCTCCCCCATTGCAGGTTTTGGGGTGTAGGGAGGGGATGGGGCCTTGCTGCGCCAGCAACGTGCCCAGTGCATGCCCTGTGTCACCCAGAACTCATCGTGGGAGCCCTGCACCACCGAGGATCCACCCTGTGAGCCCCGGATCACTCAGCATCCATTTGCAAGCTCTGGGTCATCCAGCACGAACCCTGTGGGCCCACCCTGCCCCCAGCCAGGGGGAATTTGGGCAGCTCATCCCTTCTGCCTGTGACTCCCATCACTGGCCACGCATCCCCCTCCTTACCTTCGGCGCCACAAACTGGGACACGCGGTTCACCACCCACTTCGGCAGCGACCCTGCAAGAGCCCAAAGCCCGGCCACTCAGAGAAGCAGGGCCAGCGCCCAGGGAGGCACCACGAGCCTGCAGCACCCCCAGGGCTGGGGTGGGCACCCTTCCCCCTTGGGCTGTCCCCATTCCCGAGTGCCTGGGGGATGGAGAACCAGGGGGGTGAGCTCTGGGTGAGCCCCCTCCCCTCCTGCGGGTACTCACCGCGAGGGTCCACCTGGGTGAGGTAATAGAGGGTGCAGGCACCGTCCCCGTTCGCCTTGATCAGGTAGCCGGTCTGCAGGGACACGGCCCTCACGAAATCCTTCCGGGGCGGGTATTTCTGCGGAGAGATTCCGGGCACCTCAGAGCCTGCCCGGCTCTGCCCGTGCCCGCGGGCAGCCCTGCCAGGGGCTCACCGGGTGCTTGACGCTGTAGTTGATGATCATGTAGTCATTGCCCAGGGGCAGCCAGGAGCGCAGCGTGACGAAATCGCGGTTCTTCAGCGGGCTCGGGCACTTCCCTGCGGGCAGATCCCGTTACCCCCAGCCCCACACACACCCACGGGGGCGTAGGCTCGGGGAGGGGGGCCCTGGGGGTCTCGGGGCTGCTCACAGGAGTAGTATCCGACATCAGCGTTGACGGTGAGGCGCCCGATGTCGTAGGTCTCGATCATGTTGGAGTCCCATTTCTTGCGGTAGCGGGTGTCGTGCAGCACGTCATAGAGGGTCTCGGCGGGGACGTCCTTGCACGAGATGCGGGTCTATGGGGAGAGGGGCGGGGGGCAGCACCCAGCCCCGGAGCTGTGCCCACCTGGGGACGAGGACTTTGGGCTGTCCCGTGTCCCTGTGCCATGGAGGATGCTCTGCACACGTGATGCAGGACACGTCCCTGCTGCAGGGCAGCCCAGAGCGGGGCCAGAATGACCCTCTGCCCTCAAACAGATGGTCCGGGCTTTGGGGCCTGTCCCCTGCCCCGTGTCCTGGCAGGGCAAGCAAAGGAGTGCCCGTGCCCCATCACGATGCTCTCGGGAGTGGGGTCCGCTCCCGGGGGGCTGCCGGGCCCGGCTGTAACCGGAGCCGCGGAGCTGCCCGGCCGCGCCAGCCGTGCATTATTGATGAAGGCGGCCGCGCTGTTCCTCTCAGCGCCGGGAGGAGGGAGATGTCATCTGCTCCTCGTTAGAGCCCTTGTATCTTTGATGAGGTGCCGCGTAACCGGAGATGGCCCTCCGAGCGTGGCAGGTCCCATCAATCTCGGGCAAGCTTTCCCCGGTGCCCGGGTATGGACTCGTGCCCAGGCCAGGCTCGGAGATGTGCTGCAGTCCCCAGGGCACCAGGGGGAGGGTGGGAGCACTCAGCCCCCTCCTCCTGCTCTCCCTCCCTGGCTGCACCCTCCCAGCGGGGTCTGGAGGTGCTGCTGCTGCAGGGTGAGAGATTTTTCCAGCCGCAGGTGGAGCTTCTGGGCCGCCTGGAAACTCCCGTTGTCACAGAGGGACCACCGCAGCCTTGCACCCTCCAAATTCCCCTCTAAAACCTGCTCACCATCCCCCTCCAGGCTCAGATGAACAGCTCTGCCAGGCACAGCAGCTGGGATGGGGAAAGCACAGAGCGCAGACCCACCCACAGGGAATTCAGGTGGAAAAAAGCCAAAGCTCCAGCTGCTCAGGGAGTCTCTGGGATAATTAACTCCCTCACTTAACGGACAGACTGAGGCTTTTCTGACCCCAAGAGAGCTGTGCAGTTCGGACTGGGTGGCATCCTCCATCTAATGGTTTGGGAAGGGGCTCTGGGCAGTGACAACCCCTGCACCGTGCCCAGGCCCTCTCCAGGGCAGGGAAAAACCCCATTATCGCACTGAACCAGGCTGGGTGATGGTCTCGGACTCCCCTGGACCTTCCTGGGGTCCCCTCTCTGTGGGGCTCACTGGTGGCAGGGGGGACATCACTGCAGCCCCTCTGCCAGGCAGAGGGCTGGACTCGAGGGGTTCCTGCCAGCCCGTCCTGGTCACTCTGAGCAACCCTCACTTCTCCAGTGCAGATCTCACTGATGTGGTGACACGGAGACTACGGGAAGCCCAGCCCAAGGCTGACCTGCCGGATCTGCCTGCACCCACAGAGGCAGACCTGACCCTGCAGAGGCAATCAGGCTGCTCAGGCATGATTTACTCTTGGCAGGTCCTTGCTGCTGTCACCACTGCCCCTCTCCTTGAGGACATGGCTTCCAGGAGCACATTCTCTGTGTCCTTCCCAGGGATGGAGGTGACACAGCAGCCCACAGTGCCCCGGGGCTTCCTTTTGGGAGAGAAATGTGATGTTTGCCTCTTCCCAGGTGTCAGAGACCTGCTGCAGTCACCACAGGGCTTTTCAAAGAGGTGTTGGTCTGACCCCTCAGCACCCCCTGGTCCTGTGCATGCCCAGCTGGCTTAAACGCTCCCTGCTCCAGGTGCAGAAGCTCTTTCCTGGCTCATGGCAGCAGGGAAATGTGTATTGCGGCCGCAGCTCTGCCGAGAGTGCTGCTCCTGCTCCTCCCCCTGGCCCTGAAGGGTCTCCGTCCATGGCAGCACTGTGTGCCCAGCTCCTCCTCATGCCCCCGGCTGCAGGGAAGGTGCTGGGTGTTCTGTGTCCAGGACAGCGGTGGGAGAGCATCTTACAGAGTGCTGCTCCCTCCTCACCACCTCCCCGTGCCTTCCCTGCTCTCCAGGCCATGGCAAACATCCCAGGCTGTCCTGCAGGTTGGGTGTTCGACCTCTCCTGGCTTTGGCAGATCCCATCCCTGCCCAAGAGTCGGGATTCTTGGTGATCAGCAAAGCCAAGGCCCGTGATGCCATCATGGGCTCACCCTGTGCCCCCAGCACCCACTCCTGATGTGCGCAGGGTCACCTGGCAGTGTCACCGGGGCTGTGTGGATGGACAACGAGAGATGGTTGAATCTCCTTGTCCCTCTGCAGCACCCCAGGTCCAGCCCCTGGCAGGTGACAAACCTCCCACAACAGCACCTGGGGCTCCTGCAGGACCTCATCCCATGAGGATGCGAGGGGACGTGCCCCAGGATGGCACAGCCGTGGGAAGGACACCAGGGATGCATCCCACGGGCCCGTCTCATGCCCGGGGGCTCCCGGCGCGGCCGTCTCCATAATGTAATCGATCCCAGGGCCTTCCCGCCTGTGTCGGGATCGGGGGCAGCCTCCACGTGAGCCCACACGGCAGGAGGCTGCGGGGATCCCGGCAGGTAAAGCCCCGGGGCGGGCGGCAGGAGCCGGCGGAGCAGCTGGGAAGGACCTTTTGGAGTCGAACCCTGCCAGCCCCGGAATTCGGGGCAGAAACACCCCCAGGCAGGCCGGGCCGTGCATCTCCAGCACGGGGCAGTCCCCAGGGACCCTCGGGAGCGGGCACACGGCAGGGCAGGGAAGCGTCTGCTTACCTTGATTTTCTGCACGGTGCAGCTTTCCTCCTGGCCCTGACTCCACACGGTCACGCCAGCCTTGTTATACCGACAGTGCCAGCCCTCCAGGCTCTCGCACTGATCCCTGAAGGAGCTGAAGTCGGAGTCATCCGGGATATAAACCATCTCCCCTCCTCTGGACATGGGGCTGAGCTGCTGCCCCCCGGGCGCGGGCGCTGCCTGCGGGCAGGCTCTGCCTCTGCCTCACCTCCCGGGAAACCCAGCTCTCCCCGTGAGCTCTGCCTCGCCGGGAGCCCGTTGCAGCTCACATCATCCTGCCAGCCCCGAGCCCGTGCCTCTGGAGCGGACCCCGGCCGCCCGGGCCCCCCGGGCTGGGCAGAGACCTGCGGGCAGCCCGGCCACACCGCGCGGGGCTGCAAAGCTCCTTGGCTGCAGTTGCTATCGCAGCTGCCGGGAGCTCAGATGTCTTCCCGGGCTGGCTCCCCAGCATCACATTTCTCTCCGCTGGCTGTCAGCTCCTCTATTATTCAGCAGGTAGCAGTGCGCAGGTGGCTCGGCTTTCAGGGCACAGCTGCCCCCGGCTCCCCGAGCCCCCCGCGCTGCCACCCCTGCTGTCCCCTCGCCGGCGCCCCGGCAATCTCTGTGCCTGACTTTGCAGCAGCCGCTGGCTGGAAGGATCAGCTGATGCCGGGAGCAGCGGCCGGGCCTCCCCTGCAGCGGCCGTGGGGTGTGGGCCAGAGCGGGCCCTGGGGCGAGGGCACGGTCCAGCGCACAGGGCCTCGGCTCCCAGGGTGTCCTGGGGCTTGGGATGGGCTCTGGCATGGGAAGGGAAAGAATTTATGAGGGGGGAGCTGCCCCTTGCTGGGCTCACAGCACGCTGCACCCCCGGGGGCTGTCCAGCCCCCCCTCCCACCTTGAGCACCCCCAGCACAGGGAAGGTCACCCGTGGCTTAACTCAGCCTGGAAGGATGGGCTTGTCGGTCCCACAGCTGTGCCACCTCCCCAGGGTAAAATATCAATTCTGCTGCCCAGCCTGAAGCTGCAATGAGTGTCCCTTGTCCTTTGGTACCAGTCATGCCCCACCAAGAGAGACTGGCTCTGTCCCCTGTGCACCTGCAGGGTGCTGGTGGATCCCAACCCACCCCTCTCCCAGCCCCAGGCTCCAGCCCTGCCAGCAGCACCTGCTGGTCCTTTTCCAGCCCCTCCATCTCTCCCTGGACTGGGAACCACTCTGAGCACAGAGCTTGAGGTTCCCTGGTGCTGCACAGAGGACCCAGGCTGGGGGCCACATCCTCCTCATGCTGCCCAGGATGCAGCTTGTCCCATTTGTCCATCTTTCTGTCCAGAACCCTATTTGGGACCTTGTCCTCGTTCCTTTCACTGTGATTCTGTCCAGCCCCTTGCTCCCCAGCCTGGCTGAAACATGGGGTTATCTTGCCCATCTTGTTGATGTCCACAAGGTTTCTCTTGACTGGAATTTTGGGGTTCTTGAAGTCCATCTGGAATGAGGCTCCACTGTTCTCACACCCCTTCTCCTTGGACTGGCCTCACCTGAAAGGCAAGGGTGCAATTCCCTCCTCATCCAACCCTGTGAGGAGGTTTGGGAACAGCTCCGGTGCTGACCCTGGCACCAGCATCCCCTGGGCACTGAGAAATGGGGAAAAACTCCTGGAAAGGTGAGCAGGGAGAAAGCTGGAGAGCTGCAGCTGCTCCCGGAGCCTTGCTGGGGTGGAGGGCTGCCTGTGGCCGCCCTGCTGCTCCTCCAGGCACACAGGCTCTCCATGGGGCCGCCCTGCTGCTCCTCCAGGCACACAGGCTCTCCTTGGGGCCGTGCTCCCCAGCTTGGGATGCCCCAGGGCAGAGCTGCCGAGTTGCAGAGCTGCCGCAGTGGGAAGGGAGCAGCAGATCCCGGGTTGGAATGACCTTGGGGTGGCCTTGGAGCAGGGAGCAGGTCTGGCCCGACAGATTTATGGCCCAGAGCTATCTGGCCTTGTTGCTGCAGCGTGCCATGGGGTGTGAGTGTGTCCCTGTGCAGCGGGGGACTGTCACCCTGATACATGAGGAGAGGCCTCGTGTGGAGGTGTGGGGTGGGTGGCACCGAGGCTGGGGGCTCTGGAGCTCCAAATCATGTCCATGGGGTGAAAGAAGGGAGGGCCCTGCAGTCCTGGGATGGAGGAAAGAGAAGCTGCTTGCACGGCACCACTGAGGTGGAACCAGCCCTGCTCTGCATCTGAGACACGGGAGCGTTTCTCTCCCTGGCTCTCTCAGCTGGAAACTTGAATGGAAAGTTTTTTCTTTCCCTCTGCAGCAGCTCCTGGGTTCAGTGTTCGAACTGGAAAACTGCACAGACACCCAGGAGCTGGCTGGTCACCATCATGTCCCCTGGCAAGCCACCAGCTGGGCTGAGCTGGGTGCCATGTCCCACTCGGAAGCACTCAGGGCTCCAAGCAACCCCTTCACCACTGTCTTTGGCTCTTCTGGAGCCAAGGTCTGGATCTGGGTGGTGCTGCTGGGAGCTGCCCAAGGGAGGAGGAAGGTCAATGTAGCAAATGTGGAGGCACACATTAATACTGCCTCTGTCACATCTTGTTCAGCTTCTCTTCAGTGCCAGAGGAGGCCATGGAGTTGCTCCCAGGGCTGGAGCCCTTCTGCACTGGAGGTCAGGCTGGGAGAGCTGGGGGTGTTCACCTGGAGAAGGCTCCAGGGACACCTCAGAGCCCCTTCCAGTGCCCTACAGGGGCTGCAGGAGAGCTGCAGAGGGACTGGGGACAAGGCATGGAGGGACAGGACACAGGGAATGGCTTCCCACTGCCAGAGGGCAGGGCTGGGTGGGATATTGGGAAGGAATTGTTCCCTGGGAGGGTGGGCAGNAGATTACAATGATCCTTTGATCTCAGAGGCAATTTTGTGATGTGCCCTTGAGGGGAACAGTCCCATCCTTCCCATCCTGGGAGCTGGAGCTCCATTCCCTGGGCTGACCGGGGCTGCTGTGAGCAGGGTCCTGCTCTTGGCCACGCTGTCCCTGTGTGGGGATGATGCAGGGAACTGTCACAGCAGCAGCTCCAGGGGTCCCTCCGTGCCCTGAGTGGAGCCTCTCCAGAGCTTGGTGGGGTCAGGGCATGCTTAGGGTGCAGTGAGAAGTACCCAGCTCTGTCCTGTCTGTGTCTCACTGGCCCCTTCCTCCTCCTGATTCTCTTTTCATTCCAGGTCCATTTTAAACCCTCCAAGGGTCTTTACAGACTCCAGAGCTGGGATGTGGGATTCCCATGCTGGGAGTGGGGTTGCAGGGCATTGCATGTGGGTGTTCACAGCTCCATTAATGAGCTTGGGTGCCTCAGCAGGACCAGCTTCCAGCCTCTCCAGAGCTGGAGAAGAACATCCAATCCCCTCCGCAGCGACCGCTCCTGCTCCTCTGAGGATTGCCTTTGAAAGCCTTTGCAAATTGGAATGAAAATGTTTTTCCTACGAAAAACGGCTCTGCTTTGGCTTGATGTGAGCCACAGCACAAACTCCCCTCAGATCCATGTTCCATCAGGGTTTATCCCCTGAGGAATGAACAAGAGAGTCAGGAGGAAAAGCAAAAGATGGGCTGAGAGTTTCTTGTCCCAGAGAAACCCAGCTAGAACAGCCAGGAAGGGTTAGAGCTGCATCCCAGCTTAGATGGGGCTGGGAGGTGAGGATGGTCCCAGGGTGGGAGCAGGAAGGTGGTGAATATCTGAGAGACATCAGGGTCTTTGAGGGACACAGACAGAGGCAGGAAAGCCAGGGAAAAGCAAGATCCTGACCCAGGAGTGGTGCAAGGCATCAATCACACTGGGGCTATGGGGGAGATCCCAAAGCCCCTGGCCTGCAGGTACCTCTGGAGCTGAGTGTGCTCTCAGAGTGCCAGGACTTCAGGAACGACCCTGGAGCCCCAGAGCTGCAGGGGCCCACAGGGGCTCTGGGGAGATCCCAAAGCCTCGGGGCTGCAGAGATCTCCAAGGTCCCAGGGAGACTTCAGAGCCCCAGTGCCACCAGAGCCATGGAGCTGCAGTGAGCCCAGGGACCCAAATGGGACCCCAAAGCCCCAAAGTTACAAAGACAAGATCCTAGAGAGATTCCAGAGCCCCAGTGGGACCCCAGAGCCCTAGTGAGCCCCAAATCTGCACAGAGGGTGTGTGCCTGGAGAGACCCCAGAGCCTCAGGGCTGCAGGGACCCCTGAGTGCCTTGGAGAGACTCCAGGGCCCCATGGCACCCTGGACTCCCAGATGCCTGAAGACACTCCAAGACATCTGGAGAGAACCCAGAGCTCTCAGCTGCAGGAACCCTTGAGTGCCTGGAGAGACCCCAGAGTCCCAGTGAGACCCCAAAACCCCAAATTACAGGACCCACTAGGTCCTGGGGAGAACCCAGAGAGACCCCATAGCCTTGGGGACTGCGGGATCTCCCCAGCTATCTGCCACCTAACCCAAAAAGTTAAAACTCCCCTACAAACCCATCGGGCAATGCCACCCCCTTCCCCTCAGCAGAACACGGGTGACATCCCCAGGCCAGTGCCACCGTGCCCAGGGACCCGCGCCTGCAGTCTGATGCTCGCCCACGCGGTGTCACGCGTGCTCCACGGACGACAGCGACAGCGACACGGCCAGCAGAGGGGAGCGGCCAGGGAAAGGGACTGAGAGCAGCAGCCCTTGCTCGCACAGGCTGCTGATGTCACCGGCTCGGCTGGCGGGGGACGCTCTCTGTAAATTTTACCGTTAAACAGAGGAGGGGATGAAAATTTCCTGGAAAAATTCCTCCTCCTCCTCCTTGCTCGCACACGGCGCTGCCAATGCATCCCCGCAGCTCCGAAGAGCGCAGCCCATCACCCTCAGGCACCCCGAGCCCTCCCAGTGCGGGGACAGAGCGGGGACAGCACGAAAACCCCGCACCTGGGACCGCCAGCTTTAACACGGAGCCTTTGCCGCCCCTTCGGGAGTTTCTGGTGCCAGGAAAAGTGTCTGTGTCTGTGGGGGTGCCCCACACAGTCCTTGGAGCTGGGACCCTGCACAGCCGGGGTGTCCAGCCCTGCTGGGTCCCTGCGCTGTCCCCATCAGCTCCCCAGGCAAAGGCAGGGAGGGCGCTCAGAGCATCCAGCTGCCAACGCCGGGGGGCACCGCCGGCAAAGCACGAGAGGGTGTGGCGGGAGGCTGCCAGGGGTTAGCACTGCCCGCAGGGGCATGGAAGGGCGGCGTGGGGCTCTCCAGCGAGGAGGTTTGGCCTCAGCTCTGCCCTAGAGAGCCCCGGTGGGGTCAGCGCATGGCGTGGGCTCCCGGGTGTCCCACAGCAGGACTGTCCCATTGCAGGTGGCTCAGAAGGTCCCGTGGGTGATGTGACTCCATCCATTGGAGGGTTGGGATGAGATGGGCTTTAAGGACCCTCCAACCCAAGCCATGCCGTGATTCATCTCCCGAGCCCCCATGTACCCTGTCACTCCTTCATGTCCTCCAATCACTGCCACTTCCCTCCTGTCCCTGTACTGTGACCCTGTGTCCCCCTTTTCCTCTCTCTCCTGCCCCTCCCTG
>VYXF01006936.1:56171-67807 GCA_013397295.1 Polioptila caerulea
TCATTTACCTTCCTCACTTCTCAGGACCAGCTCCTGGATACTCTGAGACAGCTACCGGCAGCAAGGACAAGTCTTGGATGAGAACAGAAAGTTTTTTATTTGGGCTTTACCAAATTGTAGCTCTTCACCAGGAGTTTGTTGTGTTTTCTGGTAGAGCTCTACATACTGTATGTCTTCAGGTGTCATCCACATGTTAAGAAATATGTCTTTAGTTCAAACATGTGAAGTAGCAGAATATCCATACCATCATTAGACCAAATCTCTGGTAGGCTGGTTATAGATATTGCAGCAATTGCAGCCAGGATTGACGCGGTGGCACCTCGGGGAGGAGTGCTGGACACCCGGTGCCACCCCGTGCTGTGCCAGGGGGCAGGGCCAGGAGCCGTGATGGGGGCAGGGATCTCTCAGGGTGATTGAAATGCGCTGTTTTTGGTGTTCAAGCCCTGTCGTCAGGGAGAGTTACAGGGTACCGAGCTAGAAAATGGCATTTCCAGCCCCCTCCTCCTGCCACCGCCACCGCCGGCCCTTGCAGACCTCATTNAATGCAGTCACGTCCCAGCTCGGGGGCTCTCGGTGGGATGCCTGAGCCCCGTGCGGCTCAGCGCTGTGCACAGAGGGGTTGGTGGCACCGAGGGCGGGGGCACAGGGACTGTGCTGACATCCCCGTGCCCCTGCCCGGTGCTGGGCAGCGCCAGGGGCCCCGCGTGGCCACTGCCACAGCCCCAGTTTGGGAATGGTGGGTCCAGTCGTAGCAACAGTTACTACGATTTCCTTTTCCCATTCCCATTTCCCGACTCTATCGTCTTCCCATGGCAGCTCTGGCGCTGCCGGGGATGTGTTTACAGGCAATTAAAGCTCATTAATTGCACGCAGAAATAACAGAAGCCCTGCGGCTGTATGGGAGGGGGGAGTCCCGTTGGGGATGGAGCCAAGCCCGGCTATCCCTGGCAAATCCGGAGGGATGTGGGGGCGAGTGGGGTCTGCAGCCCCGTGGGGTGACGCTGGGCTGAGCCCGGCCTGGGGTGATGGGGGATGCGTGTGGGTGCTGTGATGAATGTCACCTGCTCAGCAGCCCTGTGGGGACATTAACCCAGGCACCGAGTGCTGCCAGCACCAAACGGAGGGGCAAAGTGGTGAAGCCTGCAGCTACCTCCTCCTACGGGGTACCAGCCCCATATTCCCCGCTCCAGCCCAGCGCTGTGCCCGGGGGATGAGTTCAGCTCCCGTCTCGGCAGGAGGGAGTGGAGCAGGACCTTGCTCGTGGCTCTCTCCACACGTGTCTGAGCAGAGCTGGCACCGGCAGGGGCCGAGCTGCTGCTCCCGAGCTCGGGAAAACAATAGCGTTCGTTAGCGGGAGGAGAAAAACCTTCTCGCGGGCTGAAATGAGGCTTTGATTGGGAACAGATGCGGGAGAGAAGGTACCGGCATGGATCGGGCACGGGGCCAGCCGCCAGCCTGCTCCTGTTCCTCCCTGCAGGGAAGGGAAGGGAAGGGGAAGGGGAAGGGGAAGGGAAAGGGAAAGGGAAAGGGAAAGGGAAAGGGAAAAGGAAAGGGAAAAGGAAAGGGAAAAGGAAAGGGAAAAGGAAAGGGAAAAGGAAAGAGAAAGGGAAAAGGAAAGGGAAAGGTCCCTTCCCACTGTCCTGCCTGCTCCAGGACTGCTGGGATGCCCTGGCACGGAACAGGAGCAGGTGAAAGATGGAACAGCGCCTGGGATGCCCCTGGCTGTAGACACGGGCTGTTGGCTCCAGTCCTGGTTGCCGGGGGGTGCAGCCAGAGATCCCGCAGCATTCCTGGAGCTGTCCCCTGGCTGGGGGGGGTGGTGTTCATGCCCAGGGTGCTCTGCTGTACCGGGAGGAGCTGCAAGCCCAGGATTTATCCTGCCAGGAGGGATGTGGGGCCGTGTGTGAGGCTGAGCCCTGAGCAGGACCAGCACAAAAATGCAGGGAAAATCCTGGTGTGGCTTCCAGCTAATCTTCCTCCTCTTCTTCCTCTTCCAGCACTGGGCCCAGCAGGACAACCCACAGCTCTGCCAGGCTGAGGCCAAGGGCACAGCTCAAAATAAAGACTAATCATGCTGCTGCTGAAATCCCATGCCCTGCTGCACACAGAAAACCGGGCGTGCGTGGATCTGGGCCCCGGGGTGCCGGCAGAGGTGCTTGGGGGCACGGTGCTGTCAGCAGGAGATGGAGAGTGGCGCAGAAGGGCCTGACCCTGTGCCAGCTCTCCCTCCTTCCCTCCCTCCAACTCTCTCTTTCTCCTACAGGGCCGTGACGGAGGCTTCTGGGGGGAGCAGGAGATGCAGGAGGGGTGTGGAGTTGCCCATATTCCTGATCCCTGATTCCCGTTCTCTGCTGGATCTGGGCTCAGGAACAACCTGCCACCCATATGAGGGAGAAGAGAGCACCACACTGCACTTTGGGAGCCCCCAGATTCCCCCCACAAGACCTGCAGAGGGTCCCCACCCCCCTCTGAGGCAGCACGAGCCTTTTCCTCTCCAGATGCCAGCTCCCAAGGCTGGGAGGTGGCCGTGCCCTTGTTCCTGGGAAGGGATGCAGCAGGGTGGGGAGGGATGCAGAGCTCACCCAGCGAGGCTGCAGACACTCACTCAACCCCAGGTCACCCCACCGTGCTCTGCCCCAGCACAGGGGGACACAGGGCTGGGGGGGGCTGCCAGTGGGGGGGCCCAGAGCAGCTGTGTCACGTGAGCCAGAGAATCCCAGCACCCCAGGGAGTGGGAAGGGCTCCGTCCACCTCTCCCCATGGCTCGGTGGCAGCAGCACCAGCGCCTCTGGAAGCTGCTTGGCCGCCTTTAACCCTTTCCCTGGCAGGGCTGGTTGCCAGCGGGCCGGGTCCCCCCGCGCCCCCCGCCCTCAGCAGCGGCTCCGGTGGGAGGCAATCGGCAGGCGCGCGCTGCAGAGCGGCGCTTTTCTTCTCTAATCTTCTTATTTCATTTTAGCATTTACAATACAGCCAGCCGGTAATCCTGACATCAAACACGCCACGCGCACTTTCAAGCCGTGCCGACGTCAGGCTGCGCGAGCGCTGGCAGGAGCTGCCAGCTCCGACGGCTCCAGATAACACGCGCAAGACAGACAAGGAAAGCGGCTCTGCCAGCAGGATGAGCAGCGCCGCGTCCTCCAGGGCCCTGGGGCCACCCACAAGGTGCCCCTGGGGTGCAGGAGCCATGGCTGGGCTGAGGTGGGCACTGGCTGTGCAGGGCAGGTTTGGCCTTTAGCGAGGGGTTGGAGTCAAAGTCACTCAAGGTGGCAGAGCTGGATGAGCCTGCTGGTGCCCACTCAGCCACCTCCCTCTGCCCTGGAGCTGCACGGACCTCTGGCATCCTGGGGAGCAGAGCTGGACACCTTTAGGTAGTCCCAGTGCCACCCCATCCTGTGCCATGGGCAAGGGCACAGGGGCTATCCCAGTGCTCGAGGCTCCTCCTAGTTTCCACCTCACGGGAGCATCTTTTGTATTCCAGGCATGGCAGCTTGACCTTGGTTCGGGTATCTGAGGAATCCATCTGGAATGCTGGAATGTGCCCCCTCCCCAGTAGGGGAGCAGTGCTTGGAGTGGGGGGACAGTGTGTGACACCCAACACCCACAGGCATCACCCTCGTGGGGTGCCCTGGGCCTGTGGCAGAGACCCAAGGGCAGCCCACGGTGCCCATGAGTCCCTTTCCCCAATCCCATCACCAGCTCCTCCTAGAAGGACACCAACTGCTGGCACAGGAATTCCTGAAGCTGGGCAGTCCCTGGCACAGGGTGCCCAGAGCAGCTGTGGCCGCCCCAGGATCCCTGGCAGTGTTCAAGGCCAGGTTGGACACTGGGGCTTGGAGCACCCTGGAATGGTGGAAGGTGTCCCTGCCCAATGGAAGGAGATAAATTTTGAGGTGCCTTCTAACCCAAACAGAATCATTCTGGGATTCTGTGAAACACTTCCCTGCTCTCTGCAGTGACACAGGTCCACCAGCCTTTGCAGAGTCCCTGGGGTGGCTTTTCTGTCCCAGCCTGGTGTCCTGAACTGATTTCCAGCTGCTGGGAGATCCCTGGAGTTTCCTTGGAGCTGAAATGTTCTGCAGGGCTGGATCAGGGGAGGGGGGTGAAGGGTGAGAGAGGCAGAAAATGATTAATCCCCTCTCAGGCCCTGCTGAGGATGGGGCTCCTGCCCGGATCTCTCTCATGGCTGCTCCTGAGGGCACCCCAAGGTTCAGCAACGCTTTGCCCTGTGCCAGGGTGGTGTCCTGTGCCCACACAGCTTCACCATCCTCCTCTTCAGCCATGGAGGAGGAAGGAGCCCAGCAAGCACAGGCCCTGCCCGGCGCTGGCAGCACCAGGGGATGTGAGGGATGAGCAGGAGGAGAAGGACTCGTGTCCCCATGCAAACCTCAGAGCTCCCCCTTGCTCTGTGCCAGGTGGGCACCGGTTCTGGTGTGGGGTCACCTCCCACAGAACAGTCTCAGGTCTAATCCATGCCTCAATATTTGGGATTTAATCAGCCATGAAGTGAGTAGCTTCTTTATTTTTTTTCCCCTCTTTTAAGGCGGCGAAGAGCTCCGACTCAATAGGAATTAATTTGCCTAATTAGTGTCTCAGGGAAGCTCTTCCTCCTGCGCATGCCCCGATGGGGGCGATTCCAGAGCCTGGGGACGCGGTTTGGAGTCTGTGCCTGGTGGGAGCTGCCCAGGATCCTTCCCTCACCTCTTCCTGCCTCTCCAGACAGCCCTGCCCCGCATCCCGCTGGATCCAGCCACCATCGAGGGGTGCCCATCGCCGTGGTGGCACCCCGGGGACCGGCCGGGATGGGCACGGGGTGGGGGCCGGCCCGGGGGTGCGGGAGCGGGCGGCTGCCAGGGAAGATGAATGGTTTTAATCACACCGCTTACAGGGCACCATCTGAAGTTTCGTGTAAGTTATGATAGCGACAGTTTGCACGAAAATTGTATTTCCAGGCTTCATTGACTGGCTTAATGAGAATCTTTACGTGTCAGATATTAAATTAAGAAATTAAAGAGCTGTTTCGGTGTGTATAGACTCCTTCCCTCGCACTGAGCTGCTTCTTCCAGATCAATCAGGAACGCGCCTCTAGAAAAGATGGGAGAAGCCTTTGATTTTCTGTCACCGGGGAAGTGAATCTAATATGCGTTGGCACCTAATTCATGTTTTATTAAAAGGCATGAGGTGGATGCTGCCGGCCCCCGCCTCTGCCCGCTGCCCTCTCCAGGAGGAGGGAGCAGCCCTGACACTGCCACCCTCGGCCCTCGGCGCTGCCTGGCTGTCCCACGTGTCCCAAATGCCAGCATCCCGGGGCTGGGGCCACCAGGAGGTGCCAGGCACTGGCTGTGCAAGCCAGAGATTAAGGTCAGCCTGGAAAAAACCACGTTGGAATCACCAGGTTGGAAAATGTTGCTGCTCCCCTGTTTGGCATCCTTGCTTTCCTTCCTGTGCTGGCTGAGTTTGACCTGAATTCCTTGATCCTTTGGGTCCTTTCCCTCTGATTTTGCTGGGAATGGGTGCTGGGCCAACGACTTCCCAGCTGGAATGGGGAAGATGTCACAGCCATGGGGAGGGACTCGGGTCTCCAGAGGACACGGAGCAGGCCTGGACATGGGCAGGCTCTTGGGTATGGGGAACTGGATGGGGCAGAGAATCCCTGAATGCCACGGACACTGGAGATAAACTCCTGGTACAGGAAGGTGGAGAGTAACACACAGGGACTCCAGGGATCAATGGCCCAAGGCAGGGACACCAAGGTCCAGCAGGGATCAATGCTCCGCGTGGAGACAGCCAGGGAAACCAGGGATAACTGGCCCTGGATGGCCTCACCCAGGGACACCAGGGATAAATCTCCCTGTTTAGAGGCATGCAGGGACACTGGAGATAACCCCTGGAGCAGGGACATGCTGGGACAGTGCAGATAAGTTGGGGACACCAGTCGGCTCAGTGAGAGTCCAGATGGAATGTGGCTGTTTCCTGATCCACCTGGACCCTGTCACAGAGGACCTTTGGGACACTTTGGTCACAGAAGGGGGACAGGGGCCTCATGTTCTCTTAGGATGCTCGGATGAGCCCCAGTCCCTGGTGCTCAGCATGCTTGGATGGAGTCCTGGCACTGTCCCAGTCCCCTCACCACATTTCCACCTTCCAAAGCAGTAGGTGAGGAGTGGAAGATGCTGTTGTTCCAAACTATCTGTCAGGGCAGGAAAAATCCCCGCTCCAGGCCCCTGAGCACCACCATCCATCTTCTGCTCCCTGTGCCAGCCCTGGCTTCTCCTTGTGCGGGCAAACTTGGAGTAAACAGCTTAATTTGGCACTAATACGAGCGGTGACATCGCGTGCCGTGTCACCCATCGATTCACAGCCGCACGGCCCCATCAGTCACTCGGGCTTTTCCACTTTTTGATATTACAGTTGGAAGGGATCAACCTCCCTGCAGGCCTGAGCTGAGCCAGGGACTCTGTGTCCCTGCAGGAGCCTGGTCCCAGTGTCACCAGCCCTCTCCCTGCTCCTTGGGACTCCCTGTCCCTGCAGGAGCCTTGCCCTGGACGCTTGTCCTGGTGCCAGTCACATCCCTTGGGACACTTGTGGGTACAAAAGGGGATGTGGGAGAGCCGCAGTGCCTCCTCCAACAAGGACTGAGTGCCACGATGCCTGCAGGGATGATGCCCCCAGGCCCCCCGCCCAGCAGGATCTCGGTGCCGCCGTCCCCAGGCCCTGGCCGGGCTGGCCGAGGAGCCGCCCCCGCCGCGCCAGCCCACCCCGGCAGCCGGGCACCCCGCTGGCCCTGCCTAAATGTCTCATTAAAGGGATTTGCGGGGCTGCTGAGCCGGGCTGTAATCTGGCGCTTACCGTTCATTTGTTCCAGCGTCTCAGGCAGTCGGCAAAGGTCGTTGGATCTTTAATTACGGGGAGACAAGCGGCGGGCGCAGCGGGGAGGAGGAGCAGCTGCGGGCGGCGGGCAGGCGGCCCGAGAGCGGCGAGCGCGGCTAACGAGGGAGATGCTTTCTGCCCTCGGGACACGGCGGGCGACACGAGCCGCGGTGTCACAGCGCCGTTGTCACAGCGGCCTTGTCACAGCCAGCCAACCCACGGCCTGCTCTGCAATGCCCGCCTGGCATTGCCCCCTTCCTCGTCCTCCTCCTCTTTGGCGGTGTCACCTGCCCTGCAGCGCCAGCACGGCCCGGCTCGCCTCCTTCCCACTGCTCCCGTGNTCACAGCGCCGTTGTCACAGCGGCCTTGTCACAGCCAGCCAACCCACGGCCTGCTCTGCAATGCCCGCCTGGCATTGCCCCCTTCCTCGTCCTCCTCCTCTTTGGCGCTGTCACCTGCCCTGCAGCGCCAGCACGGCCCGGCTCGCCTCCTTCCCACTGCTCCCGTGCTGTGTGACACGATGGGCGCCCAGCCCTGGATGCAGGACGTGGCTGTGCCTGTGCCAGCATCAGCAGGGTTGGAGGTCAGCTGGGACAAGCCAGAATTCCCAGCTGGCACAACCCCCGGGATGTGTTGGCGCCTTGTGTGCCCAGGCAGGAACCTGCGGGTGCTCCCTGCCCCCGAAGCCGTGTCGGGTCGGGGCGGCGGCTCTGGGAGCGTCGCGGGGGTGCTGGGGATGGGCTGTGAGTGCCTGCGTGCAGCTCCCGGGGCCCAGCATTCCCGGGGGAGTGAGGGGAGCTCGAGGCCCTGGGGGTGTTTCCCGAATGCCCCCATCCAGCAGAATATGTGTGGATGGGTGCACAGACATGGCTTGGATGGAGCTCGGAGCCACCTGGAACGGTGGGAAGTGTCCTGCCCATGGCAGGGAGTGGAATGAAGCGGGCCTTGCCGTCCTTTCCAACCCAAACCACTCCGGGATTCCATGATTTTATGGTCCAGGCTGAATTCCAGGTGTACATGAACACACCTGGCTCCGTGTGTGACCACTGAGCGCTTGTGTGACACGGAGCCGAGGGCTGTTTGTGCCACAGAGGGTCCCGAGGGTGTCGCGTGAGTGTCAGGGCTCCAAGGAGCGGGTGGCAGCAGGATGGGCTGCAGGGAAAGTCACCCCTCTCCCCCTCCCCTGCATGCGGAGCCGTCCCGCTCCGCCGCGGTCATTACCGGGCTGTCACCTGCCGTGCTGACAGCTGGGATCAGTGCCTGACACCGGCAACGAGGCGCTCCGGGCGACAGTGGCCTTGGGGTGACAGGCAGGGACCGTGGATTGTGCTGTCACCTCTCTCCCCCTGCCCCTTGCCCTGCCTGGCCCCATCTCCCCAACCTGGGGGTGGCCGGGTGATGCCGTGCAGCGCTCCCGCGGTCCCTCCCGCTGTCCCCAGGGGCTGCCAGACCTACGGGGGGGTGCAAAGGCTCTGCCCTCCGCTGCCAGGGGTCCCTGCGGCGCTCGGAGTGCCCCCGGGGCTGGCTGCAGCCTGAGTGACAGCCTGGCGCGCTAATGAGCCCCGCTGCCGGACCGGCTGGCTGACACCTGCGGCCACCTCCCCGGGCCATCCCTGCGGGCTCGCCACCGCCAGGCTCGGCCGGGGGAGAGCTGGGCCGGNAGCTGGGCGGGTGGGGGTGACACTGATGCCGTCCTTTCTCCTGAACGTCACTGGGAAGCTGCCTGGGTTTGCCTGAGTCCAGCAGTCTGAGGGTTCCAGGAGGTGCAGGGCGCTTGTCCGTGAGTGTGCAGGGACTCGGGAGTGTCCCCTGCCTGTCCCCAGCCACCCTAGGCAGGCTGGAAGGGGGTTGGAGACAGACTGAGTCCAGCCAGGGCTGCAGGTCATGGTGGGCACTGGGCAGCCTGAGTGACTCTGGGGCACACTATCATCCTCTTGCCTCAGTCCTACCGCTCCTGGAGCTTCTTCCTGCCTCAGCACCAGCGCGTCTGGAGCATCTGCCTTGGCATGGCAGTTCTGGAGCATCCTCTGACTCACTCTCACCATTTCTGGAGCATCCTCCTGCCTCAGTCCTGCCTTTCTAGAGCATCCCCTTGCCTCAGTGTTTCTGGAGCATCCTCTGCTCAGTCCCTGCATCACTGCACCTGTGCCCACGGTGCCAATTCCAGCTCCCAGCCGCATCCCTTTCACCAGTGAGAGTGCTCATCCCGTGTTGCCCTGTCTCCTCTCTCTCTCTCCCTTCCTCCCACACCTCACTGGCTCCCTTGAAGACTCACACGCCTAATCCGCTTGTTAGCCTCTCCCTTCATCTAAAACCAATATGCAGCTGAATGCTGGAGATAATTAATTGATCAATTAGATAGAGAACTGCCTGTGCTCGTGGCACCCAGCACACGGAGGAGGGGGGGCTGTGCCAGCACACCGGGCAATGCCCACGCCTGAGTGAGGGAGTGCTGTGTCCACCCTGGGTGTGCTTGGTGTCCCCACTGGAGGGGACAGGCCACCAGCCAAGGTGATCACGGGTCAAGGCACCTCACCCCTGTGCCACATACACTGTGTGACACGACGACACCAAAGCTGGGAGTGCTCCAAATCCTCCCCGGGGACTTCTTCATCCTGGCATCCCCTGGTCCCCAACACTTCTCTCCTGGCTGCTGCTGTGCCTGGGTGCCCCCAGCCACCCCAGTGATCACAATGGGGTGCTGAGCCCCTGGAGGGGTCCCAGCTGTCAGGGTGGGGGTCCCAGCTGTCACAGTGGGGTCCCAGCACCCCGAGGGGGGGCTGCCAGGGAGGCAGGGTGCCGCAGGGAAGTAAATAATGCAGCAAACCCATGTCTGCCAACCCCCTCCTCCCTGAGCTTTGAAAAGCAACACATTACCCTGATCTCCAGACATGAGTTTTTGTCACCAAACAGGGTGATGAGGAGACTTTGAAGCAAATACAAACACCGGGAAAGGGAATACATAAGAAGAGAGTCGCGTGTTCTCTTCAGAAAACAATTGCGGTGTCAACTACATGGAGCAGCTCCGCGGAGGGGGAGCTGCTAACCAGGAACCTGACAGCCCCAAACACTGGGAATTATCATCCAAAGAACGAAATCATCCCTCTGCTGACAGGGCTGCAGCATCTTCCCCTTTCCAGGTCACACAGGATGCCCCTTCCCCTCCTCCCCTTGCTCCAGCCCTTGCACCAGGTGCTCTGTGTACCCCCAGTTGTGCCCCAATACGGTGGCATTGCTGTCCCAGTTGGGGACAGATCCTCTCTTTTCCCTCCTGTGCTTTGTCACAGTCCTGTCTCGCACCCTGCAGGCTGACAGCCTGCACACCTTGCACAAGCACTCACACCTTGCACAAGCACTCACCCCTTGCACAAGCACTCACACCTTGCACCACCCCCTGCTCTCTGGACTCCCTCACGCCTTGCCCAGGGCACTCACACCTTCCACACTCGCACCCCACACATCTCCCATGATCTCATTCTCCACGGATGCTCTCACATTCCTGTGGTCCCGCACGTGCCCCACCTGTGTGTTCCTTTCTCCCTGACACCCTCCCTGGAGCTCCCAAAATAACATTTACCTGTGTGTGGAGGTAAAGGCAGCGCTATTTATAGCCTGGGAGATGGCATTACCCCTTGGCAGGTCCCTCTCACTGTCTGGAATTCACCTGGGCATTTAAGATGGAAATTTGGGCAAGATTTGGACGTCTGTCCTTGAGCCAGGCCCTGCTCTGGGAGGGTTCAAGACAGCCTTTGAGAGCTCGGCTCGGCATTCTGCCCCTTCACCCCCTTGGTGGGGGCAGTGATGGGCTGTGCCTGGCTGGTACCTTGGTGCAGGGACCCCGGGAATGTTGGGGCACAGGGTGGCATCTTTGTGCAGCACACAGACACCTCCTTGCCTGCACATGCACCTGCACTGCTGCTCTGCATGTGCACTTGCACCCCCTGCACACTCACCACGTGAACACTCACCCCCTCCCTGCACGAGCACTCACACCCTGCTCACACTCATCCCTGCAGGAGCAAATCCAGCTGCTCACACTCATCCCTGCACAAGCATTCCCACCCTGCTCACACTCATCCCTGCACAAGCACTCACACCCTGCTCACACTCCCTGTGAACCCCCCTCTGGCCCTGCATGCCTTGCACACTCACTCAGCCCTGCACACCCCTCACCTCCCAGACCCTGCACTCCCTCACCTCTCGGGCACACCCTCGTGTGCCCTCCCAGCCCTTCCCTCTATGCCCAGACCCAGCACCCCAATCACCCCCTCCCCGTGCCATCCCTCGTGCCTGGCACACGTGCATCCCGGGCCACGCTCCAGGGAGCTCCCTGGCACGATCCCAAATGTGCTTCTTCCCATCCCTGTGGCTCCAGGTGCTTCTCACCCTTCCTGCACCCCTGGATCCCAAACCTTGCTTGGCCCCCACCCATGCCATGCTGGGCACACCGCACATCCTTCCCCCCATCTCTGCGGACACCTCTCCACATTCCCTCCTCCCTGCTCTGCTCATCTCGCATCCATCCATCCCTCCATCCATNACATCCCTCCTCCCTCCCTCCCTCTCCTCATCCCTTCTCCCTCCTCACGGGCTCCTCTCCTCTCCGCACCGCTCACCCCTCCATCCCCACATCCCATCCCTCTCCATCCTCCGCCTCTCTCCCGTCCAGCCTCGGGGCCGCCACCCCGCCCGCGTCCCCGCGTCCCCGCGTCCCCCGGCTCACGCGTCCCCTCGGTGTCCCCGCCGTGCCCCGTTTTACCCCGCTGCCG